>ML780799.1:699723-735001 GCA_009831015.1 Picea engelmannii
TTTACCTTTTAAAATCTCTTAAACCACTTTGACTACTTTGACCTTTTGGGGCTTCTAGATGACATATGAGGGTCCTCCAACTTCGTAAGGCCATAACTCTCAAACCATGAGGAGTTATGTGACGTTCTACATACCACCAAAAAAGGCATGACATGTACTATCCATATAGAATAGTATTATCTGAAAATATATCATAACTCATATCGTTACCCATCAAACAAACTTGGGTCCATTACCCAAACCTGGGGTCTCCAACTTCTGATGGCCATAACTCTTTAACCGTGAGGAATTATGTGACGTTCCACATACCACCGAAAATGAAATGACAAGCATTATCCATCTAGGATATTTTCCCTAAAAACATCACTTTTCTTCATCTCATTATTCCACAATTAAGCATGGGTTCTCTTACTCCACAAAGCGTCTTCCCGTGAGGGATTTCACCATAAGGGGACTACTTTCGAGTTCATCCATATTCACTTCTTATCAACCATGAAAAAACAATAATGAGTCATATTTACATCAAAAAATATTGGGTCCATTACCTAAGCCTTTGTGCTATGGTGCTTTCTTCAAGGGTTGACATCAATGACAACCAACCTTAATCAACAATATACCCCTTTGGCATTGATGGAAACACTCTTATGCAATACTGAAATCATATCACTCATGCTCCCCCCGGAACCATGCCTTTGTCCTCTGCATCTGATAAATCTGTTCCTCCTAGAACCAGGCCTCTGTCCTATGCATCTGATAAATCTCTCCCCCTTTTTCATCAATGGCAAAGGTATCTTTCCATCCGGGGCTACTCCCCTAATAGACTATCCTCTTATGGTGCTTCCTCATGTAGATCTAAGACATATAAGATAAGCATTCAAAAAGATTTCAAAAAGAATTCATTTTTGGAGTAGAAATAACTCCAAGTCTTTAGCGAATATATCCAAAGGCTTCCCGTGGAAGTGGTTTTGTAAAGATGTCTGCCACTTGTTCTTTTGTGCCCACATACTCAACTCTGATATTCTTTTCTGCAACTTGTTCCCATAGAAAGTGATACTTGATTGGAATGTGCTTTGTCTAGGGGTGCATAAACGAGTTTTTTGAGATATTGATGGCACTTGTATTATCAAAATATATTGGAATGGGCTCATCATACTCAACCTGTATATCTGTCAAAGTTTGTTTCATCCAAAGAACCTATGTACAACATGTTGTTGCTGCAATATACTCTGCCTCGGCTATAGATAGAGATACTGATGATTGTTTCTTGCTTAGCCATGATACCAAACACTCACCTAAGTAGAACGCTACTCCAATGGTGCTTCATCGATCATCAATACAACCTGTCCAATCTGCATCTGTGTAGGCAATAAGTGATAGATATTTTCCTTTTGGATACCATAATCCAAACTCTTCTGTTCCCTTGAGATATTTGAAGATCCTCTTTACTGCTAATACATGTGATTCCTTTGGTGTTGCTTGAAATAGTGCCACCTGTCCAACTGCCTGCATTACATCTGGTCTGGATGCTGTCACATATAGTAGGTTGTCAATCATTGACCTATATTGCCTCTGATTTGTAGACTTTGAATCATCATCTTAGCTCAACTTACAACTGCTTTGCATGGTAGTGATAACTGGTTTGCAATCTTCCATTCCGAACCTCTTTAGCATTTCTCTGATATAATTGGTTTGAGAAATAAAAATTCCTTGGTTGCTTTGACGTATCTGAAGTCCTATAAAGAAGGATATTTCTCTAAGTAATGACATTTCAAATTCATTCCGCATGTCTTTTGCAAATGTTTGGCTTAACCTGTCATCATCACTACCAAAAATAATATCATCAACATAAACTTCAATTAATAAAATATTACCTTGACTTACCTTGATGTAGAGGTTGTTGTCTGCACTTCCTTTTCTGAACCCTACCTACTGCAAATACTTATCCAGTCTGGAGTACCATTCTTGAGGAGCTTATTTTAGACCATACAAGGCCTTCTTTAATTTACACACATAATTTGTTTTTCCTGACAACTGAAATACTTCTGATTATTCAATGTAGACTTCTTCTTCAAGTTCCCCATTCAGAAAAGCTGATTTTATGTCCATCTGATATACTTTAACATTTCTGGAGCATGCATAAGCTAAAAGCAAATGGATTGCTTCCATTCTGGCAACTGGGGAAAATGTCTCTTCAAAGTCGATTCCTTCAATCTGTGCATATCCTTTACATACCAATCTAGCTTTGTTCCTTGTAACCTGTCCATCTTCATTCAATTTATTCCTGAACACCCATTTTGTGTCGATCACATTCTTATTCTTTGGTCTTGGAACCAATTCCCAAGTGTCATTTTTCTCTATTTGATCCAATTCTTTATCCATGGCCTTATTCCAAAATTCATCCTTACTGGCTTCTTCAAAATAGTTTGGTTCAATTGTAGATAAGAGTGTTAGGTGTGTTTGTTCTGGTGAATGGATTTTTCTTCTAGTCTCAACTCGTGCATCTTTGTTTCCAATAGTATGATATGAAAGATGATTCTTTTGTACTCGTTTGCTAGGTGTCTTTGGAGATACTTGTTGAACTTTCTCTTCTACTTCTGTCGGATTCTCTTCATCTTCATCTTCCTCTTTTTCTTCTTTTTCATCTTCTTCTTCAAAAAGTTGTTCCATTGATTTGTTTTTTTCTTTCTTTGATTCTGGTCTACCTGTTTCATCAATTGTTACGTTGATGCTTTCCACAACTTTTTTTAATCTTAGATTGTAACACTTGTATGATTTACTTGTACTTGAGTAACCAACAAGTTTTCCTTTGTCCACACGAGAGTCAAACTTTCCCATTCTGCCATCTTCTCTTTTGATGTAGCATTTGCTTCCAAAAACTTTGAAGTGCTTCACATTTGTTGGTCTTCCTTTCCATAACTCGTAGGGAGTTTTATCAATGTTGTTTATGAGCATTAATCTGTTTTGAATGTGAATTTATGTATGCACTACCTGTGTCCAAAACATATATGTCAATTTGTAATCCATTAGTATTGTTTGAGCCATTTCCTGTGTAATTATCATCCATTACGATAATGTTCCTTTGTCTTTGAACCACTCTTTGAACCAATCTATGAATCCATGCTCTCATCCACTATCATATATCTATTAAAACCTACTAAGTCTTCTTACAAATCCATCTTTGTCCATACCGTCCAAGACTCTACTTGTGCAACTGTCCATAATGATAACCCATTTATCATTATACTATCAAATTGTACTTCTGCTAACTGATTGCTCTGAATATGTCTTCTCAAACTCTGCAAGTTGCTCGAAGGATGGTTCTTTGGTTTGTCACAGCTATCGCATAGACTCCCCCTATCTAATATTCATATTACTTGGGAGTCTCTAAGCCGGATGGCTCAGAACAATTCTTGCTCTAATGTGTATTCATCATCATCTTCATTGATAGATTCATCATCATCTTGATTGGTAGATTCATTATTTCTCTGAGCTCTGACTTCTTTCTTTCTATCTGTGGATTCATCTTTCACTACAATGTTTGAAAGTACAATCTCTTGAACCTATTCCTTATTTACATGTCCTTCCTTTCTTTTAGTTGTTTTCCAAACCTTTCTATATCTAACATCTTTCCTTTTCTTTGTAGAATTTTCTTCATCTCATTTTATTGTCAATCTTGTGATCTCTGGTACCTGGTCTTTGTTCACCTGTTCTTCATGTTTTCTTATCCATACATTCTTATATGTAATATTAGTATTCTCTTTCATGGAAGTATCGATCATGCTTCTACAATCACTGGCTATGTGTCCATAGTTATGGAATTTGTAACACTCAATGTTACGTGTGAGCACATAGGCACGGTATGCTTGAACATTTCTTTTATAATCCCTGCAATCTGCAACCTTATGTCAAAAGTTAGTACAATAAAAACAATGACCATAAAATAAATTTTCATAACTGGGAGTGAATGATCTTCTTTGTGGCGTAGTCCTTCTGAATTTTTTCTTTGACTGATCATGATCATGATTGAATATTTTGTGTGGCTTGAACATGGATGGTATTCTTGAAGATGTATCTTCAATAATTAACTGGTTGTTTTCCTGGTTGTTTTCCAACATGTTTGATAGTGGTTGGAGGTTTTGACCCTCGCTTATCTTTCTTCTTCTTAATCTTTCTTTTATTCTTCTTCTTATTCACCAGGTTACTAGCTTCAGGACTTTCACTCGACGAAGAAGATGAAACAGAAGGTGACCTTGCAAGAGAAGAAGGCGAAGAAGACCTTACTGGGGAAGAAGGTGAAGGATCAACATGAGGTTGATGCTCTTGGGGGGAAGTTCTTGTGACTGAAGCACCAACTGCATTCAGGATTACCTAAGTGGAAAACAACCATATCGATAATCCAATAGTGAGACCTGGAAGGCTCAAAGTAGCAATGTGAGGAGGACCAATGTTTCCATAAGAAGGAAAAATAAAAGGTTCCCCTGGAGCAGGGGTTCCTTCATTGGTCATTCTGAGAAATGACACCATTAAATAAATATCCAATCTAGAGTCCTCTAGGGAAAACAAACAACACATGCTAAAAATCTAGTAAGGAAACAAAACCCTCTCATAATGAACACACTAGTTGGTGATGAAATCCAACATCACGAGAACAATGTAAGAAGGGGCTGAGATAGAGAAGGTGGAAAAATTATGTTGATGACCTACTTAATGAACTTACACCCTAGTGCAAGATCCCACACGTAATCATGGGTATACCCTCCAAGGAGCCCAAGTGAGTTTGGACAATGTCGATTCCACGTATCATGAAGACTTGCCCCTCCATATTCACCTTGTGTAAAGACCCTAAAGAGATAGGACACTAAGGTTACCAATCACTACAATGATGCCTGAGGAAACAATCGACAGTCCGATCCACACATAAGGGCAGGGTATCTAGCCCGAAATCAACTTGAAAGGATTCCACTCATCATTGTGGGTATACCTCTCAAGCGACCCCCATAATACATGCAATCTCTACACTATGACCAACAAAGCAGGGTGAGTAACTCTGCCAGTCTCAATGCGATCTCATGATTGACCCTTGTGTGAGAAGGGATTCCCAGGACAAAATGTAATAAGTGGATTTAACTCTCCCTATCAAAAGATACTATGTTTGTTTGCAGCTTTGGAAAGTTATCTTTCACACCTATTCCAAAGCCCTACGACTAATCCAATGTAGGTTTTCTACCAGAAAAGATAAAAATGTCTAATCAATTTTTATAAGCGCTTTATTTTATGGTTGTTGTTACTCAAAAGGAAAATGGCATGGACAATATGGTGTTTTGACTAACTCGAAAGTTATGCAAAGAAATGAAGATGCAATCTTTTCATTTCAATGAAAGCTATGCTACGAGAAGGAGAAAACATTTATCATTCCCAGATGCACAATGTCCCAAAATTTACTAAACTCACCAATATCAAGATTTTTAAGAAATGAGCAAAAAAGATTGTACACCAATGCATGATTCATGCCCCCCCCCCGCGGCCATGAGGGGGAAATTTTTTCATAATTTAAGATAAAAAAATTCCAAGAATCATGCAATTCCGCTACTTCAAATGCAAGGATGCCCCCAATCCAATATAAAGCAATAAATTAAATCTTTTTGTTTCAAAAAATTCACTAAAAGAAATAATGAACTTTGTTAAAACAAAGAAACCCAAACTAAAAGTTTTCTTTTAAAGCGAACTATTCAGAAGAAATCTGATCTTTCCCTAAACAATTCTAAAGAAAAAACACACTTTGTAATTGAAAGACACTCAAAGCAAGAGACTAATCCTTCAAAACCAAACAAAGCAAAGATGGCTAAAAGAAACTCAAATAATGTCAAGCAGATTGTAAACAGATCAATATAAGCTCCAAAAGCTCAATCTAGCTGACCAAGCAAAACTGGGTCATCAAAAGATGACAAGACTCAATCCAAAAAAGTTTACAAACAAGTTCACAGCTTATAAGTAGAGTATAGTGCGAGAATTTGGTATTCTCGCAGGCTAGACACTGGTAGGGTGTGAGAAGTTCACACTGGATCTAACAGCAGGGTGTGAAAATCAATGGTTTTTGTAGGCTGTAGAGAGGTACAGTGCAAGAATGTCTGTAATCGAAGAAAATTTTGAAAAAGGACAGGGAATCTAAGTGAACTTCTAGATCCAGAGAGTCTGGATGGATGTTCCACAGACTCAAAAACTAGAAAACAAGCAATCAAAGGAAGGGAAACTAGACTAACTAGGAAACAATCTATTCCCAAGTGGAGTCACCAATTTTGTTATCGGATAAATCGGTAGGTGTGGACACTAAGTAATCTCCCTAGATCCACCTAGATCTAGAACAAAACACACCAGAACATGACGCTTTCCTTAAGTTTTAAATATTGAATTTACTAACTAAAGAGGGATAGGTGACATATCGTTTAAACATCGCTTCCTCTTGCCATTTCCATCCTAGCTCCATTCCAACACTCATACAATGATGAAATTGTGAAAGAACGCAACCAACCAAAGTGATAGTAATAGCATAAACTCAATATAAACCTATGTATGTGATCAAGGAATCATACAATAAAACACAAAAAATCTTTATAGGAAAGAATCATATTACTGTATCATATTAAATGTGAAAGAGAGATTACAACCATGGCCTTGATGTCGTAAGGTCCCTTCCAACTATCCTTCATTCGCCACACACTTCCACTACAAGAATTCTGAGACCATGGATCTGATAGCTACTCACAATCTATCTTGACAAAGCATATCTCAAAGCCACTCTAACCAAGCTAACAATCCCAAGACAAAAAAAACTTAGCCCTTCTCCATGAGAGCTCCTCTCCTTTTATAAGATGAAGAGGATAAGGTGAGGAGGTTAGGATGATCCCACTAAATCATGAAAGCGAGTAAGATCCAAACCATTCGGATGCCACCTCACCATGGAAGTTTCTCCTTCTAGAAGATTCGAGAAAATGCTCATTTTTCCCACGAGTAAGCATTCTCGCACCCTACCTATAGAGAAGACTGTGAACTCCTCATGACCTAGCTATGATGCAGCCTACGAGAATCAGGAATTCTCACACCCTATCTATAATGCAGCCCGCAAACTTCCTTTTTAATAGGGTTTTTACAAAGGAGAATGCAACTTCTTTTCTCAGGAAAATTTCTTCTCCCTTCTTTCTTCAGGAACTCAGGTCACTGACCCCTCTGAAGACTACAAACAGGTTTACATCATTAACGGTCATAGGGATGAAAAAATTAATGTGTAACACTTTCCCGAGAGTACAATTTGTTTTCTTATTCTTCTTTTTACCTCCAAGTTGTTGAGAATTATTCAGATATGTGGATTGTACCAAATGAATGTCGAAGGTATAGGTAGGGACTAAGGAATTTTTTATTCTATAACATTTGTAGGTGGATTATAATATATGGTCATTGAACCCATTTGAACTTCCAAATATCTAGTAGATTTATGGGAAAGATAACCAATAAACCATCAACATGTGGTCCCAAGATAGACTTAGGAGGATTTATTGATGGCCAAGGAGATTGAGGTATGATATCATAGAATGTGCCAGACTGAGAATAAATCAAGTATAGGTGTTTGTAACAAACATGACTGCCTAAACCCTCTTAAGTTGGTGGGATGTCAAATTTCCACTTCCATTAATCCTTAGTCTTGGGTTTGCAACCTTAACGACCTTTTTCCATCATGATGCACACATGGAATTTGTCTTCTTTCTTCTGCACTACATGAAGCTGTGAAAAATAATTGGATTTATCACTCATTTCCCCAACAATTATGTAACAGAATGTTTCTACACTGACAAAGAGACCTAACATTCTCGATCAAATGGTTGATATTCACTCTACGCAACCATATCAACGATCGATGGTGAATAGAGTTTTCTATCCATCGGTAAAATGGGTTACCTCGCCCACATTTCAATCCCAGTTGGATTTCAATGATGGAATTGTTTATGATAAATCCAATGGTCTTCAGCTAAAGATATCTATGGCCCTGATCAAATTGATACCTTGAGCTATACAACAACTAATGCCTCACCCATCCTCCATGTAACACATTGGAAAGTGGGGTCCTCAAAAAATCTATGGATGTGGTTATATTAGACCTCTCTCATACATCAAAGGTTCATATCCACTCGGGATCTTCTGTCATTAGAATGCACATGCTCTAAGTGGTCACGAGACTTCTCAATTAGTACTCATCGATGGAATTCCTTCGACAAATACGATGGTCCTTGGAACGTCACATATAATGGTTAGAGATCACTCGGAACCCCACAGTTGTACAACATTTAACCAACACCATTCTTCATCTAAGTATCCTCCTCGAGATGGGTCATTCTAGATATAGTGGCTCTAGACTCATCGACATCCACACCAATATATCTATGGTACTCTCATCCTCAGACGCTCAGCATCGGTTTTCTCCATAGGAAACCTCTCCTAGGCCCCTCTATGGAACTTCCTGAACCCCTACTTCCTGATAGAATTATCGGTCAAGCACCCAAGGCATCAACGACCCATATCTCATATTCTCGACCTCCGATAAATCAACGACTCATAAATTATTGGGATATTCGCATTGAAAATACATTGTGACTTCGCACCTTGGGATTTCCCATTGACCTTGTCTCCCTATTGGATTTCTCATGAAACCCAAACCTCCGACGAACGGTCAAGATCTTCTTCTTCCACCAAATCAATGGTTGTTGTTCCTCCAAGTTCAAATAATGGTTTTCATCAAGAATGAGGGTGATTTCTGGAATTAACGGTCCTGGAATATTTCTTACAATTATTTAACTTACTCCTTCATGATTCTTAAACCTCTCTCCCACGAGTATGGAATACTTTATCCCAAACTCTCAAATGAATATTGCATATCCTGCAAGATTTCCATTTCAAAAGTAGGGGAAAGCATAGGTTTACCATCCTGCACTAGCCTTCCTCATACATTCATTCATTGTTATTTCATTTAACAAATAAGGGAAATTATATCACTCTATTTGTCTCAGGAATTCAACACTCATTCATCACATTTGACTAGTTACATAAAAATAACATAGTTTACAACCATTAATAAACAAGCATGAGACATTCTAGGTAAAACACTTATTTGTTTAGTGAAACCTTCAAACATCCAACTGACTGAGGGGAAACAAATTTCCACCTGACCGTAGGCTACGTTGCACTTCTTCTTTCTACATCATGCCACCCATGTGCCAAGACATGATACCACCAAGGGACTATCTTAGTTAACTACCAATTCAAATAATGAGTCAAGAAGGTTACTCTCCTTCACTCCACTCGCAATAGTAGAAGCTTCCCCCTTCCCACTAAGCTCAGGACCTCCATGAGTTTATAAAGAACCTTCCCAACTAGATTTCCTCTACATAAGGGAGCCCCCTTCTCTGCTACAAAGTCCCTTGACAACCTCCCCTTACTAGTGTTGGTTTCTTTCCAGTAAGAACCAAGTCGCAGTCCTCTATTTCTCTAGTATGGATATAAGTCTTCTCTATTCCAAGGTGACCATTTAACTCTTGGGAAAGCTTCCTATTTTCTTCAAATAAACTTCCCATATATTCTCTTCTACTTAGATTCATGTATTTGATCTCCTCTGCTCATATGGCACCATTTGTTTGTGAGTCTACAATTCATCTCTATGAGAATTGGCTCTTTGTCCTTTTGTGTGGATTCAATATCTGTGCATTAGTGTGCTCTCTATTATTTTCCTCTTCGGGCTACTAGTGTTCTCTCCTATGTGCTCTTTTTTCTTTATTTGTGTGTTGTTTTTTCCATGTTTTCCCTCTTCTTCCTCATTTTCCTCGAGATCACCAATGACTTTTGTTAGAAACAAGCCCTCATTTTCAGGCTCCCGAATTGAAAGGGAAAATATTATGCATTCTTGTGTTTGAGGTCTCATTTGGAACTTCACTCTTCCAGGTAACAAATCAGTCAGCAGTTATAACTACTCAAGTACCCAACCTGATCACCATTAGAAGGTTTTGTGGGTCAATACAATCCAGGTATATTGGTCACGTCTTGCATTAATTTATGTTAACTTTGTTTATTAACATAAAAAAATTACATTCTCCATTAATCATAATACATGAAGTCTTAATATAATTATATTCATTGGGTAAAATAAGGTGTTACATTCCCCTCTCCCTTAAGGAAACATTGTCCTCGGTGTTTAAAACACCATATATACAAATTTATAAAATAATCAAAAAATTGTATGCCATCCTCATGGCATATTCAAGTTCCCAAGTGGCCTCTTCTTCTCCAAAGTGATTCCATTGCACCTTGACCTGCATGAAGGCCCAGTTTCAGATAAATGTATCTTTCTTGTCTAGGATGCATAGAGGTTCGGGCTGGAATTATCCCTCCGGATCCACCTGTATCACAGTCCAATCAATAACATGATTAGAATCATGAATATTTTTCTTTAACAAAGATACATGGAACACATTGTGAGCTATAACAGTAGGTGGCAGGGAAAGTCTATATTCACATGGTCCCACTCTTTCCAAGACTTCAAATGGTCCACAATAGTAGGGTACCAACTTGGCACAAGTCCTCATCCTTAGGGAACTCCTCTTAGGTTTTACCCTGAGATATATGTGATCTCCCACCTTAAACGCCTTATAAGTCATTTTACTATTGGCATAGCTCTTCTACCTATCATGGGCTGCTTTCAAATTATTCCTTATTCTGATCATTTTTTGCTCCATTTCTTTTAGCAATTCTAGTCCAAGTGTAATCCCATCCACTGGAAGTTCCCAACTAATTGGAGATATTCATTTTCTTCTATATAGAGTCTCAAATGGGCTCATATTCAATGACTCTTGATATCCATTGTTGTAGGAAAAATTTACCATAGGTAGATATTCTTCCCACTTTTTGGGTTGATGCATGACGTACATCCTCAACATGCTTTCCAACACTCAATTTATCCTTTCAATTTGACCATCAATTTTAGGATGGTAGGCCGTGCTGAATGCCAATTGTGTTTTGAATCCTACAAGCAAGAATTTCCATAAATTCGAAGTGAATTTCACGTCTTTTTCTGAAATGATAGTCTTGGGAAAACCATGCAATCTAAAAATCTCTTTCATAAAAATATCAACAACATATATAGATTTAAAAGTGGATTTAATGGGAATAAAGTGAGCTACCTTTCTTAGCTTATCCACCACTACCATGATTGCATCATGTTTCATAAATTTATTTGGAAAACCAGTAATAAAATCCATGGAGATTGTCTCCCATTTTCATTCTATAATTTGCAATGGTTGTAATAATCCTACAGGGTGCTTGTGTTCAACTTTGACCTATTGACACTCCAAACACTTGGCAATATACTCAGTGGTGTCTTGCTTCATTCTTGGCCAGTAATAAAACTACCTCACTGTTGTTATCATTTTATAATAACCAGGATGACGCACATAAGGCCTCCGGTGAAATTCATCCATAATAAGGTGCTTCATATATATTGAATAAGGAACATACAACCTATTATTATACAATAGTATCTCATCTGTTGTAATGTCATATCCCTCATAATTTTTCTTACTGCTTTCTTTTCATAAATCCTCTCTTACCAAATTGGAAAACTTATTTTCTTGCAAGAGGATTTTGATTCTCTCCTTCAGATCAAATTCACCTACACTTTTTGTTGCTAAGTGTATTGTTTTCACACTTCGTTTGAGTGCATCTACCACTCAATTATATTTCCCTTTTATGTGTTTGATCTTGAATTCAAACTCAATAATCAGCGCCATCGACCTGGATTGTCTAGAATTCAACTGTGGTTGATCAAATAAATACTTTAGACCAAAATGATATGTCATCAAGACAAATCTTCTTCCAAGCAAGTAATGCCTCCACATCTTCAGTGCATCCAAAATTGTTGCAAGTTCCAAATCATGGGTGACATATTGTTTTTCATGCTCATTTAACTTTATTGATTCATAAAAAATCACTTTCCCTTATTGCATAAGAACTCCACCGAGCCCTTCTTTTCAATCTTCAATGCAAACCAATAATTCTTTCTCAGGGTCTACAATCTTCAAAACATGAGCATTGGTCAAGACATGTTTCAGCAGCTGAAAGATGGCTTCACACTCTGTTGACCATGCAAATTTATTTTCCTTTCTTTGCAATGAAGTAACAGGATGACCAATATTGGAAAATATCTTAATAATCCTTTCGTAATATCTAGATAATCCCATAAATTAACTTACCTCGGTTACGTTCCAAGGGGTGGGCCTGTCAATGATTTCCTTGATCTTCTCTAGATCTATTGCCAATCCCTCTATTGAGATTGTGTGTCCCAAATATTAGATCTCCTTTTGAAAGAAATCTCACTTTTTGTATTTGGCATATAGTTTGTTCTCTCTCGACACCTATAACACCAACTTGAGATGTTCTATGTGCTCTTCCTTGGTCTTAGAATACACCAGAATATCATCAATGAATACAAGAATGAACTTATCCAAATATTTGGTGAGAACACTATTCATCAAACACATGAAATTAGTTGGTGCATTGGTAAGCCCAAATGGCACTACCATGAACTCATAGTGTCCATACCTCATTCAAAAAATTGTCTTGTGGATGTCCTCATCCTTAATCCTGACTTGGTGATTTCCAGATCTCAAATAAATCTTAGAGAAAATTGTATCTCCTCTGAGCTGATAAAAAAGATTATCAATATTGGGCAATGCATACCTGTTCTAGATGGTCATCTTGTTCAACTGTTGGTAATCAATGCACAATCACAATGTACCATCCTTTTTATTCACAAACAACATAGGTTCTCCCCACGGGGATACAATCAGCCTGATATACCCTTTATTCATCATCTCCTTCAATTACACTTTTAAATCCACCAGCTTGTGTGTACTCATTATGTAGGGTACTTTTGATGTTGGTACCACTCTAGGTGAAATATATATTGAAAAATCGATATCTCTCTTAGGAGGAAGTCCAGGTACCTCCTCTAGGAATACATATTTAAATTCCCATAGAATTGGGTGATCCTCAACCTTCATCTCCTCACTTTTTGTTGCATTGAGAACTTGTATTGCATACAAGGGACACCCTTTTCAACTAAACTTCTTAAGTTGCAGTGTTGAAATCTTCTTAAATGAGATTGGATTTTTAATGCCTTGCAACACTCTTTTGTTTCCTTCTTCATATTCACATTCTAAGGTATTTTCATATCAATTCAATATTTCCTTATGAGCGACCAACCATTCCATGCCTAACAGCACATCATATGATCCTAGGGGTAGGATATTCAAATTTTCTTGAGTGTGCATCCCACTCATTTCAAATTGACAAGCCTTTATGACCTCTGCCACTTTTCTCTTAGTCCATGTGGCTAACTAAACCAACCATGACTTTGCATGTTTATTTCTTTGTAAATAGCATGATTCAACAACTTGAGGTGAAACATAACTAATATTATAACCAGGGTCAATCAAAATAGAAATGGGTTTCTTGGAAATTATACCTTATAGCCCCACCACAAAAACTTGGTGGTCTACTTCTCTATTCTCAATGGTTTCATATATTCTTGGAAAACTCTTGTCCTTATCATTGACCGTAGTAGCCTCCTAAACATGGTAAATGCTTTTGTTGTATTTATGTTTGTGAGGGAAATCTATTAATAGATTGTCATATCCACAACCCCATAACTATACAGGTCCTTTATTTTGTTCCTCTACTCTTTCCCTTGTATTCTCTGCTAGCCTATTCCACTCTGATATGGAAATATTGTTTGGTGCACACTTATGATCGGGTGACCAAAATGAGCACCTTTCTTGGAATTCTTGTATTGGGATGATTTAAGTCCCTTCTTCCGAAATCTAGTTTTAGCCTTTCTCTTTCGATCCTTAAGAGGCTCTTGCATATTCTTGGATTGGTCATAACAACACTTATCCTTCCTAATGGTATCCCCCAAGGTCTTAGTCTAATCAAACTCAATCCTATACTAATATGACTATGGAAAACCATTGAGGAAATGTTGTATGCTCACCTTCTCCTCCTTGAGGTAAGGAACATACCTCAACATATCTAAAAATATCTTGGCATAAGAGTTCATGATAAGTTTCCCCAACTTGTGTTCATGGAACTCCTTAATATTTCCATCAAAGTATTTCTTTGATAGATATGACTTCTTGAAATACTTCTCAAACTATTTCCAAGTCATCTTGCTCTCTTTCAATCCCTTAACTTCCTTGAGTTCCTCCCACCATATGGAACCTCCTCCATTTAGATTGGAGATGGATCTATTTTCCTTTGTGTTTTATGAGTAATTGTGGACCCAAAAATACTTTCTCAGACCCAACATCCAAGCCTTGACTTCTTCTCCTTTAGTGATTTATTCGCCAAAGGTAGGTAGCTTATCCTTCTTGAATTCTTCTTTGAGTGTCTCTTCTTATTCCTAAGAACACTAGACCCAGTTTCACTATTGGAAAGTTCCTCTGTAGTGGTATTCCCACTAGATGACTCTGTGTAAATACTTTTATTAGCTTTGCTTCTCTTAGCATCTTGATTCATTTTCTTGGAAGAACTTGTTCCTACATCACTGTGAGTTATTCCATGCTTCTGGATATCTAAAGAGGTCTTTAATTTCTCTAACTGTTTCAGTCCTGCATTACTAATAGTTGGATCTTGTTGCAAGTGATTTTGAATCTTAAACACACTCTGCAGTAATATAGCATTTAATTATGTCTTCTCTACATGAGCTCTCATAAGTTTTTCATTGTCTCCCTTTAAACTTCTGACAGTGGCTACCAAATATGGAGGGGTTTCTATGGCCCTCCTACCATCAGAATCTTCATCCCGAAAATGTGAGGTGTCTTCCATAATATGTTGCACCATTCACCTATGTTCTCTTTTTCAGTATGTCCTATGTGTTGAAATAGTGAAACACTATTAGCCATTACATTAAAATCGTTGGCATAAATTCTCAACCTTTTTAAAAATCAATATGTTTTAAATATCCCAAGCTAGGACTCCATTCTTGCTTATCAGTCCTTCTCAAAAATGTTGTCAGTATTCATATACACATTTAAATCACTTATAATAATTAAGGAATATACTTTATCATGTAAAATATCTCAAACCGTCATGTGGTCTCAGTGACCCATTCAAGCCTAGAGTTTGAACTCTACTCTAATACCACTTTGTAAAACACCCAACCCCCTAAACCCTCTTAGGATAGTGGGATGCCAAATTTAGACTTCCATTAATCCTTCAGTCTCGATTTTACACCCTCAATGACATTTTTCCATCATGACACACATGTGGACTTCATCTTCTTTTTTCTATGCTATAGGAAGCTCTGAAAAATACTCGGATTTATCACTCATTTCCCCATAAATTATGTAACAAAATATTTCTACACCAACCAAGAGATAAAAAATTCCCAACCAAACAGATGATATTCACTCCATGAAACTATATCAATAGTCAGTAGTGAATAGAGTTTTCTTCCCATCAAAAAATAGGTTACCTCACCCACATTTCAATCCTGATCAGATTTATTCAGTGGAACTATTCCCAACAAATCCAACGGTCTTTGGCTAAAGAGATCAATGGCCCAGATCAAATCAGTACCTTGAGCTACATGAAAACTAATGCCTCTCCCATACTCCATATAACGCTTTTGTAGATGGGGTCCTTGACAAATATACAACTCTGGTTATATCATAACACCTCTCTCAAGGATCGATAGGTCCTATCCACTCAGGATCTTTCGCCATCAGAATGCACCTACTCCAAGTAATCATAAGAATTATCAATCAGTACTCCCTAATGGAATTCCTTTGAAAAATTTTACTGTCCTTGGATAATCACATATAATGGTAAGAGATCACTCAAAACCCCATAGTTGCATGGAATTTAACCGACACCACTCTTCGTCTAAGTATCCTCCTCAAGATGGGTTATTCTATATCTAGTAACACTAAACCCATTGACATCCACACCAATAGATCTACGGTCCTCTCAGTTTTATTCCCACGACGTCTGGTTTATACATTGGAAACCTCTCATAGTCCCCTTTCTAGACCTTCTCAATCCCCTACTTCCTGATATAATTATCAGTGAAGCACCCAGGGCATCAACATCCTAGATCTCATCAGCTCGACCTCTGATAAATCAATGGATGTTAACCTATTTGGATATTCCCATTGGAAATCCACTATGACTTCTCACCTTGGGATTTCCCCATGATATTTCCTCCCAATAGGATTTCTCCTGAAGCCTAGACCTCCGAAAAACAATGAAGATCTACTTCTTCCACCTAATCAATGGTTTTCATTCCTCCAAGTTCAAATAAGGGTTTTCATCAAGAATGAGGGTGGTTTATGGACTTAATAGTCTCACAGTGTTTCTGCAAGGATTTAACTTACTCATTTAGGATTCTTAAACCAATTTCCCATAGGTATGGAATACTCTATCCCAAACTCTCAAATGAAGATTCCATATCCTACAAGATTTCCGTTTCAAAAGTAGGGGAAATCACAGGTTTACCAACCTACATTGGCCTTCCTCATACATTCATTCATTTTAATTTCATTTAACAAATAAGGGAAATTAGATCACTCTATTTATCTAAGTAATTCAACACTCATTCATCACATTTGACCAGTTACATAAACAGAACACAATTTGCCACCATTAATAAACAAGCATGAGATATTCCAATTAAAACAAATACATGTTCAGTGAAACCTTTGACAACCAACTAAGCGATGGGAAATTCCTTTCCACCCATCTGTATGATATGCTGCACTTTTCCTTTATAAAGCATGCCACCCCCGTGCCAAGCCATGATACCACCAGGGGACTATCTCAGTTACCTACCAAGTCAAAGAATGAGTCAGGAAGGTTACTCTCCTTCACTCCACTAGAAACAAAAAAAAATTCCCCATTCTCACTGAGTTCAGGACCTCCACAAGTTTATCATGCACCTTCCCAACTAGATTTTCTCTGCACAGGGGATCCCTCTTCTCTGCTACATATTCCCTCGACGACCTCCCCTTACCAATTTTAGTTTCTTTCCAATAAGAACCAAGTCACAATCCTCTATTTCTCCATTTTGGATATGGGTCTTCTATGTTCAACGACAACCATTCAACTCTTGGGAAAGCTTCCTATTTTCTTCAGAAAAAACTTCCCATATTTTCTCTACTGCTCATAGTTATGTACGTGAGATCCTATGTTCATCTAGCACCATTTGTTTTTGAGTTTGTGACTCATCTCCATGAGAATTTTCTCTCTATCCTTCTATGTGGATTCAATCTATATGCATCAATGCGCTCTCTATTATTTTCCTCTTTGAGCTGCTAGTGTTCTCTCATACGCACCCTTTGTTCTTTTTCTGTGTGTTTTTTTTTCCACATTTTCCCTCTTCTTCCTCATTTTCCTCGGGATCCCTGATGACTTATGTCAAAAACAAGACATCGGTTTTAGGCTCCCAAATCGAAGGGGAAAATATTATGCATCCTTCTGGATGAGGTCTTAGTCAACCCTTCACTCTTTCAGATACCAAATTAGTCAACATTTATAACTAATCAACTACCTAAATTGATCAACATTAACATGTTATGTGGGTCAATACAATCTAGGTACATTGGTTAGGTCTTACATTAATTTATGTATATGTGAGTTGGAATGATGGTGAGCTTCCTAATTTCTTCATTGAAACATCCCAGCTCCACCTCACCAGCCCCATCTGTGGTATCATGGCCAGTAGTCAAGGATTCCTTCTTAGTATGTTGTCTAGTTTTTTTATTATCATAAACACAATTGCATGCTTATTTAATCATAATACATGAAGTCTTAATATAATTACAGTCGTTGGGGGAAACAGGGTGTTATAGTGTTGATCGTGCATAATCACCTACTCTTTAATTATTACCCTTTGCATAGCTACATCATTGGAAATTGGTGGCAATAATGACTTAATGAACTAATTTTCATATACTGCTCTAGAATTTCATATTTGATGAGCCTATGCCACCATATATACTCATGAATGTGATCAAATATATCTGTGGCAGTGCTTTGGCACAAGGACGCCAAAATTTATGTTCTGGTCTCATACCGTATAGGGAGTTGGAAATGTGTCAAGAATGACATTTCCAAGGATGATAAATTGCTAAATGAAGATATCATTAATTCAATATACCAATTAGGAGCACTTCCCATCAAGGTTCTCTAGAAAATTTTCAAATTAATACTATCATCCACCAGTGATTTATATGAACACCAGAGATGGTAAGTCATGACGTGTGTGGAAGGATATTCTCCAAATTTCTCGTCAAACTTCAAGATGTATGAAGATAATTTTGTAGGTATAACCATCCATCTAGGTTGATGCTTAATGGGTTTGTTTTTCAGTCAAGATATATCTAGTAGATTCAAGGTGGGATCCAGTAGATTCAAGCTAGCTAAGAATGGAAACTAAGTATTGGAAAACATATTGTGATGGATAAATGATGGACCTTGCAGTGTAAATGGAATCATAGGCCCCCCCATATGACTATCCCTGGGATCCTTTTTTCCCTATGAAATAGTATCGTCACTAGTTGTTGGACCATACCTAGGATTAAAGTTCCAACCAAAAGGAAACCCTATATTAGGTGTAACCAAGCTACCTATGGGTATATTAGAAATAGGTAGAAACCTACTATTGACAAATAAACCAAGGCTTTGTTCCCCACCAAAAATGAATCCAGATGTAGGAAATTTTGGAGTCACAATGGGTGTAATAAATATAGGTAAACTCATGGAAGAAAGAGATGTGATTAGCAATATTTCCCAAAAAGGAACACTCAATTCCTAAGGCATAGACATGGGAGTAACTATCACACTAGTTAGTGGAATTGAGGAAGCAAATATGGCTCCTATAAACACATTGGGTGAAAAGGGAATATGTCCTCCCACATTGGATGACCCACCAATGCCCAAAATCATGTGAGAACCACTCAAAAAGGGAAAAGGGATACCAAACTGAGGTCCACCAAACTAAAAAAGTAAAGGGTCCAAAGGATCTATCAAAGGGAGATTAAAATGAAAAGGGATATTTTTTTCAATGAATTCATTCTCCATCTATTCAACCTCCTATGAATCTGATGTGTGAGTATCAATAACTATGTTTGTGTCATCCAGTGCAGATAGTTGTCGCCTTACAACTGGAAATTCCTCTGTCTCTGGAGGAAACCCTCACTACCTACGAGAGAAGTAAAGAGGTTGGCTATACATTGTGGAAGATGTGTTTTAAATGAAATAAAACCAAACCTAAGAAATTTATATACAATCACAGAGAACACCCTAGCAAATCTACAATCTCCAACAAACAAGCAACTAATAGCCCTAGGAGCCTTTTGAAACTAGCATGGGATTATCAAGGCCTAAGACTAACTAATCAAGGTGTGAGACAGTTACAATACCATTCACATAACATTCACACAAGTTCCAAGTACCCTCATGAAGATAGGAACCCTCCATGGGGAGCTAAAATAAATATTATATGTCTTCCTAAGGTACCACAAGCACTTCCCACTTGTAGTCACCCATGTGATACCCTAGGCAAATTCATTAAGTTTACGACTTCACAATCGGAAACTGAGGGGAACAATCATGAGTCAAGTATATGTGTATGGAAACAGAATAGGAGACTAATTCCATAGCCCAAATCTGTAGAGAAAATTGGGGCCAACCCAAGGACTTACCACTTCAATCCAAAACCCCCATACACATGATATCCTACCAAACAAATAGAGAGGGTATAATATTATCTACTTTCTCAGCTTGACCATAGTGTTTGACACATGTTAGATGTTATTTCCCAGCAAGTTATCCTTGCCACTAATGGATTTGTCTCTCATTAATCAATTCCTATTTTGGTTATGTGGCCTTGGAGAATTAACTCTCCAACCCTAGAACTTAGACTAAAATGTGTTTTATATAAAGAAAAATTCTAGTTCCTTTTATATTAGAATTAATTTTAGGTCTATTTTTTACTCGAGATATGGAATGAACTTCGGTGATTTTCTTGACTCTTTCAGTTAAGTGAATTTATTAAGGTGATAAAAAGTGCAAGAGAACACAATTTTCATTTCCTTTCAATGAACACTATGTAATTGGAAGAGAGCAAGAGGTTCCTTTGTTTCTAATTTTCAATCAATGATGCAGCAATCTATCCTAAATAAAACTACCAAATAATATTTCTTTTGATAATTTTTAGATCTCTAAAATAAACCCAACTCCAACAAACAACTTTCACTAAAAAATCCAAAAATGCCTAAAAAAGATATGCAAATATATAATGCAATTTTTTTAACCCTTTCAAAATTCAAATGAGATGAGAGTGAAAATACATAATATGATTACATGATGATATGAAATTATTTTGACTTTCATGAGAGCATGATAATGAAAGAAAAAAATATTGTCTTTTAAATGTAACCACTCCCAAGATGCATCAAACAAATTTAGATATTTCTAAGTGAACCAAAAGAAAACATTTTGATCATTTATTCAATTTTTGTTTTTATACCATGGAAATAAGTCTTAAAAAATACTTGAAAAACTAAGTTCTAAAATGTCTCTTGTCAAAGGATGGGATCCCCAGGTTTCACAAGAAAAAACCTCAAAAGCAATTCAAAAAATTTGAGTATATTTTGCACCCCACAAAGCTCGGTTGTGGATTTCCTTAATAAAAGTAGCGACTAGGAAGGCTCAATCATGGGTTTTGTATATTGAATTTTTGTTTGGTCTCATGTTTTTCATATAAAAGTAGAATCCATATTCTTTCGGTCACAACTGTAATTGAGAACAGTCACAAGTGTAGGGGAAAACACATGGAAAATGAAAAATAACCAACCGATAACTCAATCAAATCAAATTGCATGCACCTATAATAAAATTGCACACACTATAGGGTCCGTAGAAGCTTCCTAACAAGGATAAAATCAAGGAAAACACCTGGAAAACTAAGGAAAGAAATCAATTTCTTTCCCCACTAGAGTCGCCAATTCTGTTATAGGAAATCTACCTACGGATAAGTATTCAAACCCTCACTAAATGGGTGTTAAATTTAATGACAGACATATGTATAGATAGTGTATTTATTTCTCCTAATACTAACATGAATTTTCAAAAGTAAGTGAAATAAGTAAGAAGTAACATACCCAATTTGGGATGGTTATCCAAAGTATCCAATGACTTGTGCTTGATCTGCAGTCTAGCTCCATTGTTTCACCAAGAAACCTGCACAATCATCCAACAAGAAATACCTTCATCATTACTTCATAAACAATAAACCAAAACTTGCATGAATAAAGTCTTAATATAAAACTCAAGCTTAATTAGAATGATAAAATCTTATTAAAGATGCAAAAGAGATCCATAAATATAGATATCTGGGGGGGGTAAAGAAGATAGATCTATATTTATTAAGAAAGAGTTACAACAATGATGATTACCTTGATATATGTTGTTGTGATCCTAGCTCCAACACCTAAAGTCCTCCTCCTTAGTCCTTATTCCACCTCTGTCGAACAAGAATGATCCCTTAACCGTTGCACAACAAGATAACGAAATGGATGGTTTATATATGTTGCCTAAGCTCAGATCATACTAATGTTGATGCTGAAAATTCAACAATGGTATATCAACTCAATACCAAGAATTCTTGCTACAAATCACTAGCATAAGGATGCATTCATATGGACCCCTTTTCCCTTAGCTTTGGCTCTCATACTTATAGATATGTGAGGAGCTAATGATAGGATGCATGGCATACCAAGTATGGAGATACGAGCCATGCATGGCTTTCATGTGAGAATTTTGGATTTCTAAAACTCACTATTTTTTAGTTTTCATCTTACTTTTTTCTTTCCAAAGATTTAATGGGTAGTCATAGGTTTTATAATGGAAAACTGCAACTGGTCATGCTTGATCTATGGGAAAGGAATGATTGGTCGCTCTTGTCACTAGGAAAAGTGTGGCCTTATCTCTTTTTTCTAATTAAGGTAATTTTGAGCAAAGTATTCATGATTTTAAAGTGTACTATAGTATTCTAGATTTACCTTGGCCTGTGGTACCAAATAGAGGTTTAATAGATATGGGTTCAAATTTCACTGTAACTTTATTGGATAAATGTCTAAAGGATCAAGAACCAATGATGGATGAATATGGGGATTTGTTTTAAGAAAGGGGAAAATCAAAGCACCCATTGCATGAAACCTCTATTACAATCTAAGTCTTACGAAAAATGTTTGATATATAGGCAAGATGATATGAAATCACATGCGATAAGTGTTGATAATACAAACTTTTGCACATGAAATAGGAAATTTCCACCAATCTTATTGCTACAAATGGATAACTTTGCAGGTGATAAAACAATTTCCATGTGTTTTCATTTTTATCAATTTTAACATCAAGGAGGGTCTTTGAAAATGTTGAAGTTAGATTTATCCTTGTGGGACAAACACAAGAAGACATAGATGGTACTTATGGGAGGTTATCATCTAAATTAATGAAAAACATATTTTCACTGCCAAAAATGATGGACACTTATAGGACATGTGAGGATCACAATTACTATGTCCAGTATTTAATTGATTAATTTTTTGAATTCAAGATATTTGTGGAACCACGCCGTTTTTATGGTAACTCCAAGATCATTGGTATTAGAGGATGTTGGTTCTTCAAGATCTAGCACATTGATGAAAGAATAGTTCAATGTAATATAAATCCTTTCTTCGAGATGAAAAGTGGTCACCTCCTATTAGTATGTGGTGTTCTTTGCCTGATGGTAGTGAAAACTTACCAATGGGGAAGCCTAAATTGTTAAATATACAATTAAGGATACGTTTTGATATGGATGAAATAAAAAAGGATTAGAAACATATATTTCATTTTGGAAGAAAAGGATTGATAAGGGAGGGAAACAATATTAGCATCCCAAGATAATTTATTGGGAGGCTATATATAAACTTTTGGACACTCCCTTTCATAGCATTGAGCACTCAACAACTAATTTATGGCCATCCATAGTGCAAGAAATAAGAAACAATGCTCCTATAAAGTTCTCATGTGAAGTTGTGGAAGCATACTTGAGGGAAAATGTCCCCACAATTGAGGATTTGTATGTAACAAGCCTAGAGATCCATTCCTTCCAAATTATGATGAGGTAGAGTGACATATGATCATAGTACAATCACCAAATCAAGATTGTGTGATATGGTTGTCTAGGGAAAAGGAAAGTGTTTACGAAGATCCAGATGATAGTATTGAATCTTACAAAGTATATGGCCAATGGTGGAAGCCAACTAGGACATCAAAGGTTAAATAAGAATTGATTAAAAATTGTTTAAGTAAAAAACAACAATGGGTTATTGGTTCAGAAGAAAATATGTTCATTGATGTTAATAACATCATATGGGCATGGTGGACAAGAGATAAAATAAAAATAGCTGAGAACGACCTTGTAGAAATTAAGGCACAAGAAGAATAGATGGAGCATAACATTGAGAGTGGGAGTGATGATCATGAATTAGACTTTATTTGAGTGATGTTGCCTTAAATATTTATTAAAAAAGTACAACTCTGGAATACAATGATAATTATCTCACTTGTATCTATTTTACTACATCTCTTCAATTTTGATATATTTATCAATGGGTGTCATAGTGATATTACGCATGCACATACAAAAATAATATCTTAACAATTGTACATTAATAATGGATTTATATATTATATACACATTAAGAAAAAAAATCCAAAATATCGAAATCCAAATACACACTGTAGCAATTCAATATTGACACTTTTGGAATAGAAATTCACACATTTGGAATTGAAATTTACATTTTTGTATTTCAAAATTCACACTTTTGGAATCCAAAATAGTAGCTTTGGAATTGAAAATCACGGTTTTGGAATTGAAATTTTCACTTTTGGAATTGAAAGTCATAGTTTTGGAATCGAATATCGCACTTTTTGGGTTCGAAATTCACACTTTTGGAATCCAATATTAGGACTTTTAGAACCCAATTTTTCACTTTAGAAAGGATAGTATTAGCACTTTTGGAATTGAAATTCACATTTTTTTAGTTTAGATTCTATGTAATTAATCCAAATTTAATGAAATAGGGGTTTATAATTGTTTTTATTTATTTATACATAAATTTTCAATGTTGAAAAACATGGAATTGACATTGAACACTCACCTCTCTAAGGAACTATTGTTTGATGTGATTATGGTATGACTCAATGGAAGCATTTGTTTCCTAGTTTGAATTTCAAAAATCACTACATGATTTGACCCGCATACTTAGTACATTCTACATGAAATATCAACCTAACAAATAACGTTGGTCAATTCAACAACAATAACGAATTATCATTTTGACAGATTTAGAAATAATTCTAGCTAAATCACCAACAATAATAATTTATCATTTTGATGGATTTAGAAATGATGTTGGACAAATCACCAACAATGACAATTTATCACTATGAGGGATTTAGAATAACGTTGGTCAAATCAAAAGAAATAAGGTATCAGTGTGACAGATTTATGTTCACTTAGTTGTAGCTCCCACTACTCTTTGAAATAGTTGATGAAACTAGGTTTCTCAAAGAACTTTCCATAGAAATATACCAATATTTTTCATGGCATCCTCAACTGACAATGAGTAATGCATTATGTTCCCTAGATACTTTGAAATTTCTATATCTCTTTTACCATAATGAACATACTTTGACAATTTTTTCAATCAACAATATTGCATGTGCCAAATGCAGAGAATTATTGGACATCTAAACACCTCACTATGGATGAATGTGGATGAAAAATATTTAGGTGAATAGCCAACAATTAAACAAATACACAATGAAATGAAGGAAAGAGAAGTTAAAGATCTCCACACAATGTCACTTGGATCTCTATGAGGGCATCATCCACAAGAAAGGATGAAGGGTTCTAAGTGGGAAAGGAAGTCAAAATACATTGGACAAATGCTTGCAACCATGTCATAACTATTTCCCACATTGAATTATTTGATATGACCAAACATATAAGAATGCAATTTTTATGTGTGTCTAAAGCCACAATGGTGCACAAAGGATAATGCCACACATAATATTTCATGAATATATATATATATATATATATATATATATATATATATATATATATATATATATATGTNGTGGTCAATAAAGCCACTAGAAACAACCATTTCATGAATATATATTTCAAAACAATAATTCCCTAGACAAGCATTTGATGAATTCAAATTATAGAACAATAAAACCTACATGGTAAATAAGGATAATAGAAACCAAAATAACTTGTATTTGTTTTTGAAAATAAATAGAATCCATCGCAAAGACGTTGTTGTGTCTATGTCTAACAACCTACTTCACTTGCCATACCATCATTATCCCTAGCATGAATGGTTCCCGATTTAGTAAGAGCACATCCACCTCATTCTTTTCCACCCAACACTAAAGACTAACAAATTCATCCTCATGAATCTTATACCACATATCATCAACTTGTTTTCTCTATTTTAGGATGTTTCTTTTAGTTAGAGAATACATCTCTCCCCATTTAGACAAAATTGTCAAGGGTTTGATGTAATGAAAGCATATAAACATGTTTATTGTGTATCTTAATTGGAGAAACACCAATGAAAAGGATGGATTCCACCCAATGTTTTACATGTTCCAATAAGTGCACATATGATGATTCCACCATTAGTGTGTAGCTATAGGATTAACTCAACCATGGCAAACAAAACCATTTTTGTCCACATGTTGATACTAGACATAAATGATGAGTTCCAAGTGCGTGCAATATGGGATTGTTTTAACTAAGTAATGCAATCATAGATGATTTTAGGGGCTAAATTTCGCAAATGGGATAATTTTCCATGGTTTTTCCCAAAAACATATTCATCAATTTCCATTTTTTCTAAAAATGATTTGCCCAATTTCCATAGAATAAAATTATTTTACCTTAAAAATAACCAAAATTTTATAGAAATTATATAATTTTTTTAGAAATTTGAATATTTTTATAAAACTATCGCCCAACATTTTAAATTTTGCATATTAAGGACTAGTAATATTAGCCCAGATTTCTACATTTTAATACAAATTTTCATCCTTAAAATTATCCTTGAATGCAATCGGAATCCTCTCTTCCTCATCTCTCGATTATGATGCTTTTTATTTTTAAAAGGATATTTAACAATGCATCTATAATCCTCGAGGTTGTAAGAACACCATTACTTGAAAACATAAAATATCTTGTTAAATATTGGTAATGAAATAACACAACATACAATGTGGGTTCATAGATAATATATTGGAAGGACTAACAAAATATCTGACTTATAATGTCGACATAATGTGCATAATAGAAAAGGAAAATCATTTGCTAGTTTTCTAATAAAAAACAAACCTTCTTGAAATGTATCTCTCTATAATGTTGGCATGGTCACCATGACAAACAAAGAGACATAGGTGTGATAATAACTATAATAAAACAATATATATAGCATGGATTTGCACATAATGCTAAGACTAATAAAGAATAGATTTTACATATATCTAGCTACAATGTCAAGATGAAGTAAATTACATGCATTTCATAAAGAAAAGGGAAGAAAAACATCGGTGTATATATATAGTTTTAGAAATACAAAATGTTGGCATAGCCACCATAAAAACAAAGAAAACCATGTGTGATAATAACTATAATAACACTATATATAGTGTGGTTTTCACATAATGATAAGATTAATAAAGAATAGATTTGGCATATATCTAGTTATAATTTCGGTATGACATAAATTACATGTATTACATAAAAAGAGGGAAGAATAACATCGATATATATATATATATATATATATATATATATATATATATATATATATTGTTATGAGGAAAATCTCTCTATGGCAAGGGGTAAACCACAACACACAGAAATGACTGTAGAAATCAACTTTAATCTCAAGTATGCTATATAAGAAAATATGCTAACAAGAAAAGATAAAGAGCCTACCTCGTCCAGACGTTCGATGAAGTCCACCATTGAGCACTTGACTCTAAGCAATACACCTGCAACTTGTCCTCAAAAACAAAGAAACACAAGCATATGGTGATAATATATAAAGTTAGCACATTCAATAGCATAATCCATCAACATTCATAACAAATATACCCATGGAATAACAATTCAAATATTTGCAAGATATTAATTGGACGAGAAAAGAGTATTTCTATTAAAATGTAATCAACAAAACTGAATAAATTACAAAATTATGTGTCATCGCGGTTCAGACCTGAGAAACTAAGTCCCTTCCAACTGGGCCTCCACCACTTCAATCCTCCACCAAAGGCAAGCTCATATAAGAGAGACAATGAGGTTCTCAATCAAGTAGGGAAGAGCTTGGGGGATGAACAATGTGTTCAGACTTAAAAGGACAAAGGAATGCAAACTCAATATGAAGTGAATAATTTCTCCAAAGTAACTTTGCTCTCAAAGTTGATTTCCTATCCTATTTTCCAGAGCTTGGATATGGCCCATTTATAGCCTTCAAATGGAACTAAAGAGTTGAGTCAGAACATTTCCAGTATATGGAAGGTCAGGGATCATGGATCTTGTGACGTGACATGGAAACCCGACATTATTTTTTTAATTTTGGGCACAAAACCTGATGTACGCGGGTTGTAATGGTGCAACCTAAGTATACGCATGTTGTATAAGTTAGGGCGCATATATGTGGAAAAATATTGTTTTTATCTTTGGGATTTGCAAAAAGGGACTTCAAGTCTGCATAGGGAAATGGAAAAAGGCCTTCCAAGCAAATTTGCATAGGGTGAGTCAAATCTTGCTATAACAAATGCCCCCTAATCTGTGAGGTCAGAGGAGTATCTATGATGGTTGAAATACATTATGATACCCAGAAGTGGAGTAATGGAGACTCATCTAGAAGAACTAGTTTCTCATGAGAATATTACAATTTGCACTGACTTTGCGCACATGGCTGCCAATTTGAATTACACTGCAGATCAATGTAAAAATATACCAAACAGTTTTTCATGGCCATGAGTAGATAATACAAAGGTGGCTATATGCCAAAGGTTTTCATAGTCATGAACACGGCCCAGTAAAACCAGTATAAAAATCAATATGAAGATAGTTGTATACAATGGAGTATAATTTGATCTCCCATGATCACCGAATTCACATAGGTACTGGTCCAATGAAAGATAGAAACAACTCAGGAAAGTTGTGACTATGAATTGATGTCTTCAAGTCTTCTACATGATCCGCCAAAGGTGCAATTCTACATCATGTGAATAAAGGAGTTGAGGTTGAACACAATGAGACTCTGTTTGATTACTGGTCATTAAGGTATATCGTTAAAAAACATGAGACAACCTATTGATAATGAAAGTAGGTGTCAAGGCATCGAGTACATTCTTACAAGTGTGAATAAAGGTGTCAAGGTCGAACACTTGAAGAATCTATCTATCAAGGGACATTGATGTATTCCAAATTATCGATGGTGGGAGAACCTGTCACTAATGACTACAAGCCTATAGGTACTCATGGGACTCTAGGTCTCATTTCCATAATAGATGGGCTAAAGTCGATGAAAGGAGACCCGATGAAAGGAGAGCAATTAGGCATCTCTCATAATTCAGCACGAGGTACAAAGCAGTAGCTTGATGATTTGGAGGAAATCGGATGAAGAACATGTTCACAAACCAATGACCTTGTGTGTCGTTCGCGTGTGCCAGATGCAAGCGGGACACAAAAAAGACCCTCTAAATAGCAGCCAATAAGGAAATTTGTTGACAAAGGCGAGGAAACAACCAATAAGGCTAATGGCATCCAAGACACTACACAAATCCCAATGTGTGAATATATTTCTTGTTGTTGAACACAAGGGAAACCCCCCAGTCAGTGACCAATGATGAAATGTTGACTGATGGGTTCAAGGTTACCTACCAATGATGAAAGTAGGACCAGGGTGCATGATAGGATTACAGTTTCATGTAATTCTGAGACATACTGAGGGTATGGACGACATGCAAAGTCAAGAGTTCTAAGGAATGGTCAACACAGGTTGATAGACATTTTTTGAACAAGAGCATGAGACATATGGAGGGCTCTGGAAGCATAGACTCAATGATGAAACTTTGAGATGCAGGAGGCATCAATCAAACTCTCCATAGGAACTGGAAGAGTAACCAGTCAGGGGAGTAAACTCTAAGTAACGATCTAAGCTTCCTAAGGTCATGTTAAACCCAAAATTTTGAAGACAAGTGGACTCAAAAGTTTTGTGCTATGTTCAAAGGCGAAACGACTGTTGCCAATATAAGATAATATTCCTTCCCCACTTGTCTTTTTTTTTTTCATAGTCAAATGAATGCTATGATATAGAGGAGAAAACAAGTGTCGCAAGTAAGCAACTAGTTCCAGTGGTGGAACATGCCTATGCTCAATGCAAGGAGGTGCATGCGGGAGATGGACACTCGAGGGAATGTTTCCTCTTGGGCATAGGGTGTCAAGTTGCAAAGGATATAAACAAGGATTTGCTTGGATGATGATGCAAAATGCGGATGTAATAGGATTATAATGTGAAAGCGAGAATTGGTAATAGGTTCAATACTACAAGCAAGAGAATGAGATGCAATTACAACTTAACGCCAAAAAAATGTCATTTTTCGTAATCTTAGTCTACTTGGTTTGAAAAAGGGGTAAACTTACACCAAATAGACATCCTTTCAAATCCAATTTACGAGTGTGAAAGAAACAAGTTCACTTAGAAATCTTTTCGCTCTTTGAGAGAGTCGGAAAAGAGCTTAAACCAGACTCGTTGGGAGTCTTGCTAGGTGTAGGTCAGCATGCTTATGAGTAAGAAATGAGGTTCAAACATAAATTCATGTATTATCTGCAAGGGACTCCCGATCCTACGAACACAAATATCTGCATGGGCACCGAATGGAGCAGGGGATCTAACTAGGGTACCCATGTTTGGTAAGTCTCTACCATTCAATAACAACAGTTTTAGTTGCAGATAGAAGGTTTTGTGTCGCTATTAAATGGCTTCGTACCTAAGGCATATGATCTTCAGTCATAGGATAATGCAAGTGTGAATAATGGATTGGTGACCCATCATATATGTTGGTTGATGAAAATACATGTCCAAAGTTACGAACGGGCGACACGGCTCTGAAAACCGCAAGAATCCATGGATAAAACCACCAAAACCAACTCCATCCACTGTTGTATTAGTCCATTATGCCAAAATATTAGACAAAACTATGTAAAGTGGGTAAAAAGTTTCTATAAATAGTAAAAAAAAAAACAATTTTACTATACCATTTGTATTTTTTACCCAAATAGTGCATTTTGGACCAAATTGCCCCTGAATTTCAATTGTTGATTGTGGGAGCTACAAGCGACGGAATCAACAACTGTCTAGACTAGGTAAATCATCTTGCTCCTCTCTTTATTTCTAGTGGATTAAAATTTGCAATTTGGTCTCCTTTTTTTAGTATTTTAGGGCACAATTTAGAAACTAAGGTATACACGAGCTATAGATCATCAGGTTGTGTATACGCATACCTATACATGACTATTTTCAAAATAGCCAACGTATAAGTAGCCCTATACGCGACTTTGTAAACTGTAGCTCACGTACATGTCCGTGGATAAGGTTTTTAAAATGTTGCTAACTCAAAAAATGGTTTGAATATTGCAAGATGGTGCTAGAGTGGAGAGAAAGAGAGCATGAATAGGTGGATGTTGCAGTGGAGAGAGATCTAGGGGCCCAGATGACCTTAAAATGATGTGGGCTATACAATTTTTAGGCTCTCAAAGGTACAAGGGCTCAAGTGAGACAGCTTTAGCTGCTCGTGAACTACTGGGATCCGAATACTGAGACCTTCAACCTTGATGGACAACCATTGAGGATTGAAGTTGAGGACATCTACTTCTTGATAGGATTGTCACGTTGGGGTGAGGTGGTCAACCTCAAATCCTGGGGAGTTGGAACTAGCATGAACATAGAGGATTACATAGCCACTCATTGCATTGTAGGGACCGAGAAGGTAGAGAGCCAACTCTCGATCAGAGTGATCAACAATATGAGTCTCAAGATTGTTCTCCTAGTGTTGAAATGGATTATAGGGTCGGCCTTTTTTCACCAGGCATCAAGGCCATATGTTCTATTCAATGGAGTTCTTGTGACCCACTGTTTACGACTAGCTAGCTGACAGACTGCAAACTGGGTAGAAAGAGGAACTTCGGGTTCGCATCTATCTTGTGTAGTTTTTTCTTCGAGTGGGTTCCACGCTTGGGCCCTACAGTTGAGATTGTTCTGCATGGACCTCTCCATCCATCCATGGCACGGTGGACCAAGGTGATGAGGCAGCAGGCGGGTTGTAGGGTGCCAACACCCTACAACGATGAGTTTTTATTTTGGTGGAGTCAGCAGGTGATGACTCTGGAGGACTACCCTTATGCAGGGATTGACTTCAAAGGAGATCTGGACATGTCGTTACCACCAGGTTCCGCCTACGGAGACATAGGTATGCCAAAGTTTTTTTAATATTTCATTTTTTTGTATTTTTATAGAAGAAAAAGAAAAATTTGGATGATGTCAAGTACCAACTAAACATGTATGTGTCGCAGACATGGGTCCACGATGGCCAGAAGAAATTCCACGACACCGACGGAGGCACCAGGGGGATGATCCAGTGAGAGCGAATATTGATAGAGTGCTTCAAAACATGCAGGGAAACCTGTCTCGTTTGACGCAGAGGATTTCCATGGTTCGGGTAGCGGATCTATCAGAGGTGATGATGCGACAGGTGGTAGGTGTGCCCCGTGCTTGGGTACGATTCGTGATTATTGTATGATCGACCGTATATGTATTTTGAGGGTGTGAGCCCCAATTTTGTACTATAACATCATATTTTTTGGAGAGATAAAATATATAAAAACATAGATCTTCATCTTTACTTATATTACAATGTGTACATTGATGAAAGCGTTTTCTTTGCTTTAGTTATGTAACAAATGTCAATCTAAAACAAAATTAGCAAATGCATTGGATACATAATTAGAACTTCTAGGTATGTGATGATAAGTAATAAAATCAAAATTTCGTTCCAAAAGTTGTACCCGTAAGAATTGTCGAAGTAGAGTAGGGTCTCGCACACGGTAAATGTCGTTCAACTGACATACAACTAACTGGGAGTCTAGGAGAACTTCTAAAGAGTGAATACCATGTGAAATGGTATCGTATAAAAGTTCTATAACAACGTTATACTCGGCCACATTATTCGTGGATGGCCCTAGGAAAACGCCACCTGAAGACACCAGTAGACCCTCGGGTGAGTAAACAACCCAAGCGGCGGAAGTCAAGTTCCATGTATGACAACTAGCCCCATCTTTGAATCCTAAGTAGACCGAAGACTCTGTTGACATCTGTCAACCAAGGGAAAACTTGATAAGCAAGTTGAAGATAAAATAGAGGGAAAATATATATACACTAAAATACATTAGTATACAAAAAGTTATGCCTAAGCTTGGGGCTCAAGCGTAATATATTTTCAAATAGAGCCCATTCCTAGGCTCAGCTAGCATGTTCCCTTCACAATCTTCTAATTCATAGGCTCATTTTTCTAAGACACGTCACACGATATAGGGACCGTGCCACATGGGTTAGAACTTTCCTTCCCCCAGTGGTTCGCCAATTCTGTTACGAAGAAAATATCTCTATGGCAAGGGGTAAACCACAACAAACAGAAATGACTGCATAAATCAACTCTAATATCAAGTATTCTATATAAGAAAATATGATAACAAGACAAGATAAATAGCCTACCTCGTCCAGACGTTCGATGAAGTCTACCGTTGAGCACTTGACTCAAAGCAATACACTTGCAACTTGTCCTCAACAACCAAGAAATGAAAGCATATGGTGATAATATATAAAGTTAGTGCATCCAATAGATTAATCCATCGACACTCATAAAAAATATGCCCATGGAATAACAATTCAAATATTTGCAAGATATTAATTGGATGAGAAAAGAGTATTTCTTTTAAAATGTACTCAGCAAAAGTGAATGAATTACACTTCTGTGTCGGCACAGTTCGGAACCGAGAAACTAATTCCCTTCCAGTTGGGCCTCCACCACTTCAATCCTCCACCAAAGACAAGCTCATATAAGAGAGACAATGAGGTTCTCAATCAAGTAGGGAAGATCTTGGGGGATGAACAATGTGTTCAGTCTTAAAAGAACAAAGGGATGCAGACTCAATATGAAGTGAATAATTTCTCCAGAGTAACTTTGCTCTCAAAGTTGAATTCTTCTCCTCTTTTCTATAGCTTTGATATGACCCATTTATATCCTTCAAATGGAACTGAAGGGCCAAGTCAGAACATTTCCAGTATATGGAAGGTCAAGGATCATGGATCTCGTGACGTGACATGGAAACCTGACACTATATTTTTAATTTTGGGCAGAAAACCCGATGTACACAGGTTGTAATGGTGCAACCTACATATACGCATGTTGTATAATAGTTAGGGCGTGTATATGTGAAAAATATTGTTTTTAGCTCTGGGATATCCAAAAAAGGACTTCAAATCTGCATAGGGAAATGGAAAAAGGCCTTATGAGCAAATTTGCATAGGGTGAGGCAAATCTTGCTATAACATATATATATATAATATGCTAGTGTAATTACATAATGTCAATATCTCATATTTCTAAACCTATCAACATATATCTCCATAATGTTGGTGTAACAACAATGACTTGCATGAACAAAAAAAATATTTGGAATACAATTATTTGAAATATTGCAAGAAATACAGGGGTTGTGCATTCTTTGAATTCTTTGAATTTATATTGACATCATACATGGCCCTCGGTTTTTTCTTTGACATAGTAAATAGATCCATTTTGTAGTTTGGCCAACTTAGTTCTTATGTTCTGAAGTCCTCAAGATGTTCAAAGGGAATAACAATAGTTTGAACCAAAACGTGTTTGCACTAGAATAAATCCCTTGTCATTTTTTTGAAATCAAAGGAACCTTCAGGGAGTTCCTATGGCATCACCCTAGCAAAGTTTTTAGGAGTTAACTCGAGTGCTTGTCCGACCATGAGTACTATTTCAAGCAGAACCTATTGCACACAAAGTTGATATGAAAGAAGACTTGTTATTTCTAATCATGTTACAATGATAATTGGGACACTGAACATTACTTTTCAAAAATCCATCTCACATAATTGCTAATTTAGTCAATTCCCTATAGCTACTACTCTGATATATCTATTCTCACCTAGAATCAACAATATAAGCATATCCTAGAGCTCTTAGATAAAAGACAAAGGCTAGGGATGCAATTTTCGTCAATTTCCTATAATTTTCGTCTCACGTGTGAACCCAATATTTTTGGTCCCATCTTCTCGATTGTAGAAACATCATCAACACTATCATCATCTCAACCATAAAAACAACATCAACGCAATCGTTGTCTCCATCAACCAACCTAATATTATGTATTGTTTCTCACAGGTAGGTTTGCAAATTGATTTTCTTCAACACTTGTTCAATTCTTTCAGCATGGGATTGGTCCCGATATTCTCACTTTGCTACTCTCCCATTCTACCATCATTTCCACTAACTCATTCAATGTTGTAACATACCATCCCAGGTCATTCAATGATGTAAACTTATCAAATTGTTTTGCGTCACGGGAAAACCTTTTCCTATCAATAAAAGGTGTAGTTGGAAATGGTCCCACAACTATGTCAAACTGCATCATGGTTGGCATCTCCGCTTAAGATCGTTACTGCATCATGGTTGGCATCTCCGTTGAAGATCATTGAGAACGAGATTTATATGCGTCCATTTTAATGCAATATGTCATTAATTTATACAAACCATGCATGTTATATCATACAATTAAATGGCATTGTTTAAAGTTACAAGATTTCCCAGTTTAATGATAGTGGGTTGTTATTTAACTATTGATCACCTTTATCACATAGGGTGGTTTTTATTCTCTAATTGAAGGTTTTCATAAAGTTTATGACCAGTTTACATGATTAGCTAGTAATCCATGCGATCCTAATGAGCATATGATAAA
>ML780799.1:784734-808955 GCA_009831015.1 Picea engelmannii
CACCGAAAGGTCATCATCTTGGTTGATAGTGGCAGCACCCACAATTTTATTCATCGCCGCATAGCCCAAGAAACCCATTGCTACATCCATGCTGTCAATAATTTCCAAATCATGATTTCCAATGGTGGTTCTATGAAATGTGGTGGGTGCTGTGAAAATGTGCGTCTCCAAATAGGTGACTACAACCTCAAATCCCATATGTTTGCTATTGACATGGGAGGTTGCGACATTGTGTTGGGTGCCGAATGGATAAGAACCTTGGGTCCCATTCTCATGGATTTTCAGAACTTAACCATGCAATTTGACCAAGGAGGCCACAAACATAAATTTCAAGGCATCACTGCGGGTTCTCCTGAAATCATTAGTTCTCATCGCATGGAAAAATTGCTCAAAAAAGGTCATTCGGGTGTCATAGCCCAACTCCACACCATACAAGCCACTGAGATCCCACCCGTGCCCCAAGACCTACAAGCCCTCCTTTCTAGACATCAAACAGTCTTTTCCACTCCCCAAGCACTCCCTCCTTCCCGCGGTGTCCATGATCACTCCATTCCCCTTGTCCCAGGAAGCCTTCCCCCAAATATACATCCATATCGCCACCCCTTTGCACAAAAGAATGAAATTGAAAAAATGGTCCAGGAACTCCTTACTGTCAGAGTCATCCATCCTAGTACGATCCCTTACTCCTCTCCGGTCATCATGGTACTGAAGAAAGAAGGTTCTTGGAGAATGTGTCCTGACTTTCGTGCTCTCAACAAACTAACCATCAAAGAAAAATTTCCCATTCCTGTCATTGATGACCTCCTGGATGAATTGAGTGGCGCCCAATTCTTCACCAAAGCTGATCTTCGCTCGGGCTATCACCAGATACGTATGAAAGAGTCTGACATTCCCAAGACAGCCTTTCGCACTCATGAGGGCCACTACAAGTTTTTTTTCATGCCCTTTGGTTTGTGTAACACCCCCTCCACCTTTCAGAGCCTCATGAACCATGTCTTCCGCTCTTTTCTCCATCATTTTGTCTTAGTTTTCTTTGATGATATCCTCATATATAGCAAGACATGGACAGACCATCTAACTCATGTGGATCAAGTTCTTAGCCTACTCTCTCAGCACCAGCTTTTCCTGAAACAATCCAAATGTGCTTTTGGTGCCTCCGAAGTCGAATACTTGGGTCATCTGGTGGGCAAGGATGGCTTCAGGGTGGACCCGAAAAAGATTGAAGCTATGAAAGACTGGCCACACCCAAAGACTCTCAAAATCTTGGGTGGATTTTTGGGCCTCACAGGGTATTATCGCAAGTTCGTTAAGAACTATGGAAAGATTGCAGCACCTCTCACGGCCCTCCTCAAAAATAACTCTTTCACTTGGACCCCAGCAGTTTCTCAAGATTTTCAAACCTTGAAGACGGCCATGTGCACCACTCTGGTTCTGGCCCTTCCCAACTTCACAAAGACATTTTTGTTGGAATGCGACGCCTCAGGGAAAGGAATTGGCATTGTTCTTATGCAAGAGGGTCGACCTTTAGCCTTCACTAGCAAACAACTGTCTGAAAAGAATCCGGGCAAACCAATTTATGAAAAAGAAATGTTGGCGATTATGCATGCCGTTGAATTATGGCATCCTTATCTCTTGGGGCAACGATTCCAAATTAAGACCAACCATCAAAGCCTCAAGTACTTTCTGGAACAACGGATTTCATCCCAGGAGCAACAAAAATGGGTCACTAAGCTCTGTGGATATGATTATGAGATCATTTACAAGAAGGGAAAAGACAATGTCGTGGCGGATGCACTGTCTCGGAAGTATGAATACGAAGGATCCCTTTTTTCTCTTTCCTTCATTGTACCCGATTCCCTGCAAGCTGTGCACCAGGAATGGCTTCAAGACCCAAAAAGTTCACAACTGATACAGCAATTGCAGAACAAGGCTCAGGATCCCCCAGGGTACTCTTGGCTCCAGGATGAGCTTCGATACAAAGGCCGCTTGTATTTAAGTAAATAATCCAAGCTCAAATCCACGGTACTTTCTGAGCTTCATGCTACACCCACAGCGGGGCACTCAGGGTTCACCAAAACATATGACCGAGTCAAACATTCTTTTTTCTGGGATGGTATGAAACAAGACATCCGTAAGTTTTTTGCTGAATGTGAGGTATGCCAACGCAACAAGGGAGAAACAGTCAAATCTCCAGGCACCCTCCAACCGCTTCTGATTCCCCCTGCTATTTGGAAGGATATCTCTATGGACTTTATTACAGGCTTACCCAAATCGGGGAATAAATCAGTCATAATGGTGGTGGTGGATCRCCTTTCCAAGTATGCTCATTTTTGTGCTCTTCACCACCCATTTACTGCATCCACGATGGCTCAAATTTTCATGGATCAGGTCTTCAAGCTTCATGGCATGCCAAACTCTATTGTTTCTGATCGAGACCCAACTTTCACAAGCAATTTTTGGCAAGAATTGTTTAAGCTACAAGGCACCCAATTGCATCTCATCTCATCTTATCATCCCCAGAGAGATGGTCAAACGGAAGTCATCAACAAGTGTTTGGAAACATATCTGAGGTGCTTTGCCTCTGAAAAACAACACCAGTGGGCTCAATGGTTAGCCCTCGCCGAATGGTGGTACAACACTAAATACCATACAACCACTCACATGACTCCTTTTGAAGCAGTGTATGGACAGAAGCCACCATCAGTTCTCTCATACTTACCGGGTACCTCGAAGTTCCAGGCGGTTGACCAAACACTTACAGTCCGAGAGGATATCCTTCGTACCCTTAAAGAGAACTTGTTCATGGCCCAAAATAGAATGAAGCAGCAAGCAGATCAAGGTCGCTCTGAACATGAATTTTCCGAAGGAGATCAGGTGTTTCTAAGACTGCAACCATATAAGCAAACTTCCCTCAAGGCCGAGCAGTGTCAGAAGCTAGCACCCAAATGTTATGGCCCTTACACAGTTCTCAAGCGTGTGAGACAAGTCGCATATCAGCTAGCTCTGCCCAGTCAGTCGAAGCTACATCCTGTTTTCCATGTTTCATGCTTGAAGAAGGTGATTGGAACGCGGTGCCAAATTCAAACCAACCTTCCCGAATTAGCTGAAGAAGGATCCATTTGGCTACAACCAGAAGCAGTTTTGGACCAACGGGAGCGTCGCCTGCATCAGAGAACCATCAAGGAAGTGCTAGTATAGTGGAAATATATGACTCCAGTAGATGCCACTTGGGAACCAACTACCATTCTGCAGCAGTTTCCACATCTCAAGCCTTGAGGACAAGGTTGTTTTTAAGGGAGCGGACATGTTAAGGTCCTAACCTGCACATAGGTATATCAATGTATTCGGATGTAATAAAGGTCAATATTAATAAGACCTTTCAATAAAATATAATAAGGCAGATGTAAGAAGACCTAATAGAAGCTTCCGCTTCTAGAAGGATCTTCCTCTAGATGCTTCTCTTAATAGACACATTTAGTATAAATAAGGGTCGAGGGTATGAAAACCCTATCTTGGAGATTATTGTAACAGAGCGCTGCTTGACTGGAGGTTTCCCCCTCGAAGAGGCCTGTGAACATTGCTATCTGAATCAAAGTGCTATTCTGTTGCTATTTCATATATTATTTCTATGTATTGTGAAGATTATGCTGGATATTTTACTGTTATTCTGTCATTTCTAGCATTTCATTTATGTTCTGCATATTTTATATATCTGGTATCTTACAGTGGGCAAAGGAAACAACGATTAGGAATTGGATATTTTGTGAACCCGCCAACCCGAAGATCCATGAAATAAATTCGAAGAAATGGAAAAGTATGGAAAGAAGATGGATAGGCTTAAAAATGGGGTGACAATAGTTCCACAGTAGACGTAAGGACCTGACGGTCAAATTGCATGTCTCGAAATGTTTGAGTGAAAAATGTGTACCATGGAAGAGGGGATGATGGGAACACTCTATAAGATGGAAGAGGGGATGATGGGCACACTATGTAATACAAAAGAGGGTATTATGTGAGAGTTTGGTTGTAAATTTGTATATCGCTGAAGTCACGGTGATGTTTGCAGGTCACAGAAAAATAAAAGTGCAATCTAGACCCCGCCTACCCGGGAATCCGCAGAAGGAGAAGCGGCTAGGTATGGAATGGGGAAGTGGTCGGTCGGAGTCGCGATATAAAAGAACGAATGAAAATGTGAACCTGCAAGTCTGCCAACTCGCGCAACTAGACATTTTTGAAAAAATGACTAACTAACGAGAAAGATAAAGTACAGGGAAAAGAGAAACAAAAATTTGGTTAAGTATAGAAGATGGAAGATAAGGGCTAATGTATTCACATCTGTAATAGATATCCCATTTCCTGGAAAGATCTTTTATGCATGTTTCTGGGTAAGTTATATACTTATTGCATATACTTGGAAAGAAGTGTGAAGGTGGCGGGCACATAAAACAACGACTAGCAATTGGCAAGTGTCTAAACCCGCCAACCCGACGATCCGCGAAAGAGATTGCAAGAAATGCCCATGTGGAAAGTGATCGGAAGGGATTCAAAATAGGATGACAAGGGTTCCCAAGGAGATGTGAGGTCCCGACAGTCAAATTGTATTGATCGAAACTTTTGAGTGCAAACTATGTAACACAGAAGAGGGGCTGATATAGGAGTCTGGAAGTCAATTTGTATATCGCAGAAGCCAGGGGGTTGTTTGCAGGTCAAGGAATACTGGAAGTGCAATCCTCCTATATAGGAACCCACAAGATAAAAATTCAGGTAAGTATGGAATTAGAGGCACGAAAGAGATTCCAAGAAATGGAAAAATATGGAAAACGGATGCACAGGATTCAAAATGGGGTGGCAATAGTTCCCCAGGAGACGTGAGGACCCAAAGGTCAAATTGCAGGTCTCCGAAATTTCGAGTGAAAATTGTGTATCACGGAAGAGGGTATGATGTGGGAGTGCGGTAATAAATTTGTATATCGCAGAGGGTCGGGTGTTGTTTGCAGGTCACAAAACAATGGAAGTGCAATATTGATCCCGCCTACCTAGGAATCCGTGATCTGAAAAGTGTCTAGGCATGGAATGGGTAGCAGTTGGTCAAATTCACGATATAAAAGCACGAGTGCAAATTTGAACCCGTGAGTCCGCCAGCATGCACATTCAGACATTTTCGGAAAAATGACTAAGTAACCAGAAAGAGAAAGTAGAGGGAAAAAGAAATGGGAATTTGGTTAAGCATAGAAGAGGGAAAAGAAGGTCCAATATATTAAAATCTGCAATAGATATTGCATTTCCTGGCAAGATCATTTATGTATGTTTTTGGAGAAGTTGTATACTTATTGCATATATCTGGAAAGAAGTCTGAAGGTAGAGGGTACAAGAAACAACAATTAGAAATTAGAAACTTCCTGAACCCGCCAACTCGACGATCCGTGAAAGAGATATCATGAAATGGTCAAGTGTGGAAAGTGGTCAGACGGGCTTCAAAATAGGGTGACAAGGGTTCCCGAGGAGATGCAAGGCCCCGATTGTCAAATTTTATGTATCGAAACATTTCAGTGCAAAATGTGTAACACGGAAGAGAGGATGATGTGGGAATCCAAAAGTAAATTTGCATATCGCAGAAGTCGAAGTGTTGTTTGCAGGTCATGGAACAATGGATGTGTAATTTAGAGAAAGGGGAAGCGCTCGGTCAGAATCGCGATATGAAAGCCTGAATGAAATTGTGAACACATGAATCCTCCAACCCTTGCAGCAAGACATTTTCAGAAAAAAGCGACTGAGTAACCAAAAAGAGAAACTACAGGGGATAAAAGAGTGCAAAAATAGAAAGGCGGAGGGAAATTTTCGTAAGGGGGAATTAGTTTCAAACAATCCCCATTGTTGCAAAACCATCATTTTCTAGTCTAATACTTTATCCACTTATTTGTTTTCTATTGTGCTTGCACCATTAAAAAGGGTGTGAGCAAATTCTTTGTTGAAGATTATATTTTATTGCAACTTGTGGGAGTAATTGTGTTCTTGATACATTCTCCCATGAATTTAACATATTAACTCAAGTATTAAAATTCTTGCATGATGGGTTGTTAGCATTAAACCTTAATAATTGCATGTCTATAAACAAAAATGACGATCTTGAATTTTAATATTGTAGTTGATTTCATAGTCCCATTTTACTACAGCCACCATATATCAGTTTTCTTTTTTTCATTTTTGTTCATTTTTTTTTCTTAATTCGGGAACAAGAAATTTGGTAATTTCATTGATAAAGTAAAAAATCCTCAAATAGAGGCCAGGGGATGGACAACTAATACAATTTTCCCTTTCAAACTAAATAAATCAAGCAAGCAAAAGGGAAATAAGAAATCATTTTCTTAGCAAGGCTGAGATGAAAATGAAATTTCTATGGTGAGGTCTGGACTGCCACATTGTGATTTGGTATTGCTATGTTCTATCTGCATTACGAATAGAATTGAACGTTGGTTTGAAAATGTCAAAAATTCATTTTTGTTTCCATAAAATCCTGATGGATCGACACAATGCATTGTCATATAATTGTTAAATGCTCCATTTTAGATCAAATTACTTGAGCCAATACAATATTGAAGAACCACAACACTATCGAACCATGCCAATAAGAACAGGTGTTAAATTCAGAAAAGAAGCAACAACCAAGACTACAAAGAAAAATATTTAATAGTAAATCCATTAAAAAAAATAAAAATATTGGGCAGTGTATATCTATCCATAGAAATTGGACTGAGTTCTTTGGACCAAAACATTGAACATATTTTCCATAAAAATAGACATAGGACCTACAACATGCAGGAGCCATCGAGATGCTCTTCAACATGCATACAAAACTAATTATCATGCTTTTTTTTGGAAATCCTTGCAGTCTTCTCCTCAAGGGGTCAATGTTCGCTGCCCCAATCTCAAAATCTTGCGGAAGACCAGAGGCGACAAAGAAATAGGAGAGTGGTTCTGCACTGTAATAAATCCTTGGCTTGAAGCAGATGAACAACAGTCCTGCAGTAAAATTGATAGTTCTCACAAGCTTCTCGTGAATAAGACGAAAAATGTTGCAAGGAAAATGGAAGAACCCGAAACTGAAAGTTAGGACACACCAAGAAACCACCTCCTCACAGTCGAAGACTTCAGGGACATAGGTTTCACGAGCAATACCAGAGGCCCAAATTAGTCCATTTTGGGTGGAAGGAGATGAGTAGTAAGAATATTCCTTGCACCAGTGGGAGTTTTGGTCCTCATCCCCTAAGATGTTAATTGTATATCTAGAGAACAGGAGAGTGGTCCAGCAATTAAATAATTTTTTGGCTTGAAATATATCTATGGCAACACCAATAGATCATTTCCTTATAATGAAATACTTCCACCTAGAACAGACTAATTTGGACCTCTGGAATTCCTACTTTTGACCTACAAAGCGGCTATTTCATTGAACGTTGGTTTCTTTTCTGAAACCCCTTATTTTGGTGTTGTCAGGGCCTCCATCGCCGAGACGGGAAGTGCCCCTCATTATGGTTGATTTGAATTTGGGCGCAGGAGTGGGAAAAATGTCTGCATTGCCATCATCCATTGTCATATCATCATCCATCAAATCATCTTCTCCCAGCTTGAAATCGATCGCATCAACCTCTACGTAAGCCATCAATGCAGGCGGGCAGGTTGTCTAAGAAGGCAAGGTTGCCTTGGAATTCTTTGGCTTGAAATATATCTCTCGCTGCACCAAGGGACCATCTCCTTTTTTCCTCCTGGGTGGAGGGAGATGAGTATTAATAATATTCCCTAGAATACTGGAACCTCTAGCCATCATGCCCGAAGGTGTTTACTGTATCTAGACAGAACTGTTGTGGAAATGATGCCATAAGTTAACGAGAATTTTTTGTTTTCTCCAGATGATGTTTGAAATGAAAATTGAGGAGGAATAATATAACCCTCTGCAAATCTTGGATTAAGGTGTATCAATGGAATATCTCCTTGAGCCTTTCGTTGATCAATGAAAATCCCCATAGTTCATGCGTGAGTTGTTACCATTAAAGCTTACTAATTGCATATTTAGAAATAAGTGCGGAGGTGGCAGTGACGGTGAAGAGCGATTAAGGATTAGAGATTTTGTAAAGGTGTCAATCGGCCAACACATGAAAGAGATTGCATCATGCCTGAAATGAATACTTGGAAAAGATAACACTCTTCTCCAAAAATCTTGATTTAATTTGTATTAATGACAAATCTTCTCTACCCTTCTGTATATTAATGACAATCTTAACGGTTCCTGCACGATGCGCTACTAGCATTAAAGATTAATAATTTCATATCTAGAAATAAGTATGAAGGTGGTGGGGATGGCAATGAGCGATTAAGCATTGTACATTTCTTCCACCCACCAACCCGCGAAAGAGACTCCAAGAAATGGCCAAGTATGGAAAGCGGTCGGGCAGGCTTCAAAACTAGGGCCACTATATATACTCAAGAGACATGAGGGGCCGATGGTCAAATTGTATGTCTTCGAACTTTTGACTACACAATGTGTAACACGGAACATGGCATAATGACAGATTTCGGCCATCAATTTGTATATCATGGAATTTTGGGTGTTTTTTGTAGGTAGCGTAACAATGGAAGCGCAATGTTGAGCAAGCTTGGCCAGGAACCGATGATGATAATAGTGGCCAAGTATGAAATGGGTAAGAGGTTGGTCCCACTCGTGATATAAAACCATGAGACATACTCGGAACACGGAATATTGACTGGCTTGAAAAAAGGGTCACAAAATCTACTTAGGAGATGTGAGGGCCCGATGGTCAAATTGTATCTATCCCAACTGTCAATTGCAAAATGCGTAACACGAAACAGGAGACAATGACGGATTTCAAGGGTCAATTTGTATATTTCGGAACTTCGGGTGTTGTATACAAAAGCACAAGACATTTAGATAAAGGACCAAGTAAACATAAAGCAAAAGAAAATGAGAAAAATGGGAATTTGTTTGTTAATTTGTAGATTAGGGAAGTCTAGGTGTTGTTTGCAGGCAGTGGAACATTGGAATTGCAATGTTCAACCTGCCTATCCGGGAACCCACAATCCAAAAAATTTTCTCAATATGAAATGGGGAAGCAGTCAGTCGAGCTGGTGATATAAAAGTATTAGTGGAAATATGAAGATGTGAATCTGCCAAGTCCCGCACCTAGACATTTTCTGAAAAACAACTAAGTAACCAGAAAGGGAAAGCAGAGGCCAAAAAGAAAGGGGATGGCAATTTTCAGAAGTGGTGATTGGTGTAAGAAAGCACCATTGATGGTATTAATAGTAACTATGAAGTGCATTAAACATGTGAATAGGTTCTTCAATCAAGGAATAGATAAAGTGATCCATGCTTATAGTTTCCAAGATGTGTTTGTATAAGAGAAGCATCGAAAAGCCACAAGAAAATCAATTTTGGGATATTGAAGTAAACTTATTGTACTCTCAACTTCACCGCAAGTATAACAATGATGAATTTGAATTTTAATTTCTTATCGTTGATCTGATAGTTCCATTGGACTTCAAATAGTATATATCCTTTTATTTCAAATTATTCCTGGAGATGGATTCTTCTAAGTGCATCGATCAAGGAAAAGTGCTAAAACCAGCCACATACTACATTTGCGTCAGAGAGCTTATATTAAAAGGAAAAGCATGCCTTGTATATTCTTTAAGATCATAGAAAGACTGCCAAGATCCTGAATCTATTATTAATTTTCCAAAACAAAGCATACAACCAAGAACCAAGTAAACACCAAATGTATTGAAAGTCGAGGCACAAGGCAATGCATGAACACAGAAGACGCCGAGCGAGATCCCACAAGGTTCCATATAAAAGTACACATCATACTTTTCATCGAACAATTTGATATTTAAAAAAAAACACATGTGGCATTGGTTTTCTCTTGCATCTGGTATATGTTCCCATGAGAAAATAATCGGGGCCATGGGATATGAACAAAAGTCTACCAAACATAAGACAACACAAAACTAGCAGAGCTTGGCCATTGCACCCTAGCTATAACCAAACCTCAATATGGGGAACAAGAAACTTGTCGATTACTATTTTACCGCGAAGCAAGATCATTATGGACATTTTCTTCTAATGGTGCCATGTTCTATCAGTACCAGTTTTAACAATGCCAAATTTTCAATATTGTTGGAAATGCCTGATAGTTCTGCCCAGAGGAGCAAGCTATTTCGATGGTTCAAAAGATGGGGCTGAGTTATTTACAGTTGGATACTTTGTATGTGGTTTTCCCTCATGCTTCCCATTTCTGGACTAAACAATCTAATGCGCTTGTACATCACCAATAACTACACCTGCCTGTATGAATTCCAATGTCTGAACTCCCCAATATCTATAGGGATTTCTGAAGATCTCAAGCTCATGTTTCAATCCATGATGAGTCCTTTTTTTTTCAATTAGGGCATCGAGAAAATGAAAATACCATACCATAAATGTATAGTTGGAGACCATCTTTTTTTTTATTTGGGTACCCCAAAAAATGAAGAAATCTGCTATGGCTATATAGTTGGAAAACATTTTTCCAATTTGGGCACCCAAAAAGGTGCATACCCCTCCAACAAAGCCACAACCAGGGACCATTTTTTTTTCATTTGCACACCCCAACAAATATTCAAAGTTCTTACTGGGATATGCAAAAAAACATGAAAATAACAACATCGATTGCATTTGTAGGTAGATTCTCCTTGTTGTTTCAAGTGCACAAGAAGAGACAAAAATCTCTGGAAATAAAATTTTACAGCCATAGATGTAAACTCTGAATAACTCAAGTCCGATGAACATTCATCTGGGTGTTGAAGAAAAATTACAGATGCACATGAGATTTTTTTGTTTCCTGCCAAAGATTGATATGATTTTTTTTTTTTTTTCAGCTGATATTTAATATTGCATTCTCCTCATTTAAGGTAAATTTGCTATGTTTGAAAGTCGCACAGCATGTAGACACTGTTTTTCTTTTTCTGTAAGTATGCTTCATATGACAATTTTGCTAACCCAAGAAACACATCTTGTAATAGAGGTTGTCTAATTGTACAATGTACGATTTTGTTTCCCACGGTTCGGATGGCAGCATTGAGGCAATGTCTATATATGTAAGGGCATTTTTTACTGCATCATAGACAATCAATTGTATCATCACTTATGAACGCAGAAGAAAAAGAAAGAAGGTTTCATTTGGCACATACAGGATTGAAGGGGGTCGAGTACGCATTCGTTGCAACCAAAACACCCTCAACCTAGGCACGTGAGCATAGTAGTTAATATATTGAACAATATAATATACAACTGCACAAAAAAAAAAAATGCAGAAAATTGGTGAAGGCAATTTGTATGAGCAAAGTGAGGATGAAATTGTAGATGTATACGCACATCAGTTGTAGAGCTAGTTAGTTTCTTGAGATCTTGTATTATGTTTGTTTTCAATTCTGTTACAAATGTTGCTTGGGTTGTGCGAAATATCCTTTCTTTAACATCTCTTTCCTTTGTTATATTTTTGAAGACCATAAGTGGAAATTGGCCTTTATGCAATTGTTGTTCCATTAAGGAAAACAAATTTGAATAGGTGTCGAACAATTGTAGCTGCAACATGGAACAGTGTAATATTTTTGTAACAAAACCAAGATACATGGACATGTGAAAGTAAAGGACAAAACTGGATATGGAGAACGGTACCATTGCCTTGTTGTTGTCTGACTCTCCATCTTTTATATGGAGAATGTGTTGCAAGCCAAGTTTTCTCACAAGTGTGACAGCTGCACCAATGGTTATGATTGGGTAAATGTCGTTGCTCTGTGAAAGTTGGTTGATAGTTGTGTACGGAACGAAATGATATTCTGAACAAATAGTGATAATTTTTTCCAAAATACTTGTTTCATTGAGAAACATAATCCAATCAAAATCACCATGGACATATATTGTTTTGGGCAATATATTAAAATTTGTAATGGATATCCCATTACCTAGCAATATCATTTTTGTATGTTTTTGGACAAGTTGTGTGGGAATAGTTAGTGTGACTATCATCAGGGCCTCGTTGTCTGTCATGTCAGCATGCATAATGGATCTAGTTTTGTTTTCCTTGTCAAGGTAGGTGTATAGATGACCATTATGTCCTTGACGAACACTTGTCCAATTCGGCGGTTGTTCAATCCCTCTATTGATAGTATTTTGGGTGTTACAAGTTTAGACCTGATGACATTTTTTGAACAAGAAAAGTAATGTGAATGGTAGTGTGCATTATTTTTTTGTTTTCTTTTTTCTTGGCATAAATGTACAAGTAGACGAACAACTTGGATGAAGTATGGAGCCAGAGTTTTGCAACCAGACCTCTTATTTTGTGGAACTTGCACTATGTTCAGTGTCTCGCTTGCGCTTGTTGATACTTCTTGTGAACTACAAAGTATGTGTTGTAGATGACATCATCATATTTACCATGGCATAGATGAATAAATAGCTGAGGATATTTGTTTGGTAAACATATGAGGAACATATTGTATGCATATTTACCTTTGGCCTTGTCGGTCTGTTGATTTTTGCGATGATTGACTACTCATGGCCATGTTTCGAGTCCAACTTTTTATGATGCAAGCATGTGTAGATGAACATCAGAAGGACTAAATAAGCATATGCATTGTATATTTTCCATAATTGTTTTGAATGTCACATACAGGGTCGAAGGAGATGGAATATGAAATAGGCTATCTAGGGATACTCAGGAAACATGAGGACTCGATGGTCAAATTGTATGCATCGGATTGTTTGACTGCAAAAATGTGTAACAGTAAGTAGGGCGTGATGGGGGGGGTAGGACAGCCAATTTGTATATCGCAAAACCTCTGAAGCCAAAGGCGCAATCTTGAACCCGCCAGCCTAGGAACCCATGATCGAAAAAGTGGGTCAGTATGGAATGAGGTAGAAGCATGACTATAAATGGGAACCCGTGAGTCCGCCAACCTGTTCACCTAGGCATTTTCGGAAAGACGGCTAAGAAAATAAACTAGAAAGAAAAAGTAGACAAGAAAAGTTAAGTATAGAAGACGGGGAAAAAAAGGGATAATAGAAAGTGGAAAAATTAGAAATGAGGAGGGCAATGTTTGGAAGCGGGAAGTCTCAACAAAGGCCCATTGTTGCCAAATTATCGTTTTCTAGTCCAATATTATATGTCCCTACTAGTTTTGCATGTTTGATTTACTAGCACATTTTTTATACCTTTTCGAAGATTGTACCACAGACCCCTCTGTTGTGGCATATAATAATTCATCATCATGTCCAACCAAGTTGTTTCTTTCAATCTATCAGCGCTAAACATACAGTAGACATGAAGGAAAGTTAGTATGCAGAAAGACATGTAAAAGAAATAAATACACTTCTATTTGTTTCAATGTAGCAGCAAAGAGAATACAATTCACATGAGAATAAGTTACTATGTATAAATATACGTAGTATATACATACAGTAAAAAAGGTGCAAAGCAGTAGAACAAATACACAGACAATAAATGAAATACTAAAAACTAGAATATGAAATAAGAGTACAGGTATGCACCTCTGTAACTCCTACTCTACATTTGCGCCAAAGAGTCCATCGTCCTCTCCAGCCACTCTATTTGTTTAAATATTGCAATGCAGGAAAAATACAATGGACATGAAGGAAGTTAGTATGCAGGAAGACATGAAAAAAAAATAAACAGAGTTTGAATTTTTTCAATGTAGCGGCATAGGAAATACAAATGACATGAAGATAAGTTATTATGTAGGAAGGTATGCAATATGTACATACAACAAATTAGGTGAACACATATACAGACAACAAATGAAATACAAAAAAATGGAATATGAAATAATAGTACAAGCATGTACCTTTGTATCTCCTCTTCCACCACTATAGTTAAGACTCCTTCATTTTCTCCAGCTATTTTGTTTGTTTGAATGCGGGAATGCACAAAATACAATGAACATGAATGGAAGTTGGTATGAAGCGGAGAACAAGTAATATGTACATACACTAAATGAGAATCAACAAATAGAATAAAAGACAGTTAGAAACATGAACCTTTGCTTTTCTCCATCCATGGTTGCAAATATATAAATTTTTTTCCTACCCAAAATATATTACAAGCCACAAAATATCAAGAAATTGCATGGCCATAGCTAAATGATTTTGGTTTTCTGTAGCAAAGTATCCAGATATGCTTCGAGACATGGAAATATAATTTTGCAGTATCTTTGGTGTACATATCATATTTCAAGACAAATTGTATCGTGGTCACACCAGTCTGTGTACAGGACAAAGAGGTTGTATTGTGATATGGACACATTTCACCATATATGGTTAATAAGTGTGTTTTGCACATGTTTTATCTTAACAAAAAGACAATGGACATTGTAATTTCACATGTAGTTGTCCAATCATTTATTATGCCAATGATTTGTATCATGTCAACACTAAAGTATCCTAGAATGATAATGGTTTCATCCAAATGTAAATTGTGTGATCCATTTTAGAACACATTGAATGTGCTAGCAATGTTGCATGCCAAACAACATAGAAACTGAATACTACAAGTTGCAATCCATGGAACACCACTCTTGGTAGAGCCATCTCAATATCCTTTTATTCTACAAGAACATTTTAAAAAGACATGTAGGTATGGTCCAGAACCAGGAAAAAAATTTGGACCAAAATTTAACAGCAGGACAGGCGGGCACGGAACAGGAGCCAGATATCGACTTTTCCATACACGAAAAACAATAGAACCGCGAGACCACTCATAGGGTCAGGACCTGAACATTGCAAAGTGAAAAAAAAGAAACAGCTCCAACTGTTGGTGCAGAACCCCAACCCTGCAAAGCTGAAGTAAACAAAAGAAAACAACAAGCAACAAACCAGGGAGCAAGCATAAACATGCCCAATTGCAGGCCCAAGGCCCAAAACTCGTAAACTTGAGCCAAACAACAATAAGCAACAATCGACGAACCAATGAACCAGTGAACAAGAAACAATCACCGAACTAGTAAACAACATATGTATCTCCAACGATTACCAAACTACAGCCTAAGCACAGAAGGAACCAGAAACATATGACGAGCATGCCAGTAGAATTAATCAAACATTCTTGCTTGCAAACTGGAAATAGTGAACATCAAAGAACGAATAGAAAATGAAATTATGGCATCGAAACTTACTCGGAAATGATGAACGACAAAAACGCAGGTCGAATTGTGGCTATAGCACCTGGACCTCGCAAATTCAAAAACAAAAATAGATCCAACTACGAATGCAGGACCCCAACCCTACAAAGTTGAAGTAAACAAAAGCAAGCAACAAGCACCAACAGGTCCAACCACAGGCGCATGTCCCCAACCTTGAAAAGTTGAACCAAACAACAACAAGTAGCGACCGATGAACCAGCAAACAAGAAGCACCCACCGAACCAGTAAATAATGTATGTAGCTTCAACGATGACCAAATTTCATTCCAAGCATAGAAGAAGTATGAAACATACAATGCCTATTCAACTGGCGGTGGACAACAATATTGTCCAAATTCATTGCAACATTGTATGGAAAAATTCGAGGAAAAATGTACTCTCAGAAGCCTATTTAGGTAAACATTTAAGGTTGTCAGGTTGTCTAATGTCCTCGTGGTATGCAAACATTTAATCTATCAGGCGTGTTTCAGGACCTCGAACTATGTAAACATTTAAGTTGTTAGACATATTCAAGCACCTCGAAAAAAGTGTCAATGCTCTAAACCTTCGGTATGTAAAGGACTAATAATAATAATAAGGACATATTAATATGTGACCGCTATAGTCCCTCTACGCATTCGGCGGGGACTAATAATAAAAAAACATTAAAAAATAGTGTCCATGCTCAGAACTTTCGGTATGTAAACATTTCAGTAAAAATGTAACAAAAAATAAAAAGGAGCGTCTAAGCTCAAAACTTTGGATATCTACACATTTACAACATTGGGAACAACGAAGCTGGCAATAAGACCTCAAATCTATTCTCCAATGAGACAATGACATATATATATATATATATAGTCCCTTTAGTACGAACAATACAGATGATGCAAAAATGTATAGTCAAAGGACATATTAATATGAAGTCAACAAATTATCGATCTCTATAGTCCCTTTGCGCCTTTGGCAGAGACTAATAAGTTATGTATGTTATGGTGTGATGAGTAAATATGGGTAAGATGCTTTGATAACCTATGAATAAAGTATACTCAATGATTTCAACATTTTGTTGTTGTGATGAGAAAGCACATAGAATGTTTATAGAATTTGTTAATGTGTTGAATGTGCTTGGATAATATGACTTTATGCATCTCGTTGAAGGATGACAAAGTATGAAATAATATTGTTGATATTTGATTATATTTTTAGAAAATATTTTTCATTGAGATTGAGCTAACGCTTTTTTAATTATTTATTATTTGGAAGTATTGATTAGTAAATTAAATTAATTTTTAATACTAATAGTATTGGTTTGATAATGTGGTGATTGATGATGTTTTGAATACTATACTATGCATAGAGTTATATGAAGTTTTGAATTTGTGTCATCTAAAAGTTGAATGATGGATAAATTATTATGAGTTATGAAAAGTTGAAGGAATGAAATGTGTTACACTAAATAATGAATAATTGTGAATATTAATGAAAACTAAAAAAATGAAATCTGATATATTGAATGAATGTATTTCCTACATTAATATGCAAAGAAATAAATGTGTTCATGTTATTATTCATATTATTTGGTTTATTATGTGATGTGATATAAGCGTGAGCGCTTTGATACAGATCGGGTTGGAGAGCCTTAGACTGTTAGTCCCTTATGGGACCTCATACCCATGAGGAAATATTGATAAGGACTTACAAAAATGGGCCAAGGACATCAACATATTTCCACCAAACCTATACCAACTAACCTAGACTTGTGTGTATTACTTGAGGCTAGAGATCCATGTAGATAAACGGGGCTACAAAGCCTTATTAGTGGCAAAATTCAAGTAGAGCCTTAGAGTAGTGTGGTGACTTTAAATGCTTGTTTTAAACACCCATGTGATGAATTATCATACCATCCCATGAGGCATATAAGACTATTCTCAAGAAAGGAACTCGTTCCATGGCGAGCAAGATCATTCAAGCATAAGGGGGGAGAATTGGGGTTGTGATTGATGAGAAGTTAAATAGATCATTTGAATAGCGGGAGGGGAAAAGTAGGGTTTTGAATCATATCATTCAGGCATTGGGAGGGGTAAAACTAGGGGCAATGAATGATATAGAATTAAATGGATTATTTGATCATCATGAGGGGGAACACCGGTGATCTGGATTTATGAGTGGAATGAAATGAATAACTAATTGAATACAATAACACAAATTTATGGAGAAAAACAATAGATATCCAGTGAAAAATAACTTCTATTGAATAAATAAAATAGGCTGAAATTGTAAAGTTGTAGAACTGAAACAACTTGCTCTAATGGTGGTAGATATCTATGAGAAGAAATGTGGTTGCTACACGGATCTGTCTGAGTGGAATAATTACAATGAGGCTCCATAGGCATTTTTAACATTACTCGTGAATTCAAAAACCCTAGACATCCAAAACCCTAGCCCTAGGAGACGAAACACCAAAAGTTACGAGGGCCTGGTGGGTAAGTTGGTACCTCAACTTTCAGGGGTCGTAACTTTTGCATACGACCTCCATTTTAGGCGCATGATAGCCTGTTGGAAAGGTCTTTTTGAGAAATACAGATTATTCCATCAAAATTTGACTCTATCTATAGTTTGACTGTAGAAATCCAAAAAACCACTGTTTAGGGCCCCAAAATGTTCCTAGAAGTACAGAAAGATGTGCTGACATGAAAACTTCCAAAATAAGCTAGTTGGATTAGGTGGGAGGACAAAAATCTCCACCTAGAACATGTGTAGGGCTTCAGAAAGACCTGGAAGTGTAGAACCCACAATTACAAAGAAGTACATAAGAATGTGTTGAACTAAAACTGTCAAGAGGAGCCAATTGGAATAGGTGGGTGGCCACCAATATCCACTTGGATTAGCAGGGTTATAGATGATGTGATACTAGAGAACAAGGAATTTTATTATCTTGTGAATTTAGTTTGTATTGATAATGTTTTTACTATGCATGCTCATTATTCATTACAAATATTAAGTTTAACTTAATATAGTTCATCGCTTGATTAACATCACTTGGTTTGTACTAACAGTAGGGAAAGAAAGGAAGTTTTCTTCTTTTCTTTTTATTTTTCTATTGATTTTTCAATTGAGTTAGTTTATTTGGAAATTTGATTGGTCTATATCACTTCTTAGTGCATGTTGTATTATGTTGCCTATATTTTGATTTTGTGGATTATTTTTGTTGAACTAGTATTAAGACTAATTGGATAAGAGGGGGAGAAAGGGTAGGTTAGTGTGAACAAAGGCATTATATTAAAGAAAAATAATTCGAAAGGTAAGGTAAACTAGTATATTTATGGTGGAAGTAGTCTCAAGAAGTTGTTTAATTTGAAATAAAACTTATGGTATTTGTTTATTTTGCCTACTTGAATTGTAACTTAATAAATGGATATTGCTCTCTGATTTTTGAACTTGTTTTTATCATACTCATAGTAATTATAAATTCATTTTGTAAATACAAGCCAAAATGGATGTTATAGATGGAACATTAAAATGGTAAAATTGTAACTAATAAGTCATACAAAAATATATATTTATCATTCTTGAATACTTTCTTTGTGAATTTTGTTTCTAGTAGTCATGTTTGATATGCTAAAGACTATAGTTAACCCAAGTGAGGTCTTTACACCTGGTATGAATAACCTTCATTTCATCCCTTAGGAAGTTAACTTCAACCCTTCAACCCTTCACTAGTTACATTTCATATTGAGGAATATGGGACAGAGAAGAAAAGATGATGTTCTACTTTGTGATATGCTTGATTTGCATCTCTTTTTGGGTCTTTTGGGTGTTTTTCTAATTAAAATCTTATGTTAATGTGTCCTAGTATATTTAGGGTATTAAAAAGTTCAATTTGGTGGATAATTAGGTAATATTATATGCCAAGGATGCATGTATAGTATTAGGGAATCATTATATAATCAAGTATTGCAACTAAAGTGATTGATTAATAAAATGGTGGGTGGAGGGGGGCACATTAGTGAAACAATATTACACCTCAACTTGTCAAAGGGAATGTATATTGTAATTTATAGGGAGGACCAGGGGAAATTTTGGGGGCATTCATTTGTTTTTTTTTGGAAAAATATAAGAAAATTTATAGGGAGGTATTGGGATTGTCTAAGGTAAAAATATACATTGTAGTGCTTCTTTAATGTATAAACCTACATCCTACAAGAATTTTTTTTCTTTCTTCTTAGTGATGAGGTTTGTATATTATACTTCTCCCTGTGAGTGATGAGGATTTCATATTGTGCCCCACCATGAGACTAGTAATAGTTCAAGGTTTGTGGTGTTAAGGGCCTCAACTCCTCAAAATGAGGAATTAGGATGTAATATACCAGATATAAAGAGTATGAAGAACATAAATAAAATGATAGAAATGGCAGAATAACAGTAATATAATCAACATAATCTCCACAATAACATAGAAATTATATAAGAACAAAAGAAATAGCACTTTGATTCAGAAAGCAATGTTTGCGGGCCTCTTCGAGGGGGAAACCTCCAGTCGAGTAGCGCTCTGCTACAATAATCTCCAAGCTAGGGTTTTCATACCCTCGACCCTTATTTATACTAAATATGTCTATCAAGATAAGCATATAGAGGAAGATCCTTCTAGAAGCTGAAGCTTCTATTAGGTCTTCTTACATCCACCTTATTCTATTTTATTGAAAGGCCTTATTAATATTGACCTTTATTACATCCGAATATATTGATCTACCTATGTGTGGGTTTGGACCCTAACATGTCTTCCCCCTTAAAAACATCCTTGTCCTCTAGGCTTGAGATGTGGAAACTACTGCAGAATGGTAGTTAGTTCCCAAGTGGCATCTGCTAGAGTTGTATCTTTCCACTGGACTAGCACTTCCTTGATGGTTCACTGACGCAGGTGACGCTCACGCTGGTCCAAAACTGCTTCTGGTTGTAGCCAAATGGATCCTTCTTCAGCTAACTCAGGAAGGTTGGTTTGAATTTGGCACCTAGTTCCAATCACCTTCTTTAAGCATGAAACATGAAAAACAGGATGTAGCTTTGACTGATTAGGTAGAGCTAAATAGATGACTTGTCCCACATGCTTGAGAACTGTATAAGGACCATAAAATTTGGCCACTAGCTTCTGACACTGCTCAGCCTTGAGGGAAGTTTCCTTGTATGGTTGCAGTTGCAGAAACACCTGATCCCCTTCTGCAAATTGACGTTTAGAGCGACCTTGATCTGCTTGTTGCTTCATGCGATTATATTCCATGACCAAGTTCTCTTTAAGGGTATGAAGAATATCCTCTCAAACTGTAAGTGTTTGGTCAACCACCTGGACCTTCGACGTACCTGGTAAGTATGAGAGAACTGAAGGGGGCTTCTGTCCATATACCACTTCAAAATGAGTCATGCATGTAGTTGTATGGTAGGAAGTGTTGTACCACCATTCAGCTAGGGGTAACCATTGAGCCCACTGATTTTTCTTTTCAAAGGAAAAACACCTTAGATATGTTTCCAAACACTTGTTGGAAACTTCCGTTTAACCATCAATCTGGGGATGATAAGTTGTGCTCAGATGCAATTGGGTTCCCTGCAGCTTAAATAGTTCTTGCCAAAAATTGCTTGTGAAAGTTGGGTCATGATCAGAAACAATAGAGTGCAGCATGCCATGAAGCTTGAAGACCTGGTCCATGAAAATTTGAGCCATCGTGGATGCAGTAAATGGGTGTTGAAGAGTGCAGAAATGAGCATACTTGGAAAGACAATCCACAACCACCATTATGACTGATTTATTTCCCGATTTGGGTAAGTCGGTAATAAAGTCCATAGAGATATCCTTCCAAATAGTAGGTGGAATTGGAAGTGGTTGTAGTGTGCCCAAATATTTTACTGTTTCTCCCTTGTTTCATTGACACACCTCACATTCAGCGACAAAATTATGGATGTCATGTTTCATACCATCCCAAAAGAAAGAACATTTGACCCTTTCATAGGTTTTGGTGAACCTGGAGTGCCCCGTTGTGGGTGTAGAATGAAGCTCAGAAAGCACCATGGATTTAAGCTTTGATTCTTTACTTAAATACAAACGGACTTTGTATCGAAGCTCATCCTAGAGCCAAGAGTACCCTGGGGGAGCTGGAGCATTGGTCTGCAATTTTTGGATCAGATGCAAACTTTTGGGATCTTGTAGCCATTCCTGGCGCATAGCTTGGAGCCAATATGGTACAATGAAGGAAAGAGAAAAAAGGGATCCTTATTCTTCATATTTTTGGGACAGTGCATCCACCACCACATTGTCTTTTCCCTTCTTGTAAATGATCTCATAATCATATCCAAAGAGCTTAGTCACCCATTTTTGTTGCTCCGGGGAGGAAATACGTTGTTCCAGAAAGCACTTGAGGCTTTGATGATCTGTCTTAATTTGGAAACATTGCCCCAAGAGATAAGGGTGCCACAGATCAATGACATGCAAAATAGCCAACATTTCCTTTTCATAGATGGTTTTGCCCAGATTCCTTTCAGATAGTTTCCTACTGGTGAAGGCCAAAGGTCGAACCTCTTGCATAAGGATAGCACTGATTCCTTTCCCTGAGGCATCACATTCCAACATAAAGGTCTTTGTGAAATCAGGAAGGGCCAGAACTGGAGTGGTGCACATGGTCGTCTTCAAGGTTTGAAAAGCTTGAGCAGTGGCTGGAGTCGAAGTGAAAGAGTTATTTTTTAGGAGAGTCGTGAGAGGTTTTGCAATCTTGCCATAATTCTTAACAAACTTGCGATAATACCCTATTAAGCCCAGAAATCCACGCAAGATTTTGAGAGTCTTTGGGTGTGGCCAGCCTTGCATAGCTTCAATCTTTTTCAGATCCACCCTGACGCCATCCTTACCAACTAGATGACCCAATTATTCTACTTCTGAGGCACCAAAAGCACATTTAGACTGTTTTAAGAAACGTTTGTGCTGAGAGAGTAGATGGAGAACTCAATCCACATGAGTAAGATGGTATGTCCAGGTTTTTCTATAGATTAGGATATTATCAAAGAAAACTAATACAAAATGACGGAGAAAATGACGGAAGAGATGATTCATGAGGCTTTGGAAGGTGGAGGGGGAATTACACAAGCCAAAGGGCATGACCAAAAAATCATAGTGGCCCTCGTGAGTTTGAAAGGTCATCTTGGGAATGTCTACCTCCTTCATACGTATCTGGTGATATCCCAAGCGAAGATCAAGTTTAGTAAAGAATTGGGTGCCACTCAATTCATCCAGGAGGTCATCAATGACAGGAATGGGAAATTTGTCTTTAATGGTCAGTTTGTTGAGGGAACGAAAGTCAGGACACATTCTCCAAGAACCTTCTTTCTTCATGACCATGACTATAGGAGAAGAGTAAGGGCTCGTACTAGGGTGGATAACGCCTGTAGTAAGGAGTTCCTAGACCATTTTCTCAATTTCATTTTTTTGTGAAAAGGGGTGGCGATATGGATGGATATTGGGAGGAAGGCTTTCGGGTACAAGGGGAATGGAATGATCATGAACACCGCGGGAAGGAGGGAGTCCTTGGGGAGTGGAAAATACCATTTGGAGTTTAGAAAGGAGGGCTTGGAGGTCTTCCAGCACCGGGGTGTCTCTATTGCTTGTATGGCATGGAGTTGGGCAATGACACCAAAATGACCTTTTTTGAGAAGCTTTTCCATGCGATGGGAACTAATGACCTCAGGTGAACCAGTCGTGATGCCTTGGAATTTATATTGTTGGCATTCCTGGTTGAATTGCATGGTTAATGCCTTAAAATCCATGATAATGGGACCCAAAGTCCTTAGCATGTCTGCACCCAACACAATGTCACAACTGCCCATGTTGATAGCAAACATATGGGATTTTAGGTGGTAGTCGCCAATGTGGAGACACACATTTTCACAGCACCCTCCACATTTCATGGAACCACCATTGGCAATCGTGATTTGGAAATTGTTGACGGCATGGATGTAGCAATGAGTTTCTTGGGCAATGCGGCAATGAATAAAATTATGGGTGCTTCCACTATCAACCAAAATGATGACCTTTCGATGCTTGATGTAACCAATTAACTTGAGGGTTTGGGGGATGAAGAAGCTAGTGAGAGCATTGAGGGAAATGATCGATTCCACTTTGGGAGGATCTAAGCGAGGGGTTATGTCAGTGATTTCAGGTGACTCGAGCACAAGGGGAGTTTCAACATCCTCTTCTGAAATATCCTCAGAGATGGCCATAAAAATCTTTTGTTCCTTACACTTGTGGCCCGGGAAATATTTGTCATCACAATTATAACAAAGGCCTTTGAGTTGGCGTTCAACCATTTCATCCCTGGTCAATTTTTGGATCTTTAATGGGGCAGAGGGAGTAGTGGGATTTACAGGTTTAGGGCAAGGGATAAAGGAGGGTTTACGGTTTTGAGAGGATACAACCTGTTGTGCTTCTTTATCTTTTTTAGTAGCCTCCATGCAACTTGAAGGTCGAACCATGAGGACATGGGCTCGAATCTCCTCCTTGAGGACACGGATAAAACACTCTCGAAAGAAAACATCAGTCATGCCCTCTGTTCGAAAAGCTAGGCTCTCAAAGGAAGCTATGAAGTCTTCTACTATTTCTGATTGTTTCAACTTTGTCAAAGGGCCCAAATGGTTGGTGTCAGTGTCAAAGCGTTCATAAAGCTCAGTCACAAATTGGGTCCAAGCAATATACCCTTGATGAGAAGTTTTTCTCCATTGCCACCATTGCCAACGTTCTTGATCTAGATGGAGAAAACCATATGGGAGTTTGGCTAAGTCATCTGTAATGTCGTATAAAGAGAAATAATGTTCCATTTGGGTGATCCAACCAGTGGGGTCCGAGCCATCAAATTTGGTCACATCCACCCGCGGAAGGCGTAGGTCACGTTGAAAGTGACGGGGCTGAAAGGTATAGGAATGGGAGGAATGTTCACC
>ML780799.1:809005-839088 GCA_009831015.1 Picea engelmannii
TCAAGCTGGGTGGTCAGTTCTTGTTTGACTTCCTCCATTGAGGACTGCATGGTTGTATTTATGGTTGTATTGATGGATGAATCGATGGAGGAAACAGTAGCACTAAGTTGTTTCACTTCTTTTTGGGTCTCGAGGAAACCAGATTCCAAGGTGCTGAAGCGAGTTTCCAGGTCTTGTCTACGGCTATGGGCCATGAGGATGGGTGAACTGAAAAGGGGCGGGCGGGGTAAAAAAAAATTGCCAAAAAATGATATGGATGAATGTGATAAGGGCGAAGAGATGAATCCAATGGAATAGGTCTCAAATAATGGTGAAAAAAATTCCAGACNAGAATATTGCAGCGATGAAATCCCCAAATGCTTAATCAAAAAGAAATGTGTATTTACTTGGAAACCCGAACACAGTTGCGCGACAATAGATCTTGTCTATTTTAAGTTGTTTATGTTTCTGTCCCCCAAAGGTTAGGTATTCAAGGGTTTTACAGACAAGGGTTTTCCCTGTGCTATAGCTCTCTAATATACATGCGGGGTCCAATAGTAGTACTCGACCCAATATCTCATGGCACTAACTAAGGAGGATAGACCGTACCCTTAGCTGTACTACCCGACTACCCAGGTACTATAGAGTATCTTTTCGAGTGTTGTTCTCGGTGGCACTATAGAAGACAAGTGGCCGATCGGTTTATCTAAAGATGGTTTTAGGAAATCTAGGCCGATCCATACACAGGTGTTGTCTGATGCGCTACCACTCGAAGGGGTACCAACAGGGGTTACAAGGGTGACCAACATATGTGCTCTTAAGAACCACTTGTATTTCCTGCGTGTATGAATCCCTCAACTGCGAGTTTATGTGCATAATGACAGATCTTTGTGGCTTAAAGATGTTGGAATATGTCTCTACCCTAAAAAAAAAATTCCCACAATTTCTGCGAAGGAAAGTGCTCTGATACCACTTGTAATATACCAGATATAAAGAGTATGCAAAATAGAAATAAAATGCTAGAAATAGCATAATAACAGTAATATAACCAGCATAATCTCCACAATAACACATAAATTATATAAGAACAACAACAAAAATAACACTTTGATTCAGAAAGCAATGTTCACGAGCCTCTTCGAGGGGGCAACCTCTAGTTGAGTAACGCTCTATTACAATAATCTCCAAGCTAGGGTTTTCATACCCTCGACCCTTATTTATACTAAATATGTCTATCAAGAGAAGCATCTAGAGGAAGATCTTTCTAGAAGTGGAAGCTTCTATTAGGTCTTCTTACATCCACCTTATTCTATTTTATTGAAAGGCCTTATTAATATTGACCTTTATTACATCCGAATATATTGATCTACCTATGTGCAGGTTAGGACCCTAACATAGGATGGGAGGAGATTCCTTGTATTTCCCCCAACTTCCCATGCTTGTCTATAAATTTTATTGTACTAAAGATGGTTGTTGGAGCTTTGGTTGTTCCTCTTCTTCTACCTTTTGTAATTCTAACTTCATTTGTTATAATCTAGGTGATACTCTCACTTCTCTTAATTTATGAAACATTCACTCAACTAATTCCTTTGGATTGATGTTTATGGTGGTTATGGTTGAAAAAATTATCTTAGAGGTATTGTTTTTATTAGTTTTTTAATTGCTAGATTTAGTAGCTTGCACTATTTGTTAATATATGGAGTAAATTATCCTAATGGTGCAATTAATTTATTAATGTACATTGTTCATTAATATTTCCTAATAATACTCTATTTATAACATAAAAATTTCTAAGGCATGGTATTTACACATGGTTCTTCTAAGACCAAATTTTCTACTATGAATTAAATTTTTATTTTGTTCTCATCAACATGATGCAAAAGAAAGTAAGAAATAACTAGGATTATGGATACAGATAAATTCAACAATTAATTTTCCAAACTACCAAGAATGTAAGGGAATAAATTAAACATATCTATATACATTTCAAAAATAAAACCTTGTAAAAGTTGTTGTTTATAGAATTCAAATATATTTTAGTTATCTACTAACAATTTGTTTTACTTGCATTTTATCAAAATTTCCAATATGAAATACATATATAAATTGATAAATGAATTACATACATAAAATTGAATTCACTTACTTGTTAGCTCAGTTACAAGTATTTATTTGATGAAGAGTAGCTTTAGGTTCCCAGTGAAGAGCAACTTCTGGAAATATTTTGAGGATAGATGAATCTCCACCAAACCAATATTTCAACAAAATGATTGAGAGCCCTAAATCTTACCTCCACCCAAACTATATCATCATTGCAACTTGCAAATAAAATTCCTTCAACTTCCACCTTCTTGGCCTTAACCCCCCTCTTGTCAGTAGGTACCTTTCCTCAACCACACATATACTAACTCAATCAATGGATAAAAAATGTTTACCCTTGGTATTATAGACAAAAAAATAATATTCATCACACATAGACGAAAAACATATCAATAGCGAGAGTCGAGTCCCCCAATAGTCTTCCTTCTTCCCTCTTTTAACTCCCCCGTCATGATACTTTTAATTTTAAATTATTTCTAGCCCTAACAAGTGGTTGCCATGCTTGTTTCCTAACATGCAACAAAATCTAAATTCAATCCCCTTTATTTGAATTAACCAATTTAATTCCATTTACTTGTTATATTTCCTTTATTATATGTAATTCTCATCTATGACATTAGTCTAATACAAAGCACACAACTTACAAGAATATATATATATATATATATATATATATATATATATACTCAACCTCACAACATAAACATATGCACAAGAATCATTCAATGATACTCGAAATAGTGCATCACAAATTCTTTACATTCAATTTCATAGTTTTTTAAAAATGTCTCAATGCAACATAATCAATATAATCTACTAAAGTGTAGTTCAATATGCTCAATTACATAATTAGACAATAGTATTTCCATTCCACAATGACTCAACCTCTATCGGTTATTTAGTGGTCCCTTTGTTTCTCTCTATAATAGTATTATAAATGTTATCAATAGTAAAAAATATACAACAAACTTAGTAAAAAACGATCAATAATATAACCCATTAAATCTTTCCAATCTAATAAATAATCTTGTTCCATACAAATTTTCCAAGTACAAAAACATATGACATAAGCTATCATATAATACAAGAAATGTTCTATCCCATTAAAGGACTACTCTAGTATACTCTTTTATCAATTACTTAACATATACAATTCATCCACAAAGTGTAATCCATTGTGTCAATACCACTAACTTATTTTCCTTTCGAATTTAAACATACAAGTAATTCCTTCATAAATATGGAAAACTATCATGGAAAATTCTTCTAGGAAATGAAATCATGGCTTAGAAGGTGTCAATATTTTTTTACAAATTTAGGAAGGTTTGAGGCCACATATGTCTCTCTTTAAAAATAAATCACAAAAATAAAACCTTCTTCCAAAATCCAAGAAAACATTTCATGAAATTTCATGAAAACTAGCAGTTTTTATCCCAAAATCTCCACTACAAGGTGTTCCCATGGATTTCCTTAAATAAATGTGTCAACACAAACAAGTATGACGTATGTAAGGCATAAGAACCCTTGTGTGTATGGAAAACTCATAAAATTTACTTTTGAAAAAAATCAATAATTACTCAAATGACTTAATTTTTTCTATAGGCGTTTGAACCATCTCAAATACCATATTGATGACTCTAAATTAACATTCATAAAAAGATGATAAGTTTATGCAAATTTAGAGACTTAAACCCTCAATGAAAATTTCTAAATGTTAAGAGACAAACATGCACTTAACTAAATTTCCATACTATCATACATTTCTCCATATGGTTGTAGATGTCCTCCTTATCATATATTTAGCTCCAAGATTTAACCAAGAGAATTCTTCATAAACTTCAATCCAAGATTCAAAACTTTCCAATTGCAAGAAGCTTACCAGTTGACCACCCTACCATATTCATAGGGTATTATTCATCCCCTGGAACCCCCGAGTTGTAACGGGTTGTATGAAAATAGTACAAAAACTAGCATGTAGAATGTGTCTCCTTCATAAATATGGAAAATTATCATGGAAAATTCTTCTAGGAAATGAAATCATGGCCTAGAATGTGTCAATAGTTTTTTACAAATTTAGGAAGGTTTGAGGGCACATATGTCTCTCTTGAAAACAAATAGTTTCATGAAAACAAACAGTTTCATGAAAAGGTTTTCTAAAGACGTTTGGACTATCTCAAAGACCATATTGATGACTCTAAATTAACATTCATAAAAAGATGATAAGTTTATGCAAATTTAGAGACTTAAATCCTCAAGGAAAATTTCTAAATGTTAAGAGATAAATATGCAATTAACTAAATTTCCATGCTATCATACTTTTTCCATATGGTTGTATATGTCCTCCTTGTCACATATTTAGCTCCAATATTTCACGAAGAGAATTCTTCAGAAACTTTACTCCAAGATACAAAATTTTCCAATTGCAAGAAGCTTACTAGTTGACCACCCGACCATATTATTAGGGTATTGTTCATCCCTTGGAACCCTCGATTTGTAATGGGTTGTATGAAAATAGTATAAAAACTAGCATGTAGAATGTATCTCCTTCATAGCATTTGAGGTACCCCACCTCCATAGTACTAGCATATTCTTGAGAGCAAACTCGCAACCAAAACACCAAGGGAATTTTGAGAATTAGCAAAACCATCCATCATTAGGGTGCAAAAGATGAGCTCTCAAGACCAAACCTATCTTCTTATATAACCTTTGAGACTCATGCCACTTGCATTTTCATGAAAAAATGCTAATTATTTAATTTCTAAATGCATAATATTCACCCACACACATGTCACCTCCATGAACAATTAGTAATTTCAAAAATACATAAGTATATATTATTCATCACATTCCAATTATATTTTGCATTCTAACTCACAAAAATGCGTTATCCCCTTATTTACAACTTCTATCAATTTTATGCACATTTGCATAACTTGTCTTTCTATCGTGATCTTCTTTCAATCTATCTTGTATTATTTTCATTTGCTCTTTCATTTATTGAATTACTTTAGATCCAACCAAAACTATGTCTTCAAGTCTATCCCAAATAAGAGGAGTTTTATAGGGTCTACTATATAAAAATAAAAATGTGCCATCTTTATTGAACTTTGATAACTGTTATTATATGCAAATTCCACAAGAGGTAAATAATCTTCCCAACTACTCTGATGGTCCATTAAATACATATGCAACATTTCCTCCAACACTTGATTCACTCTTTATAATTTTCCATCCTTGTTAATATGATATGTTGTACTAAAATTAATTTGTGTTCCCAAGGCCTCTTGGAAACTCTAGTCCAAAACCTTCTCATAGACACTAATCCTCTATTTGAAATGATCTCCTTTGGAATTCCATGCAATCTCACTATCTCATTTACAATAACTCATGTTATTTCTAGTGCTTGTTTCTGGTGCTTGATAGGTATTCTTCATTGGAATAAAATGTGCACTCTTGGTCAAACTATCCACTACTACAAAGATTGAATCATGTCTTCTCAACATCAAAGTCAATCCCACTATGAAGTCCATATAAATCACTTCCCATTTTGATTTTGGCACTGCATGTAGCTACAATAATCCTACTAGGTTTCAATTCTCAGTCTTCTCTTAGTAGCATTCTAGGCATCTAGCCACATAGTCTACTACGTATTTCTTCATTCCATTTCAAAAGAATAGATATTTAAAATATGCGTACACTTTTTCACTCCACAATGAGCCATATATACTACTCTATTCACTTCTCTGAGTATCAAATTATGAATTTTTGTATTCATAGGTACATAAATCCTTCTATGAAATATCAATAGTCCATCATTATCCAAGGTATATCCCTCATACTTGGGATTTTTCATTACCTCGTTTTCATTTTTTTATTTTACTTCTAAATAGCATTCATCATGTTGTTATAATTTCAATATTTTTTCTCTAAGATTTATCCTTAAAGATAAAATTGACAAGATTTGAGGTCTTCCATTCAATGCATATACTACCTTGCTTAATGTTCCTTTAATGTATGATATGTTGAAATCATAATCACTTAAAAATTATAACCATCTTCTTTATCCAAAATTCATGTTACTTTGCATAAATATAGTTATACAACGGGGGTCCTTACGAGCTAATCATTCTACACTTCCTACTTGGTGTAGCTTGCTATATGGGTCGTGAGTGGGAGCTTAGATTTCGTCTAGGTATGAGTCCTTGGATTTTTGTTGCATACTCAGCTCTTGTTGTAGCTGCTACTATCATTTTCTTGTCAATATAGGTTGATAACTCGTCATATTCCTATCGATTGGACAAAAGATCGACCTATATATTACAATCGGAGGCGATTGTGGATGATATCACCAGTAAATATGTTCCTCCTCGTGTCAATATATTTTATTGTCTAGGAGGGATCACACTTACCTGTTTTTTAGTACAAGTAGATATTGGTTCTGCTATGACTTTTTACTATTGTCTCACTGTTACAGAATCGTTTTCCTCTTTTCAATACCTAATGACCAAATTTAAATTTCGTTGGTTAATCTTATCAATCCATCGATGGTCAGATGTTAAATTCCTTAATGGCATGTCTTTAGTGCATACTTTCTTCCTACCAAATAATGCCTCCAAAGACTCAATACATGCACTAATGAAGAAATTTCTAAGTCATGTTTCACGTAATTCTCTTCATGTGGTCTAAGATTTCTTGAAGAGTAGGAAATCAACCCACCTTATCGCATTGGTGCTCTTATCCTAATCCTTATTTTGAAGCATCAATACACACCAAAAAATATTGATCCATCTTTGGTACCTTTAGTATGGGAGTTGTCATCAACAACTATTTAAGCATGATGAATGTTTATTCACATTTCTCCATCCATATAAATCCCTTATATTTCTTTCACAACTCCATGGTAAGATTCACAGTTTTTGAAAATCCTTCCACAAACCTCTTATAATACCTAGACAAGTCCATGAAGCTACATACCTCATGTGCATTCAAAGGCATCGACCAATCCATAATAGCCTCTATCTTTGTTGTATCTATAGAAATTTCTTGTCATAAGATTATATGACCCAAACAATGAATCTTTGATTCAAAGAACGAGCGCTTAGATAGTTCAACATATAGCTTATGCTCTCTAAGACATTGCAAAACTAGCATTAAATGATCCTCATGCTCCTCTAGTGCTCTTTAATATATCAAAATATCATCCAAACAAACTTGCAAGAACTTATCAAGGTATTTTCAAAACACCCCTTTCATCAGAGTCATAAACATAGTTATTGTTAATCCAAATGGAACTATGACAAACTCAAATTAACTAAAACATGTCTTAATGCCATCTTAGGGATGTCTTATTCTCTAATTCTCAACTAATGATATCCCAATCTCAAGTCAATATTTGAAAATATGGTTGTCTCTTTCATTTGATCAAACATATCATCAATCATGGGCAATGGATATTGGTTCCTTATGGTCAATTTGTTTAACTATAAATATTAAATACAATCTCCATGATACATCTTTCTTATTTACGAATCATTAGTGCTCCATGTGGTGATATGCTAGGATGAATAAATCCCAAGTCTAACAATTATTGGAGCTACATCTACAACTCTTGTAATTATAGGATTTTCATGTGATAAGCAACCTTTGAAGTAGGATTATTTCTTGGTTTGAATTCAATTGTGAACTCTAGCTCCAGCTTAGGTGGTATTCTAAGTAACTCTTTTAGAAACATGTCAGGAACTTTTAATAATATAGGATGTTGAACCACATTCAATGTATCATCCTTCTTATTCATATTTATAACAACATACAACTTACAACCCTTCTTAAGACTTTTCCTTAGTTGCAACGTTGAAATAAACCTCAAAGACACTCCTTTCTTAGTCCTTACTAAGATTCTTTTGCATACCAGTCAACTATAAAATAAAGCATCTTACCATTAAAATATAACACTACCTAATGGGATTCTAACCAGTCCATACCTGTTAGGGTCCTAATCTCCCTAAACCACTAAATAGATATATATGGAAGCCATATCTATTGAACAAGATCCATGCAGTAATGTGAAAGTAATAAATGTAAGAAGGTTGACTAGAAGGTTCTACCTACTAGAAATTTCCTTCTCTAGAATGTTCCTAGGAGGTAAATAGTACTATATAAACAAGTAGAAGCTATGTAATGAGATATCCAGAAAATTTATTTGTAATTGGATATATGCTCAATTAGAGAATGCCCTCTCGAAGAGGCAAGTGAACATTGCTTCCAGTAATAAAGTTATAACATTTTGGTGCTAGTCTGGTTCTTTATTTGGCTATTGTGATTGCAATTTTTCTTTTCTGTAGTAAATATGGCCAAAATATATTATTTTGTCTCTACATATTTCAATTTACTAATAAAGAACACCACAAGTGGTATCAAAGCACTTTATTGAGCACACATTTTAGAGAAAAAAAATCGGGTGAGAGACATGTTGATATTATGGTAGATGCAGGACATATTAAACCTCCACGTGTAACCCTGAAAAGAATAGAATATTTTGGGAAGCAAGAAGAAACCCTAAAGCATTGAACAAAACCCTAGAAGACAAGTCGGCTAAAGAAAATAATTAATATTGAGATTTTATCCTCCAGAAAGAGAATTCATCCCATACAACTAAGGAAGAGAAGTATAAATATAGGATGCTAGAGCTCATTTAGACACACACAACTTGCAACTATAGAAATCTAGTGCGCACTGCAGAAATTTAGTAAGTGTGCAAATCTGGAGAGTAGTTGCAGCTACTGTAACTTGTATTTTCGGTTTTAGGCTTGGACTTTCTCTTGGTTATGGTTTGGACTTTCTACCTTGTGCGCTAGCTCTGGAGAGTGGTACGCTACATTGATTGGCTATTAGGCCTAGGGTTTTCTTACAAAATTATTCTTTGTCAAGGTCAAGGTCCTCTAGGGTGGCTTTAGCCTATGGTTGGGTGACAATATTTCTATATTATCTATGGTTAAATGAGCACACCTATTTTTTTAATAGGTTATGGGTCCACATTATCTTTGGACAGTCTAACCACTGGAAGATAGATTGGGAGGATTTGCTCAGATATAGATGTAGTTGCAGTCAAAGTTTATGTTGCAGCAATGAAACCCTAACACTATTGTGAAGGAACCTTAAGTGAAGAGATTGACCTAATTTATGGATAGACTAGTGCGCCCTAACCTATCACACCTCCTGGTACTCTAAGTAAGCTAAGACGTCAAGTTTTAATTTTTGGTCAAAGTCAAAGGTTGACCAAGTCAAAACAATCATGACTTACTCTATGAAGTCAGAAAACAAGTTAGAAGGGGCTTCTAACTTCAGAGCATGGAATACAAGGATTGACCTCATCCTTTCCAAGAATAAAGTGTTGGATATCATGAAAGGAAAGATCGTGGAACCATGGTTTGAAGAAGGAAAAGAGAAGGAACCTCATAACATTGCAGTTATGGAGAAGTTCAAGGAAAATGACATTAATGTCATGAGTATCATAGTGGACTCTGTAAAATACCACTTAATATCCTATATCTCTCATCTTGACTCATCTAATAATATGTACAATGCCCTAACTAATCTCTTCTCAGTCAGAAACATTGGACAAGTAATGAGTCTGAAGAATGAGCTTCGTGACATAAAAATGAATGATGATGAAAGCATAATAACATAGTACTCAACAACCTTCCCAAGACATGGGATGCATTTTCTACAAGCATGAACACAAAAAAGGAGTATATCACATTTGAAGAAATTTTGACTTGTTGTGCACAAGAAGAATCAGGGATTAGCACAAAAGAGAAATCCCAAAAGAAATATGATGATCAAGCCTTCACAGCAAAATTCAAGAATTTTAGGAATAAGAGGAAGTTTGGCTTAAGGAAGTAAACAGATGAAGCATCAATTGCCGAAGAAAGGGAACCCTCAAAGAAGGCCAAGCAAGATAAAAACAAACTTTTTTCTTCTAATTCAAGGTAACAATATTCTTCAAAGTTCTTGTACATACCATGTTTACATAGTTTATGTACATATCTTGCATATCTATTTCTTAGAAGATAAGATGTTCAAGTGAAACAAAACCTATGGAAGAATAACAAGATAAGGATTACTATAACGATGACTACAAGTCAAGCAATACATAGGAAAATATGAAGTACGTTGACAACCCTTGGTAACAATTCATGTGGAAGCTATTATATAAGTAACAAATTCTAGATAAGCTGAAATCAGAATCAAACTTGAAAGAGACCCAGAAGAAGTCAAAACAAAAAGAAGTCATAAATCAAGAGGAAATCAGAAAAAGAATTGTGACACTTTGCAGAAGGAAATAAGGATGCAAATGGAAGAATGGACTCTCTTAGATGGAGGAAGTTGATTACAAAATTCCAAAAGAAAATCATGCATTCATGCATGAAGAAAGGATTAGGAGGGATATAATCCTAAATGATATGATCCATTGAGGATTATGAAGTATATGTCCATGTTCCAATTGAAAGTAGAATCCATGATAAACAACACGTGTTTAGTTTGACTCTAGAAGAAGTATTCTTCGAAAAGAAGCCTTCAAGTATCCTTGGTTTTCCATCTACATCTATGATTCTATGATGAAAGGAAGAAGTTGGAATCTTCATGGCATATATAAGAACCCATGGATCCAAGATATAAAGAGAGACATGAGGAAGAACATGAAGATTACAAGAAATAAAGAAAAGCAAGAACAACCAGTTATTATACCGAGAATCACAAGACTATATGTTTGGTTTGAACCCACTAAGAAGCAATCAAGAAGAAGAAATAGAAGTATGGTAAAGAACAATGTATGTAAGAAAATGTGAAAAATAATTATGAATGAAAGTATTACAAGATTCGGAGTTTCTTCCAGAAGGAGGGAGAAGACCATGACAACAACTTGCTCCAATAAACCAAATATACCTCTGGTAGTATTCATGGATTGGACTTTACATGTAAAAGATTATTCTTCCCAATAAAGAAAGTGAGAAAGAAGCTTATACCAAAAAGACAACCATGTATGCAGATATAAGAATACCTTGTATGGATTCAAACAACTTGATGCAAAGTATCTCATATACAGTAGAATCGTGGTGAAAACTTTCTATGACAAAGATAGTGTATCAGAATAGTTACTCAAAAGTCTGGGATGATGGACTGCTAATCCATGGAAAACTCTCATGATGACAGAAGAAGTGCTAGTTGGATATGTTTAAGTTTGATCCTTTCCACGATGTCATGAGCTAGCAGGAAACAAAAGTGTTGAATTTGACCATGATATATTGTAATGATCGGAGCTATATGAATCCTTTAGAGAAAACCAGTGTTCCATGACAGACCAAAGTACATTAAGATCAAGCATTAGATTATTCATGATGAAGTACAGAAAATAGAAGTGGTTCTCCAATATATCTCCACAGATGCACAAATAGCAGATATTTTGGTAAAGTCTCTGTCCAAGATGAAAAGTTCTCATACTCAAGAAACAAGTTGGGGCTTGTGGAGATGAATTCCTTATTGAAAAAGGAAGAGATTACTCCCAGGTTGGGAGGGAGTATTGATATGTTATTGATTTATGTACAATCATTTTTCAGTTTGAAAACTGGTCCAGGATGAGCAATTCCTTTCCGGTTCGGAAAGTGGTTTGATATTTCTGACGGACAGGAATTTTCCAGTTTGGAAAATGGTCCAGATCGGATAGTCATTTTCATAATGAAAATGGTCTGATACATTTTTTATGTACCATAGACAGTGATTCCCCTTGTGTCCAGTGTGGGGGAATGGTCTAGGATAGTTATTCTTCTTGGTAGTCAGTCTGATTGGTGGTCAATTAGAATGGTCTACCTCGTCGAGTAGTCATTCTTTCAAAGTTCACAGTTGTGAGTAGTTTTGAAGAATGGTATGTTTTGGAGGTTGGTGTTGGAAAATCATTTCCATTAGGAAATAGTCTAGACAGTCATTCTCTAGAGAAGAATCATTCTATCCAGGTTTCACTATGATTAGTGCCAGAGGAATGGCCCAGTTAGTTGAATGGTCTAGATTCATCAATCAAGGACTAGCATTCCCTAGGGCAGACTCATTCTCTCCAAGTTGAACTATGATTATTGTTGGAGGAATGGCCCAGTTAGGTGAATGGTCTAGGCTCAGAGATCAGGGGAAATTATTCTTCTATTCTTGAGAAGAATAGTCTATATATCCCATGGCTGATGTTTTACCTTCTAAGGGAATATTCTCTTCCAGATCTCACAGATGTGAGTGGAAGAATGGCCGAGATGACTCAATTTATATCATGATATTGTTTTATGCAGGTTGATATCAGACGATATGATTGTTGTGGAGACTCTATGTCTCTGGACAGTAAATGTATGCTATTGTGGTGGATGTGTTCCACTGGTTGTGACTATGCATCATTAATTAAGTAGTCATGTACTACTTGGTGTGGTTGTGTACCACTAGATAGTAGTTGTGTACTACTATGGATAGACATAGTTGTGTTATATTGAATGGAATTTTTCTAATTTCCATGAAGACTATCAATAGTGTTGGAAATGATTATCAACTAGATGGATAGTCGGTGTGTTGGTGGATAGAAATTATCCAGGTGGAAAATGGTCCAAGACATTTATTCTTCTAGGACGTATGTCTGGATTAGAAGAATAGTCCTTGTATCCCATGGCGTGGCTTCTAGCATCTGTTGGAATAGTTATTCTTCTAGGACATATGTATGGATTAAGAGAATGTTTCTTGTATCACTCTATGGAGTGAGTGACTTATCCAACATCATGCATTATTACTCAGATGGAGTATGGATTTGAGAGATGATACAATTGATGATATTAGATGATACTGATAGTGATGATGGTGCTCGTGATTTGATCATGATATAGCCCGTGTGGATATGATGATGTTACCGATTGAATGGTATGTTTTTTCTCAAGACCATTACATTTAAATACCTCCCTATCTAGGAAGGAGTGTTGATATTTGCTTCCAGAATTATTCTCTGTCAAGGTTAAGGTGCTCGGGGGTGGCTTCAGCCTATGGTTGGGTGGCAATATCACTATATTGTCTATGGTTAAACAAGCACACCTACTTTTCTAACACCAACATCTATAAATAACACAATGATCTATCATTCAATATGTAAAACTATAACAGGGGGAGCATACACACAAGAAATACAAGAGGTTTCACCTAGTTGGACACCCTTGTAACCTTGGTTGGTACCCCTTTGAGTAGTACCACATCAAAAAATGTTGGCGTATGAAATTTCACATTTGATCGTTTGTCTTCAATAGTGGCACCAAGAACAACACTCAAGAAGATTGCTCTCTAGTACCTAGGTAATTGAGTAGCAAAAATGAGGGTGTGGTCAAGATTCTTTAGTTAGAGCCTAAGAAATTGTGTCGATTAGTACTATTATTGAACCCCATACATAATTAAGGAGTAGGGAGAGTTATCCCTACTCCTTCCTGCCAATCCAGGAAACTCATACAAAAAGGGTCTTAAAAATTCAATCATTGGAAACCTTTATTTGGGACCTATCTCAACAAAATCCTTATGTCACGTTGATCATCATGGTACCACTCTCTAGTAGTCATTTTTTGGTGGACTCACTCATCCCATTACTATATAAACATCTCAATAGATCCATAAAGAAACATTAATCACCTTGGTACCACTCTCTAGTAACCATATTATTGTGGACTCCCATCCCTATGGCTACCTAAAACCACGATCTCACCAATCTAGTATCCACCTTGGAAACATTATGTGATGAGTTGCAACAAAAAATAGATCTCACCCACCCCTATGTTGAATAAAACTTTTCTTACATCAATGCAAATCTCAACAAATTGGACTCAATCCCAAAATAATAATCCAAACTCATGGAAATGTCCAATCAATTCAAGGACCATCCATCCCAACTAGAGGGAGATGAATCATCCAATCCTATGGGGCTACTCTCACCAATTTGTTCATGACCCTATGGCTCAGACGTGGAATTGGCTCCCTAAAGTGGATCTAAGCAAATTTGATGGCTTTGACCCCACAAGTTGGGTCACTCAAATGGAAAAACAAAAAATCCCTGCATGGAATCATTGAAGAATTAATGAAAATTCATGTGTGTTCCTTATATTTAAATAGTGAATGATAAAAGTGGTGGAAATGGCATAAGAACTCCCATAGTGGTTATATTGCTTGGACACAATTTCTTGCAGACCTATATGAACATTTTGAACCAAACACTCAATATTTTGGCCTTCCTGACAAAGCTTAAAAAATATAATACATTTGAAGAGTTCATATTTGATTTTGAGCAACTTTATTTCCATATCGAAGGCATGTCAGATATATTTTCGAGGGAATTCTTTATCAATGGTTTGAAGGAAGAGATACTTTCCCAAGTCTTAATCGCTCATCCTAGTACTTGGCTAGAATCCTCTCAAAGAGATAGGGAAGCCCAAAAGGTGGTGAATTTCCAAATCAAAATACCATCCTTTATTCCACACCCCCATCCCTCCAATCCCTTTCCTTCCTCTCCTCCTCTGAGGATCCAAAATTTAATCCATACTGAAATGGTGGAGTGCCAACTTAAAGGTGTCTGCTACAATTGTAATGAGAAATACTTTCTTGGGAATAAAGTTAAGGAGAAATAACTCTTTATGGTCATTTCAGAGAAAATTTCAAAGGATGAAACTGAAGTTATACCTTAGGAACCTGTACCTCCTCCAATTGATGGCATTCCTCCCTCTGATCAGCTAGATGTGGAACCCCAAATCTATCTACATGCCTTGACTAGTATTTCAACTCCCCAAACCCTCAAATTAATTGGATACATAAAATATCGCAAAGTCATTATCTTAATTAACAACGGGACAACCCATAACTTTATTCGACAATGGGTATCCCAAGAAAAACACTATTATATCAATGGTGTGATCAAATTATAGATCATGGTTGCTAATGGAGGTTACATGAAATTGGGGGTTGTTGTGAAAATGTGTGGCTTAAAATGAGTGATTATTCCTTGAAAACCCACATGTTCACTATTGAAATGGGTGGTTGTGACATTATTTTGGGTGTTGAATGGTTAAGTACATCAATCCCCATCACCATGGATTTTCGAGAGTTATATTGAGTTTTCAATAGGAGGTCCATCACTACACTTTCAAGAAATCCCAGTTGGTTCTCCAAATATCATCATCTCACACCATATGGAAAAATTTCTTGAAAAAGGGAATTCAGGTAATGTTTCTTGATTCCATGTCATTCGATCCTTTGAGACTCCTTCTCAACCCATCCATTCTGACATGAAATTACTCTTTGGAAAACACCAATCAATATTTGAAACCCCACAAGTCCTCCCACCCTCCCTCTACATGCATGATCATTATACTCTACTCATACCAGGTAGCCTCCCACCCAATTTACACCCTTATTACCATACATTTTCCCAAAAAAATGAAATTGAAAATATATTTTATGAGTTTCTAGTTTCTTGTGTCATCCACCCTAGTAACAGTCTTATTTGTCACTAGTTTTCATGGTACTAAATAAAAAAGACACTTGGCACATGTGTCGTGACTTTTGAACTCTTAACAAAATAAGCGTTGAGGATAATTTCCCCATTCCAACCATTGATGATCTCTTGGATGAGCTCAAGGGTGCTCAATTATTTACCAAACTTGATCTCCATTCCGACTATCACCAAATTTACATGAAGGAGGTCAACATTTCCAAAACTAGGTTTTTCACTCATGAAGGCCATTATGATGCCCTTTGGATTTTGCAATGCACCTTCCACCTTCCACAGTCTCACGAACCACATATTCAACCCTTTCGACATTATTTTGTCTTCATCTTTTTTTATAATATCCTGATTTATAGTGAAACTTGGCATGCCAATGTCACCCATGCAGATCAAGTCTTACAACTTCTATCTAATCATCAACTCTTTCTCAAGAGGTCCAAATGTGCCTTTGGTATCTTTGAAGTAGAATATTTGGGTCATGTTGTTATAAGTGATGGTGTAGGAGTGGACTTGAAGAAACTTAAAGCAATGAAGGATTGGCCACATCCTAATACTCTTAACATTTTATGATGTTTTCTTGGTCTCACTGATTTACTACTAAAATTTCATCAAGAACTATGGAAATGTTGTTGCTCCCCTCACCACCTTTCTTTAAAAAAATGATTTTTGTTGATTAAAGTTGTAGATCAGTCCTTCTAGGATTTGAAGAATGCTATGTGTACAAACCTAGTACTCACTCTACTAGACTTCATTAAGAATTTATCTTTGAAAAGTGTTTCCTCAAGTAAAGGCATCGTAGAAATCCTCGCACAAGAGGGGGGACCATTTCCTTTACCGGAAAAAAAATCTGTGAGAGGCACTTGGGAAAATCCACCTATGAAAAACAAATTATGGCTATATTTCATGTTGTGGATATCTATTGTCCCTACCTATTTGGGAAACATTTCTAGATCAAAACTAATCATCGCAGCCTAAATTACTTATTGGAGCGAAGGATTCCATCCCTAGAGAAATATAAATGGGTCGCCAAAATGTTGGGCTATGATTATGAGATAATTTATAAGAAGGGAAAGGATAATGTGGTAGTAGATTCTCTCTCTCACAAGTATAAATAAGAAGGGTCCCTCTTTTTTCTCTCCTTCATTATAGAATATTGATTGAATGAGTTCCATAAGGAATAGCTCATACATCCCAAAATCACCCACATATTCCAACAACTTCAAATGGCACCACATGCATCTCAAGGATACAATTGGAATAATGAAGAAATTTTCTATAAAGGGAATCTATATTTGAGCAAACAATCCACCTTTAAATTGATAGTGTTATCTAAATTCCATGCCTATCTAACATCAAGTCATTTTGGTTTTCATAAAACATATGAATAGATCAAACATTCATTTAATGGGAAGGAATGAAGAAGTACATCTACAATTTTGTGAGAAAATGTGACCTTTTCCAATGACACAAGGGAGAAAATAATGAAAAATCTAGGAAAACTACAATCTTTACATATTATTCTAGCTATATGGACTAACATTTATATGGAATTCATTGGGGAGTTACCTAAAACTAACAATAAATCAGTGATCATGGTTGTGGTTGATCGTCTTTCTAAATATGCTCATTTTTGTGATATAAAACACCCCTTTAAATCTTCCACGATCAATCAAGTCTTCATGGGTAATATTTGTAAAATCCATGGTATGTCGCAATCTATTTTAATGGATTGTAACCCCACTTTCACTAGCAATTTATGGAAAGAACTATTTAGGCTCTAGGGAACTTAATTGCATCTTAGTACTACCTATGGTAACATACTTGTCTTCTAAATACAAAATTTAAAAATCCCCAATATGAATCACTTTAAAACACAAGGAAACATGCCCATAGTTTTCCTCATGCAACTAACATCATATTTAAAAACATGAATGCAGTCATTCAAGAAAACACAACAACACTCAAATATTCATTTTACACCGTGGAATTAACATAATAAGCATAATTTGGTTTTATCTTTAAATAGTAGAACCAACTACTTGTATACGAAGGACGTTCCTCCCAACCATCAGGTCATTATTCATTTTCTATCAACACAAACCACCCATGAGCTGAGGATATGAATCCACAATGAGGTATGCCTCTCTTTCCCACTTTCAACACTCTTAGCAGCCTAATTATTAGGTTTATAATCCAACAACAATTCCAATATACCAACCCTCTCTCTCTCTTTCCTTCAACCTGCACAACCTATAGAATGGTATTCTCCTTCTCTTCCACGCAGTCCCTTGGGCCTTCCCACTTTCTTCCAAGCCTCTAGTGCTCAGTTGGTTATGAATTGACATAGCTAGGGACCCCAAGAGTTCTCATTTTTTCTTTTAAAATTCTCACAACAACCTTTTCAAGGCTCTTGAGTTATTCCCTCAAAAGGAAGATGCAATAATAGGAATACATCCTCATTGTTATGACCCGGGGGAGGCATATATGGGGTTAAATGTATATGATATGACCCCAAGGGGTGGCATATATGGGGCTAGTGTACATGTAATGTGTAAATGTATATGTAATAGGGTCAGCCTAATAGTAAAGGGGCCTCATGTGTAGCATGTGAATAGGTATATATAGATATCATGTATTCATTATTGAGACATGTGAATTGTGATGTATAGATGTAATTGGGTATTTGGAGGTGGTTCTCCTATTATTTAAGGGTTATTATGTAACTCATCTATGTTATCTATATTGGAGATGTGCTCCATGCTCACGTTGTTGTGCATTGTGTGCACTTTTTATTTATATTGATATCTTAAGTATTTGGTATATAACATTTGGTTTCAAGCAGCGATCTTAGGGTTTTGCTTCTTCAAGCGATTCATCTTGGAATTTTCGCTATAATTTTTTTTATGGGAAATTTTAGACAATAAAATTTGGAGGTTATTTAGAATAATTATCAAGGTACCTGTGGTAAATATTTTAGGTTCTTGGTCGTTATACATTCATAGATATATCCCGTGGAAGTGAAGTATTTTTACTAACTCTGAAATCAATCTCAAATGAGTCATTTTGGGAATTTTGCTATAACTTTTTCTTAGTGATGCTTCAAACTATAAAATTTGTAGAAGACTAAGAAAATATAGTGTGTTTCACTTGGTAAAAATTTCAGATTTTGTAGCTTTTCAATTTATGAAATATAGTCTCTGGAAGGTAGGGTTATTTGACTAGTCCTATAACTAGTCTAAAATAGGTGTTCTAGGTAAAATAGTCATATCTTCTTCCGCGAGGATACAAATTCAGTGCCACTAGTTGCATTTAAAATAAGACACTCTATAGTATTTATGTTACAAATTTTAGAATTGGGTATTAAATATTGGACATGTGGCATTATGTATAAGTTCGTTCTCTAGAAAAATCCATAAATCAGCAAAGTTTGGGAAAGTTAGCATAACTTTCATTTGGCACATCAAATTTTGGTCAAACCTGTGGAATTGCAAAGAAGACATATCATAGTACTACATGTGGAAATTTCAAACTCGGAAGGGTCAAAATTTCAGAAATACATCAGAAGGAAGGTTGACCAGAAGGACAAACTCCAAATCAGGGTTTGAAAGGTACACTCACTTAAAACTATCATAACTTTTGATTGGGATGTCTGATTGAGACGACTTAAAATCCATTGGAAAGAGAAAACATAGAAGAGTATATTGGAACAAAGATTATAACTATTTGAGATTATTATCCTTAATATATTGAGGTTGTAAGTTGAGAGTTGGGATTAGACCTCAATTAATAAACAATGACAATACCCCATTTTCATGGAAATGGAGGTAAATATGAAATCATTTATATGAAATGGTTAAGGGAAATAACTTGTTTTTTGGGTGAAGATGGGAAGTGGTGGATGAGTATTGATATTGATACTATATGGAACATCACATGGAAATAATTTGAAGAACTTTTCTCAAATAAATGGATCAAGGATACAAAAAGGGAGGAGATGTATAAAATTCAAGAGGATTTAAAAGAAGCAAAAGAAGAGATCAAGAATAAGGGTCATGAGTTATCTAAGATATGGGACCTTAATGAAGAACTTGTTAAAGAAGTTCAAAAATTAAAAAATGGAATGAGTAGTAAAGGGAAGTGGGAAAAGGATGAGTCAAGGGAAGAATTGAAAAATAAATATGAAGATATATGTAGATTATGAAACCATCATAAAAAATTGTTGGATGAGGTTAAGAGATTGAAAGAATAAAAGAAGAATTATCAAAATCAAGAAGAAACAAGGATCTTGGATGAAGAATATACCAAAAGACTTGAAGAAGAAATTTTCAAGAGGGTTGAGGAACATGAAGGGTGCCTAAAATGACATACTTTCGGCACCCATCTATACCTTTTTTCTTAACATTTTATGTTAGTCACTTCATTTTTTATCCTTCGTTTATCCAGTTCACCCTACTTATCACTAAGGTATGAATCCTTCCCCATATGCCATCATTATGTTATTTTTTTATAATTCTTAAAAGGAACTCATTACTTTCAGTTACTAATATTGATACACAGGAGAATACATTCGTTGCAACACCTCTCTGCTACAACTCCAAGTGATGCAGTTTTGGGCAAAAACCAAGTTGCTACAATTCTGAGTGCAAACCAACTAGTACAACTGAAGGTGCGCTTGTAGTTGTTACAACTCCAAAAAAACCATTGCAACTTCGAGCATGTTTTTCGTTGTTGTGACTCCAGATAAATATCACCAGTATAGAAGTCAACACTACAGCTGGAAGTTGGGAAGCAATCTTCATAAAGAAAGGAGACAAGAGCCAAGTGGGTGACTAAAGGAGAAATCAGTTTTCCTATCGAGTCAGCACACACCCGATTCCCACTAAAGTTTGACAGAATCTTTGTAACTGGATGAACAAATAGATTCTCATGGTTTTCCATCCGTCATTTATATAATTTTAGACAGCAGTCATGTTGTATAAAAACCTCAACTTCCCCAGAGCTGAGGGGGAGGAAATTATTCTAGCAATGACATTTTGGTGCTATTGTATCTTTCAAAATTCGACAATATAATTTATGTTCTTTCTCTCATTGTGTTTTGATGTACTAGTGATCATGTGATTTTGGTTTCGTAGGTCGATACCTTTCCTAAGTGGGTAGGGTCCCCTCCTTATCCAAGTACTACCTATAACCATAGATATATATATTAGTATTTTAATTATGTTCAATTTATTTTGTCATTATTTCCCTTTAATTTTTGTAACTCCAGATTCGTAGAATTACTCGTATTTTGTAGACATTTTTTTATTTTCTCCCATTCCATAACAATAGCGTAGTTCATTTTATTTCATAGTCATTTTGTCTGCTGCAATTCTAGATACACAGAACAATGATGCGACCCATGTATTGTTTGGTTTTCTAGTTTTAAATTGCAATTCGGTTTTTTGTGAAGTTACGATCATAAATGACTCTAAAATTTTCATTGTTGCAACTCATGTCTTCAATGCTTCTGCTACATAGAGTTTAATTGTTGCAACTTGTGTTGCTACAACTCAAGTTTGAGATTCTTTTTTTTTGTGTTGTAGCTTCGTTGTTGCAACTCACATTTTTGGAATTCTGCTTACAACTGCACTTTATTTTGTTTTCTTTATGATTTTTGATAGATTTAGTCCCCAATAGCTCGGGATTGGTATTGAATGAACAAAAACTTCATTGTTGCAACAATACAAGATATTCATCATACTCAAGCAAGTCACCAATATATCATAGCATAGTTTTAATTTCTGCAAGTGTGATTTCGATTCTCGTAAGTGTGATTTCAATTTTTGCAAGTGTAATTTCAATTTTCCACAAGAGTGCTTTAATTTCCACAAGAGTGATTTCAATTTCCTACCAATGTGCTATGTACTTTCCTGCAACTTAGGCGATAGCATAGTTTGATGACTTAATTAAAGTATCTTGAATCTTTGAATTGTGACATTAAAGTGCTACAACGTCGTAGTGAAAACAATACTCTTCTTGCATAAATTGTTTCACGGTAGTTCGCAAGTTCTATATGAGCCCTGGATTGATAATTAAATGTACAACTCTTCATTTTCTTACTAAGTTAATTAGGAAGTAATCAAATTTTTCGTCAGAACCCCTAAATACTGAGGTAAAATCAGAAATGCAATTCAGAATTGAAGAAGGATGTCAGAATTTGATAAATGGGGTGATGTTGCAGCTTCAAAAGGAGAAAGAAGATAAGATTCAAGGTCACCAGAAGATACTTGAAGAAGTTGAACTTCATCTAGAGGATATACATGCCAAATATGATGGTATTATCTCCAAGGCTAGAGTAATCAATGACCAAGAAAAGAGGATAGAGGATGCCATTGTCTCTGAAAAGAAGATAGATGAAATGCATGTGCAGAGTGAAGGAAAACCATCAGATGTGAAACCATATCGACACCCTCATTACCAGGAAATATTTCAAGGAAGACAAAGAAGGTCGATATCAATATTATCAAGGAAGAAGATGAAATACTTGTCAATATTCATGGAACATGGCTTCACAAAATAACTCTTCAACAAGCTATTATCATAGACCAACAAGCACTACAAATTGGAGAAGCGACAACAACAATACATGGAATCAAAGGAAAGATGATTATGCAACAACTAGACACCAAGGATTAAGACCAAAAATAATTGATTTTCGATGGATGGATCATCATCAATGGAATGAAGAAAAAAGAAAATAAGAGTAACATATTACTTGGTTTCATCACATGTGAAGCCTTTAATTGCAAAGCTTTGAGGACAAAGCTTTTTGAAGGAGGGTACTATGTTATGACCCAAGGGGGGCATATATGGCATTAAATGTATATGATATGATCCCAAGGGGGGCATATATGAGGCTAAGTGTACATGTAATGTGTAAATGTATATGTAATAGGGTCAGCCTAATAGTAAAGGGGTCCCATGTGTAGTGTGTGAATAGGTATATATAAAGATCATGTATTTATTATTGGGACATGTAAATTGTGATGTATGAATGTAATTGGGTATTTGGAGGTGGTTCTCCTATTCTTTAAGGGTTATTGTGTAACTCATCTATGTTATCTACATTGGAGTTGTGCTCCATGCTCACATTGGTGTATATGGTGTATACTTCTAGTTTATATTGATATCTTAAGTATTTGGTACATAACACTCATCCTTAGCTTTAGTTCACAACTCCCTTAAGTTGCTACAGGCACCCAACCTCATATTCAACAACAAGCTCAACCTAATAAGCTATCTTACCATGGATGGCATGGTTGGTTCACTTTCCCAGCACCCAACCACCCTCTTGTTGCCCAAAATCAACATGCAAGTATTGTCCTCTTTTCCTACTCGGATTTCCTTCTTCTCCCATGCTTGCTTGACTCACACTCTTCCCCAAAAGGATTTGCTTGGCTCTCATACTTCCCCCATGCTTGTTGTTATGACCCAAGGAGGGCATATATAGGGTTAAATGTATATGATGTGACCCCAAGGGGGAGCATATATGGGGCTTAATGTACATTGGTGTACATAATTTGTACTTCTATTCTATTATGATATTTTAAGCATTTAGACCATAACACTTGCTTGTACTTAGCCCATGCTCTCAATAACACTATGACGTGATCTCACACACCAACCCTCTTACATGAGTTCAATGATTGAGTTTCTAATAAGTCAAAGAAGGATTAGATGGTAATGACATATTAACTTAGAAAAATGACATGGATTTCACATTGAATCCCCCCTTTAGCCCCCTCTCTTATGGAATCATAGCCCCCCATCATTATTGTCCCTCTCGTATCGCAACCAACTATTATTATTTTTATTAATAAATATATTATACAATTTACATATCTCGTCTCTTGGCCATATAAATCCATGTGAGTTATCTCGCCTAAAACATATCAACTCACCAACCTCAATTACATTTACACAATTGCATTATAATTTGCAAGGATTAAAACTAAGAATGTTACACCTATCACCCCAAACTAATGGTCAAATAAAAGCTCACAACAAGTATTTGGAAACATATTTAAGATGCTTTGTACTTTAAAATAACAATCCCAATATAAATATATACATTAATAAATAATTATATAAATTTGAAATATATTAATTTTTAAAAAATAACGTTGTTTTCTATTTTTATTTTCTTCTGACATTAATATTAATATTATAAAATACATGTCATTTGCTTCATTTATAATATTTCATTTTCTTACACATTTAAAAATAACATTATATATTACACTATTACATACCAAGGTTTACAGAATAAAAGAAAAATAAGTTAAATTGATTATGTTATGTTATGGCCATGATATATTGCATTTGTGCATGGCTCGTAGTTTTTTGGAATTTCTATTCGCAAAAAGAAAATTCTATTAATACAAACTATGCTTTGCACCCATGTCAAAGCATCCAACCCATCCTTCATAGCCACCTCCCATTCTTTAACTTGAGCCTATTGGTAGGTAGAGGGGTCCATCCCTACCTTAATCGAAGTTATGATAGCTTTCAAAATTCATCTAGTGCTTATATCCACGAGTTCTATCGTAAATACCATGCATCTCCAAAGCATCCACAATAACATCAAAAAAAATTATCTATAAATTTCATCTTTTAGGTACTAAAGCGTTGTCTTAACATGAACACGTGTATTATTTAACACAAAAATAACACATTATGGTTTGAAAACTTATATTTTACATAGTTATATAAATGTGTCATATATAAAAATTATAGATTTTGGAATCTATTTTGATTTTTTATATTTCATATTATTACACCATATTTAAAATAGTTATGCAAGTACTTTAAATTATCTCTCGAGGTAAGATAGTGTTATTTTTCCATTTTCATTATTAATAACGTATTATGATAGACCATCATGATTATGCATCATCTTTGCTTGTTTTTTTTAGATTTGAGGGAACAACATTTTAAGTGGGGCAATCCACCCCTAAGTTTGTAAGTGCCCCCATTGTTTCTTTGCTTATTTTTAGTTACTTTGGTTCTTTTTCTATTTTTATTGCAATTCTAATTACATTTAGATGCATGAGCACAACACTTTACTTATAAAAAAATATATGAAATATAAAAAGAAATATGGATAAAGGAAATAAAACCACACTAGTGGTGTTATGAAAGCATTTATGTAGTTCAAAATGATGAAACCACATGCCCGTGATAACATTTTGACCCTACACATTATTTAGTTACCAAAGTCCAATCCCTACAAATCTAGCTTCGAGGGCTATCATCTTAAGTTTTGTCTATCATGGAAATTAGAGAGGAGCAAAAGAAAGACCAACAAAGAATTAGGGATGAATGTGGCGTGCTCAGGCAGTAAATTGAAGACCTTCGACTCCATCCCAACCATGTCTCTCCTACAATATCAATTTAAACACCTTCGAATGGAGCATCATCCCCGAGAGCTTTCCAACAAATTCTTGACTTGAATGCCCCCCTACAGCAAGAAGAAAATGAATACCTAGAAGACCAAGATCCACCTTATTTAACCTAAGTATATGTAGTGTTTTTTTGTTTACATACTAGGTTGTTTTTGCAAAGTATATACAGTCAACCACAATGTAACTAAGCATAGGATAGGGAAAGTAGAATCTCATATAGATATTAGCTCCAATTTTATATATCTGGTAAAAATGAACTTGGAATTTTTGAATTATCTATAACACACTATAAACTTTCTACGTTTCGTACAGTTTTTATAAATACATTTTCCCTATTTCTATAGATATATATATAATCCCCTTCCATCTATTCGAAATCCTCAAAACAAATAGGGATTATGGAGGACACCTCTTAGCATACAAATTATATTCGAAATCCTCAAAACAAATAGGGATTATGGAGGACACCTCTTAGCATACAAATTAAATGAGAGATATATACACAATTCCATATCTTCATTTAACAACTTTGCAATTTTCAAAATCTCATCTCTATTGGTTGTGGTTCTTTGCCTCAATAACATTGTCCATTACAACTTCCCTTTATGTGGAATATCGTGATATTTGTTTTGATCCTTCTCACTTAGATGATTGATAACATTGTCCATTACAACTTCCCTTTAGGTGGAATATCGTGATATTTGTTTTGATCATTCTCACTTAAATGATTGTTTAATTGACACAACATTCAATATGGTGCTACAAAATATATTGATCGCCCTATGATTTGGGTTGAATTTGGAATTTATTACTACATACTGAGATTTTTAAAGGCCAAACTACGTCACCCATATTCAATTCATGCCACCAACATTATTATTCAATTTATCGCACTTCTACCCATTTTTAGTCCCTCCCGAAGCATGGACTATAGCTTTCGGTAAGGAGTCAACATTCATTGACTTGCTATTAGTACTTCATCCCAACAAATATTTCCTAATGTTTTAAGAAAATATTTATTATTTTGATAATTTTGAAAAAATAAATATTTTTTTTATTTTACAATTTGATAATTTGAATTTTTTTATTCGACTAGGAGTTGTGATGGGACTTAATTAGCCTTACTGTGTTAATTTTTTTCACTATTTTTCAAAGACAACAAATCATTTAAAAATGAAAATTTTTAAAAACAATTATGTACATAGCCTTTTCTCCTAAGTGGCATAGGGAATGGAGATGTTGCAATCGATGCATGTTCCATTGTTGCAATCAATGCATGTCACGTGGTGACATGCATGCACAATGATATTATCAATGGGATGCACATTTGCTTAGTGCCATAGTTGTGGTAGGTTGAACTCATGTTCTTCTTGGTGACTTTCGAGTGCCATATGTTAGATATATGCCTATTAGAGATATGTTTATCCCATAGAAGAAGGGTGGACCTAAGGATTGGTTGGGAATACAACCTATAACAAGAGGAGCACAATGAATATGTTCTTTAACCGGGAGGGAAACATACACAGATTGAGACACAATAGATTATGTAGAAGAGATAGCAAAGGCAGTTGTTGACCTTTAATCATTTTACCCGTTCAATGAACAAATTGAAGATCCAGTACCGGAACTAGTTAGTGCATCACTGATAGTCACTGATTTTTTTTACTTGATACATAAATACTTTGTCTTTGGCATGATCAAATTAAATCCTTAAATCTGTTTCTAGTTTTGGGATGGAGAATAGGATTTGCAATGAATATGCAATATCCAAATGGCATTAAGGACATTCTCTTGTTACATCATATTCATCTTCTTGAATCCATATAAGATAATGTATATAGTATCAAAGCACCAGCTACGGCCTAAGGTTGCAAGTCTCAATGAATTTGAATTTGCATGATGAATACATAGATGTGTGAATTGAAGCCACGAGTCAATGGATATGTTACACCACCATATGTGCCTACTTTAATTGAATTACATATTCAAATTAAATATTTATTTCAGAAATAATTTGGTAGTTATTGCGAAACAAGATACTAATTTTAGTAGCAAGATAACAACCCACTTCTTTTCTAGTGGCCAAATAAATAGGGAGGGATGCATCAGACTCTGAGATTTCATTCTTTGTGGGCAATGTCTTCCCTTGTTAGAATCAAGTGGGTTCTTTCATTGGTTTACAATATTGTCTTCCCTCATTATAATAAAATGGGTTGGAAAGCAAGAAATTTTGGGGAAGATTAATTAGCAAAAATCACACTCCATTGGTTCTGAACAATAAAGTTATTACCAAGTAGAGAGCATCGATATTTTCCCATTCATTGTCTTCAATGGTTTAACATATCTATCTACTTGACTCTCCTTAAGGAAAAGTTCTTAATATCTCTCTTTTGATTTTAGTTGCCCAACTAAACACTTGCAATAATGACCATGAATCTTCCAGATATCCCCAGTCACCCAACTAATCACTTGTACTCATGACAAATGAATCTTTCAAATATTTGCAAAGCATACATATACGTTTGCAAAGCACAAATAAATTCTCTAGTGGTATTCCCAATCTCTATTCTCTGCAAATAAACCCAATTTCCAAATTTAACTAGCATTTTAAAGGAATTAGTTGCTAATACAATGGATGTGAAACACTATTCATGTGATGGATTCATCCAATCCAATATCCCATTAAATGATCTCTATCTATATCACTTTGTGGAGATCATAACATTTTTTTACTTGAAAAGTGTTCCTTCACTCACTATGTATGCCCTGCTTTGTGTGATTGTTTATTTAGATCCAACCTTTGCATGGAAGCCACGAGTCAAGGGATATGTTACTCCACCATATGTGCCTACTTTGATTGAATCACAAAGTCAAATTAAATATTTATTTTAGAAACAATTTGGTAGTTGTTGTGAAAAAAGATACTACTTTTAGTAGCAACATAAAAATCCACTTCTTTTCAAGCGACCAAATAGATAGGGAGGGATGCATCTAACTCTGAGCTTTGATTATTTGTGGGAAATGTCTTCCCTTGTTATAATCAAGTGGGTTCTTTCATTGGTTTACAATATTGTCTTCCCTCATTATAATAAAATGGGTTGGAAAGCAAGAAATTTTGGGGAAGATTAATTAGCAAAAATCACACTCCATTGGTTCTGAAAAATAAAGTTATAATACCAAGTAGAGAGCATGGATATTTTCCCATTCGTTGTCTTCAATGGTTTAACATATATATCTACTTGACTCTCCTTAAGAAAAAGTTCTTAATAGCTCTCTTTTGATTTCAGTCGCCCAACTAAACACTTGCAATAGTGACCATGAATCTTCCAAATATTCCCAGTCACCCAACTAAGCACTTTTACTAGTGACAAATGAATCTTTCAAATATTTGCAAAGCATACATATACGTTTGAAAAGAACAAATAAATTCCAAAAATAAATTCTCTAGTGGTATTCCTAATCTCTATTGTCTGCAAATAAACCCAATTTCTAAATTTAACTGACATTTTAAAGGAATTATTTTCTAATGCAGCAGCTGTGAAACACTCTTCTTGTGATGGTTTTGTCCAATCCAATATCCCATAAAACGATCTCTAACTATATCACTTTGTGGAGATCATAACATGTTTTTCCTTGAAAAGTGTGCCTTCACTCACTATGTATGCCCCGCATCATGTGATTGTTTGTTCAGATCCAATATCCCATAAAACAAGCTCTATCTAGATCACTTCAATGAGGTAATAATGCGCTTTGCATTGAAAAGTGTGCCTGAACTCACTAATGTCATGTGCACTCACTAATTCCCCACTAAGCACTTAGCTGATAGAGTCTAGATTGTAACTTAGAACTTGTATTGCAAATTCTATGTCGCCCATTCCACCAACAAATTGAATCTCTATGAAACGACTTGTACTCGAAATGTCTTTGGAATTACAGAAAATATTTCTCTTTGAAGCAATGGATAACCAAACAAATCAAAGCATTGATATTGCTCTAAAAATTAAGACTTACTAGCAATGGCTCGTGCCTGAGAATTGCTTTCTGTTTTGGATAGTAAAATTCAACAAATATATAATAATGCAGTGAAAAATAATTGCTTCTTGATACAACTTAATCTATCGTATGATTTCATATGTATATTTATAATGTTTTCTAAATGGATTATATAGGATGGTCTAAGAGAGATGCTCGAGGTAGTCCCAACTAATTTAAATTTGAGCACATGGGTGGGTGCATGTAAGCCACACGTCAAGAGATATGCTACTCCATCATATGTTCGTCATTGGAAAAAATATCCCATCACACTTTTAAGTAATTATGATAATAACCTCTAGGCATGGATTGCATATCCCATCACACTTTTAAGTACTTATGGCAATAACCTCGTGGAATGGCTTGCTTGTTAAATGCCGGGATCAACTACTTCCAAATTCAAAGGGAACTGGTATTTCAAACTCTTCAACCTCGTGGCATGGATTGCTTGCAAAATCCCAGGATCAACCACTTCTTCCAAATTCAAAGGGAATTGGTATTTCAAACTTTTCAAACTCTTTCTTGAATTTCTATGAAATGGCTTACACAAAATATCTCTCTTTGCAATTACAAGCAAGATTGCTCTATAGTAAAATTTAAACATAATTGCTTCTTGTTTATGTTAACCAAACAAATCCTAGCGGAGTCCGGGGCCAGATGGCTGGACCACAAAATTCTTCCTCTTCTTTTTTGACCTAGTTGGCGAGGATTTACTACAAATGGTTGAGGACACTCGTCTCAGGGGTAAGATCGCGGGCGGCCTCAACTCCACTTTCTTGGTCCTAATTTCGAAAGAAAGTCACCCAATCTCCTTTAATGATTTCCGATCGATTGCCCTGTGTAATCTGATCTACAAGCTTATTGCTAAAGTCATTCAAAATCGCATTAAGCCCTTTCTTGGGAAGGGCCTCTCTGAGAGACAGCTAGGTTTCCTGAAGGGCAGACGAATACAAGATGCTATTGGAGCTGCA
>ML780799.1:861117-884130 GCA_009831015.1 Picea engelmannii
AAGGGAGGCTCATCTACTCTTTAAGAGTAAGGGATGGTATAAGGAAGTATAGAGATGCCAAGTAAAAGTGTGTTGAAGTCTCTTTATAATATAGAGGCATAATATCATTCAGTTATATTTGTATATAAGGGAAAGAAACAACTTATTGTGGCAATTGATTATGAACAAGGTTTAAAATATTTTGGAGAGATTAGTCCTAAATAAAAAATAAAAAATTTGATAAGGTGTGAGGGATCATCCACAAAATAATGACAGATCATTAAAATTCTGATTAGAAACAGTGCTGGTGAAAATTAATTGATGAAAGCCACACTTCTGGAGGAATGGCTAGCATTTGAATGGTAAAGAAGGGAACTGCAATCGCGTGAAAAGGGACAGTAGTTGTTCTGTTCCGAAAAGGAACATCAGGTGCGCAAAAAGGGAACAGCAGTTGTTCCATTCAAAAAAATAAAGGAACAACAGTTGCGTGAGAAGGAACAATAGTTGTGCGAAAAGGAACGACAGTTGTTCCGTTCAAAAAAAGGAACAACAGGCGCGCGAGAAGGAACAACAGTTGCGTGAAAAGGAACAACAGTTGTTCCATTCAAAAAAAAGGAATAGCAGGTGTGCGAGAAGGAACAACAGTTGCGCGAAAAGGAACGGAAGTTGTTCCGTTCAAAAAAAGGAACAGCAGGCGTGCGAGAAGGAACAGCAGTTGCGTGAAAAAGGAACAACAGTTGTTTCGTTTCAAAAAGGAAATGATAGGCGCGTAAGAAAGGGAACATCGGTTGTTCCATTCAAAAAGGAACAACAGGCATGCAAGAAGGAACAACAGGCGCGTGAGAAAGGAACAACATTGTCATGAATCATGTAAAAGACAGATTCTGTGTAATAAAACAAAATGGGAGTATGGAACAAAGGACGGTGCTAATTGTAGTTATCTGTCCTGATTCTTGTTTCCTAGATGACGTTTTATAAAACAAACGAAAAAAAAACTAACCACTCAGTTGGAAAACTATGTACAGTATGTACAATATAAACAGAATACATCATTTATGAAGTTTGGGTGGCTGGGTTACCTTCATTAATTTTGTACGGCCCTAGCCATCGTGTCTGTAATTTCCCAGGAAAGTCCTGAAATCTAGAATCATATAGGAGTGCCCAGTCGCCTTTCTTGAATGATTTCTTCTTAATATACTTGTCATGCCAGGTTTCTCTCTGTTGTTGAATAATAGTTGTGCACTCCACAGCGGACAGGCGTGCTTCATCCAATTCGTTGAGTCACTGAAAGCGTCATTTATGTGCTTCTGTAATATTTAGTCCGATTTCCTGGGCCATTCTTAGGGTCTTGATCTCAAATTCTATTGGGAAGATGGGTTCTTTACCATAGACTAGATGATAAGGAGAGTAGCCAGTGGTGTTACGCCAGGTTTTACGGTAAGCCCATAAGGAATTTGGGAGCTCGGTAGCCCAATTCTGTCAGTTTGTTGAGACAGTCTTCATCAGAATTGCCTCTAGGACCTTATTGGTGCTTTCTACCTGCCCGTTTTCTTGTGGGTGGTATGGAGAAGTAACTTTGTGCTTGATGTGGTAGTTGTCCAAGGTAGTGGTGATTCTATGACCTGTAAATTGTGACCCTCCATAAGTAATTATTTCTCTGGGTAGTCCATACCGTACAAACAATTTGAAAATGAATTTGATGACTACTTCTTCTGTTGCATTTGGTAAAGCTTCCACCTCTACCCATTTGGTCATGTAATCCATTGCAACGAGAATATAGGCCTTTTGATTTGACTTTGGATTAAAGAGGCCAATGAAGTCCAGCGCCCATCTTTCAAATGGTTCTACAACTAATTGTGTTTTCAAGGGAATTTCATCAGCCTGACCTGGTTTCCCCATTCGTTGGTTGTTGTCGCATCTCTGGACATATTTCTTGGCATCTCTAAATATTGAGGGCCAGTAATAGCCCATCTGTAAGATTTTGTGTCTAGTCCTATGGTATGTGAAATGCCCCCCACAAGGCTCGTCATATCCTGCTTTTAGTATGTCATAGATTTTTTCCTCTCGTACACATCGCCAGATCTGGAGATCAGCTCCTATGTGGAAAATATATCCATTGATCCAAGTGATTCATGCTCTACGCTGGACGATCGGTTGTCTTTCCTTTGATGATAAATGTGTCGGTAATCTTCCCATTGCTAGATATTTTTCTACATCAGCGTATCAAGGTGGTTTTGTGTCAACAACAAACAGATGCTCATTCGAGAATTGATCCTTAGTTGTGAATGAGTCGTCTGGTTTTGGGAATCGAGACAGGAAGTCTGTGACAAGATTTTCTCTCCCAAGTCGATCTTTGATGGTGATATCAAATTCCTGCAATAATAACAACCATCGAGTGACCCGTCCATTAGTAATTGGTTTATTTGCTAGATATCTAATGGCAGAATGATCAATATACAGGATAACTAGATACCCTGTTATATAATGACGAAATTTATTGATGGCATGTATAACAACTAAGAACTCTTTCTTTGTTACTGTATAATTAAGTTCGGCTGGAGTTAGATTCTTGCTAATAAAATAAATGACGTAGGGTTTCTTTTCTTTTTCCTATCCCAGAACAACGTCGATGGCAATGTCTGAGGCATCAGTGGAGATTTGAAATAGTATTTTCCAATTTGGTCCTCTCAATACTAGCGTTGTTGAGATCAGTTTCTTGAGTCTTGCAAAAGCCACATCACATTTATCAGACCATTGGAATTCTACATTTCCTGTCAAAGCATGTAAAGGCATAGCAGTTTTTGAAAAATTTGGCATAAATCTTCGATAGTATCCTGAAGCACCAAGAAAACTACGTACCTTAGTTTGTGTGTGTGGAGTAGGTAGATTAAGAATTACCTCAATTTTTTATGGGTCTACTCTAATTCCATCTGCAGAAATGTAATGCCCTAATACCACACCTTTTGTCGTCAACATGTGACATTTTTTGTGGCTTAAACATAACCTGGTAGCGATGCACTGTTCCAATACCTTCTCCAGATTATTCAAGGCTTGATCGAAGTCGTCGCCGTACGGGGTGAAATCATCCATATAGACTTCGAGCCCTTCACTAATCAGATCATTGAATATGCTCAGAATGGCCCTTTGGAATGTAGCTGTTACAGAGTCCGAAGGGCAATACTTTGTAGGCAAAGGTACCCCAAGAACATGTGAATGTTGTTTTATCCTGATCTTCTGGGGTAATCTGGATCTAATTGTAGCCGCTGAAACCATCTAGGAAAGAGAATAATTTCTTCCCTACCAAGGTATCTAGGACCTAATCGATGAAAGGTAATAGAAAATGATATTTTTGAGTAGCTTTGTTTAGTTCCCTGTAATCAACGCAGATTTGCCACTTCCCGTTTTTCTTTGGGACGATGACTAATGCGGAAACCCATCGACTATCTGAGATAGGGTATATAAAATCTACGTCTAACCACTTTTGTAGATCTTCTTTAACAATATCTATGAGGTGGGGGTTCGGTCTCCTTTGCGGTTGTCGAATGGGTCGGGAGTCTTTCTCAATATAAATGTGGTGTGTGCAGAGTTGTGGATCAATACATTTCATGTCAGAGTACTCCCAGGCAAAAGCTTGTTGGTATTTAGAGAGGGTTTGGATTAGCTTTTGTTGTTGTTTCTCTTCTAGGTTGGCATTAATTTTCAGAGACTTCCCTGGTGTGATCTCGACGGTTTTGCTGTTGTGGACAGCGGTAGTCGGAATATGTTTTTCCATTAAATCTTCCAGGGGGTCTCCCTGTGCTTCACAGTCTAGAACAACTTGGAGCATCTGGCATGTTGGGTTACTTACAGCGGCTGGGCTATTAATAAACCTACTGATTACATCATCCTCTAGCTAGTTCTTGAGCTTGAGGGCTTCTTCCATCGTGAGTGGGGGACGCAGATCCTTCTCTGGATATGGTGGAGGTGGAAATTGCAGATATACGATCGTTGGAATGGGTTTGGCTGGAGGTTATAAGATGAGATTCCTTGTAACACCTCCTCTCGCAATTGTCATTGTACCTGATTGGAATCCTATGTATGCATTAGCTGTCGCGAGACATGGTATTCCCAATATCATTGGATGCCCTTCGAGTCCACTTTTTGGGTTGATGATGAGAAAATCTGTGGGATATTCCCAAGAATCAACTGAAATGGATATATCATGTAGTGTGTCGAGTGGTTTGACCACTGATCGATCGACCAATTGCAACATAATCGAGGTTGGGTCGAAAGAGTGAAGACCCAGGATGTTGCAAGTTTCCATAGTTAGAATATTGATGGCCACCCCCAAATCAACTAGGGTATTTAGAAAGGAACAACCCTGAATCTGCACTGTTACTATGGGGTTCCCCGGATCTGCATATTTAACTGGTGTTTCCCTACCCAAAATTAGATCAGATAAGGCTCCCACTACATGAACTGTTGATGATGATTTTTTTATTTTTCTGACGGGCTTCCTCCCACATAGCTCCTTGATTGTCTTTGCATAGATCGGTATATCTTACAGGGCTTGCAGGAGTGGAATTTTGATGTATAAATTTCTGAGTTCTCCTACAATGTCGAAGTCAGGATATACGGTGGGTTTCTCTATCATCAATCTTTCGGGGAACAGNTGCATCCTTATCAGAGTCTTATGATTCAGCTGTGTTCCTCCCTTGCCTGATTTATTCTGTTATTACCACAATCGAGGGTGTTATTGATGGTTGTTTTTGATTCCCTTGTTCTTGGGGGACGTCATTTTGTTCGAGAGAGATGATGCACCCCAATCTGAACTGAATTTCATTGCACCCTACTGAATTGATTTCCCCTTCTCCACTTTCCATAATTTGGACCAGCTGAGCTGGTCTGTTATTGGGATTCGGGTGGGGTTGGGAAGGTAATTGAGGGCGTAATTGTGATTGGGGCAATGGGAGTGGAGTTTGTAACAGAGGTTGGGTTTGAGAGGTCATCCCCATAGGTTGGTTATTTATCCCCATGGGGTGCTGCCAGTTCTAGTTCCAATTTGGGTTTTGGGCAGTCGAGTTAGGCCATTGTGGAGGGTAGGTATTATTCGAATTTTTCCAGGATGAGTTGGGGTATTGCAAATTTGGCCAATTGGAACTTGTAGTTGGTTGATTTTTCCAGTTGGGGTTTGTGGCAGGCTGGTTTTTCCAAGTGGGGATTGCAGGTGGGTACTACAAGGGCTGCCAGTTCTGATTAGTAAATGGATGGCCCTGCCATGTGCTGCCAACATTCTGTTGTTGATTATACTGTCCAGGATTCTGCTATTGATTGTACTATCCAGGAAAGAAAGAGGAGGGGTCCTAAAATGTATTTTGAGGTCGGGACTGCCACTGACGGCGCTGAGCCATCAGATATAATGGTTATGTTTCCTCTTCTTCCTCTTTGAATACAACTTTCAATCCAAGGAGTGATGGGCATTCTTCTGTGTCATGATCCTTGGCGCAAATAGCACAGACCCGATCTATATCCAAGGGGCATTCTCTTGGACCGTGTTTCTTCCTGCACCTATGGAAAAATATAGCCAAGGTCTGTTCTGCCTCTACCTTTTTTTGTTTGGCCTGCAATACATCCAATTGTGTAATTAGAGTGCTCAAAATATTTGTTTTAAAGTTTTCTAGGAGATTACCGACTTCAGCTCGCGTGACACCCCCGCTGGAGATATTGTTATTTCTTGTGAGGGACATCCTCATTCCTGATCTGGTACGTGTACTTCCTCGTGAGCACCTGATACACAATGGAACAATGTATTCATAAGTTTTCTGATAAATGTCACCTTTCCCCATTAGATTCAATGTTTCTACCCATTCATCTTTCATACCCTTAATCAGAGTTGCTTTGAGTACTTCACCTGGTAATGTACCGTAGGGTGATCTTTGCAAATTATACTGAAATATTTCGACATATTCTTCTAATGATTCATTTTCTTTTGTAGTCATTTGGAAGATTTCATCTTTTAGGTCTCTGGTTCTGCAATAATCTTGGTATTTTAACAAGAAGGCTTGTTTCATCTGGTCCCAATGAATTGATGGTTCCACCTCCCAATCCCATGAACCAGCGTAGGGCTGCTCCCTTCAAGGTGGAGGGGAATAGTTTTAATTTTTGAGGTTCAGAGGTGTAGTCATACCCTCTACATAGGACATCACATTCAAATAGAAATGCATTCGGGTCTTCTGAAATCAATCCATGGAAGTTTGGGAGGTTTTGTAAGGGGATTGCTTTCATAGGGGCATTGGAAACTAGATCAACTATTGGATATTCCAGGGTGGAGGTATGGGGTTGTTGTTGATTTTCTTGTGCCATTTGCTCGAAAATGTGCCAAAAATATTCAGGAGGTTCTTGATCCGGGTATTCTATTTGAAATTGTTGATTATTTGGTCTTCCAAGGAGTTTGACTGCACTTCCTTTATCTGGGATTTCGGGTATGCCTTCTTCTTTTTCAGGAGACTCGGGATCAGGTGGTGGTGGGTATGCCTTGGCAACCCCGCTAGTTTCTCCTATTCCCTCCTCCAAATTATTAGAGCTTCCCTCTTCTAAGGGGTTGAGCGATGGGAGATCTGTATTCTGAAAACTCTACTCGGTCCCTTCAGATTTTCTATGAATCTCAGCATGGGCCGTAGTTGGTGAAACTATTGCCTAAGGGATTCGGGTGGGTCCTTTCCTAGGTCCAACCGAAGCTTGAGATTCACCCTTTTTTATGATTTCATCTATGAAAGTGCTTCTTCCAAGGATCACTGAACCCTGGGTTTTGGTAATTTTTGGTGGGGGTTTTGGTTTTTCAAGATCCTTTTTTCTAGTCATACACACTTCACACAATAACAAAAGAAATTTCAACAAAAGAAAGCACCTACAAGTCTCTTAAGTGTCAACTAGAGGTAAGCATTGGCATAAGCATTTTACTTATTACCTGCGTAGGTTCTTACCTTCCGTCTTCAATACTTGGTCCTCCAGAGACACAACCTATGCTACCTTTGACATTCTCCCTGGCAACGGTGCCAAAATGTTGGGCTCTAAATATGTCTTAAAAACAACCTTAGTTTAACATTAATTTATCAACCCGGAGATTCGTCTTTTATCTCAAGAATATCAGCAAAGTTTATGTAGGTAGCCTAAAATCATGTAGCTAAACCAAATCTGAGTTTATCAACAATTGAGTTCCTCAAATGTTCACCAAAGGTTCTAAGAACTAACTGGTATTCAAATCTGATTACTAAGACGTTGTGAAATGGAAAGGGACTAATTAATCTATTGAATTCACTTAACTAGAAAGTAGCAATTGAATCTAACTAAGAACTTGGAAAATTAACTATCAATTATGAATTCTGATTACTGGAAAGGAAATGACAAATTACTCTATCTGCGGAAAGAAACAACAATTATAATATAATCAGAAGGGACAACTAATGTAACTTTGTTGAAAGGGACAACTATTGTAACTTTAACCGAAAGGAACAACAATCGTAAGTCTAAGGAAAAGGAACAACGCGGATGAAAATGTGAGGAACTGTCAAGCAATAACTTCAGAAATGGAATTCATAACAACAATCATTGATAATTAATCGAAATGTCTGTCTTCTATACGCAATCAATCATAAAATCATTAACACACTAGTGCATTTATCCTTGCCTATTGTAAAAGAGATCTGAATCATAAAATGGAAATCAAACTTCGAACTGATACAATTACAAAACGAGACAGTAACTCCTTTGTACTGGGCCCTCGATATTCAGAAGCACTGCTACGAGAAACTCATAACACGGGAATGATAAAAACACTCAAAACTTTCATTGAATTCATGGCTGGTAAAACATTTACAAAAAATGCTTGTGCAGAGCAATTCTGAGTCTGAATACTTAAAATGTGTTTTTTCTATGTTTTTCTGGATCTATTATCCTCTTATATATTACAATAGTTTGGGTAAATCAAGCTATCCTTAGGATTGAATGATCCTCAGGATTGCTTTACTATTATAAAATTACAATATAGAAAAATGTATTCTCTTCAAACTGCTTTGCGCCTAAAAAGTCTTCAACCTTCAATAGCTTGCACATAGCCAAAATCTCTTTGGTTATCTTTGGCAATTATTTATCCAATTCTGTAACAAAATTAAACCATTCCAATCGTAAATTAGAATCTATTTAGTAAAACTTTAATAACAACCCTAACAGACATATTAATCATATTCTTTCCTATATATCCTTAACTATCTAAAGAATCAATCAAAATCATATCGTAAACTGTGGGAAAAAGGGAGATATTTATACCTTTTTCGTAACCCAACAACCATATGGACGCAACTTGGATCTGAGTTGTCCGACGGGACAAGTTAACAGGGTAAATCCTATTGGATGATTCTGGCATTTACTATTCAAGTTGGACAGGGACGTGGCCGATTTCATGCCTTTGCATTTGACGAATGGGAATCCTGACGCAAATACTGATGGCATCTTCGCGTATCGCGGCTTTATGGTTTAACTGAATTCAGACGGGGTATCATAATGGAAATAAAGGATGTGACTAGACTGGGTTCGTGTGGCACATGGACTCAGATTGCATTCGGATTCATTCTCCCTCCGACCACAAAGGGGTCCCCATCATATTAATGACTGTCATTAATGGGTTCTTTACGATTCTATTCTTGTGTTGCTGAGTAAGTAATTCTGCATCAAACAACACTTAGACCAAAAAAGAAATGAACTACTTGTCACAGGGAAACACTGCACACATCTACTTTATCAACTGAATTTACAAAATTTGCATAAAACTCAAATCTAACTACTATAAATGCTCCTTCGGACTAGAGCAATAGTCCTTTTCAGCTCAGTTCTAAGACATATAGGGTTTTAGGCCAGCGCCATTCACCCATCCTAGCCGCAACATATCATCCAGTTGCGCAAGTTTGACTACTTCTGAAGGTCAGAACTCCGCAACTATAAATGGTTCCAACCAATGCATGTGAAACTTGCCAGGATGCTTCTGGTACCGACTATCATAGAGTAGGACCTTCTCTCCTTGTGCAAATACTTTATTCTTAATGTGTCTTTCGTGCCAATATTTTTTCCTTGCTTTCTCAACCGACTAATGGAAGTCTGCTAAAAACCTGGTCTCTTCGAGTTCTTGTAACTCCATTAGTCTCTGCGCAACTGATTATTCCTTCGACATATGGCTGATCATGCAATGTACAAACTCAGAGTGATGAATTTTGCAAGCACAACGACCTCTTTCCCATAAACTAGCTGAAATGGCATGTACCCGTGGAGTTTCTTTGTGGTTGTCCAGTAAGCCCATAGTACTACTAGAACTATGTTATCCCAATCTTTTCGGTTTGCGCAATAGACCTTTGTTAACCCTCTCTCCAGAATCTTGTTGAATTCTTCTACTGTTCCATTGGCTTGCGGGTGGTAGGGGGCTTCTTTTGTGATGTTGGATCAAGAATTCTATTGTAACCTTTTCTATAGTGATACTAATAAAATGAGCTCCTTTATCACTGGTTAGAATCCTAGGACATCCAAATTGAGTGATAATATTCTCAAAAATGAACCTAGCAGCAATATCGGTCGAGCAGTCCTGAACAACTGTTGCCTCAACTGTTGCGGTAATGATGTACCTAGCCTTTGAATGCTTAGTTGTGGGGTTGATCAGTCCAATGAAGTCAACAACCCAATTCTCAAATGCCTGTAGAGCTCAGACTGGTTGAAGTGGTAAGTCATCTCATCATGACGGCTTACCCACTCTTTGACAAACATCACATGATCTAGCATATACCTTTGCATCCTTGAAGAGAGTTGCCCATCAAATTCCATCTTGGAGGACTTTATGCATAGTGGCCTTTCCTCCTACATGACCTCTCACAACTCTGTTGTGGCACTCCCACAGTATATCATGCCTTTCATGATCCAAGACACATCTCCTGAGGATATTATCTAGTCCTAATTTATACAATTTCCCTGCAATCAACTGGTAGTCTGCTGCTCTAACAACCATATGGTGTTTTTGGGTTACAAAATATGTTTCTGGGCAGGCTCCTGTACTTAATAAGACTGCTATGTCTTCCAGGTACTCTGGTATGGCCTCAATCCAGAATAGATATGCATCTGGGATTTGATCGTCAACTGCTCCACTACTTTCCCCTGACTCTAATCTAGACAGGTGATCAGGTCCTATGTTGCATCTTCCAAGCTTGATGATCACTTCAAAAGAGAATTCCTGGAATAGTAGAAACCATCTACAAATTATCCCTTCGAAAATAGGTTTGTTAACTAGATATTTCAATGCAGAATGATCAGTAAAGAACTTAAAATGATAACCTAACAAATAATGTCTAAATTTCTTCAAAGAATAAATCATGGCTAAACCCTCCCTTTCTGTATTTGTGTAGTTGCGCTCGGCTTGGGACAACTTCTTGCTCACAAAATAGATAGGATGATCCATGGCTCCATCTCTAGGTTGCGCTAAGTATCTCCTAAGGAAATATCTAAAGCATCTACGTGGACGTGAATTTCATTTTCCCAGTTTGGGAATATCAAAATCGGTGTTGTGTTGAGCTTCTTATTTAGGGTCTTGAACGCTTTATCACATTCTAGGGTCCAGTGGAATGTTTCATCCTTTTTTAATAGATTTTCTAGAGGTGCAGTAATGTTTTCATATCTTCTGATAAACCTGCGATAGTACCATGTGTGTCCCAGTGTGGAGCGCAACTTATTAGCACTCGTAGGTGGTGGCATATTCACTATAACCGCAACTTTGGCCGGGTCTACCAGTACTCACTCTCGACATACTATGTGACCCAAAAAAATTCCATGTGGTACACAGAAGATACACTTTCTAAGATTCAATGATATCTGCAATTCTCTGCATCTGTCAAACATCAGACGTAGCAACACTACATGTTCCTTGAGCAAACTGTATATCGTCCAATCATCCATATAAACTTATACTCTCTGAAAGATGCTATTACAATCCTGGAGAAAAATGCAGGGGCGTTCTTTAAGTCAAATGGCATCACAATGTATGAAAAATACCCCCATTGTAATATTCCAGGTATAAAAAGTATGCAGAACAGAAATAAAATGCTAGAAATGGAAAATAAACAACAATATAACTAGAACAACGCCACCATAACATTGAAATGATATGAAAATAACAACAGAAAGAACACTTTGATTCTGAGAGTAATGTTCACAAGCCTCTTCAAGGGGGCAACCTCCAGTCGAGCAGAGCTCTATTACAATAATATCCAAGATAGGGTTCTCATACCCTCGACTCCTATTTATACTAAATATGTCTATCAATAGAACTATCTAGAGGAAGATCCTTCTAGAAGCAGAAGCTTCTATTAGGTCTTCTTACATTCGACTTATTCTACTTTATTACAAGGCCTTATTAATATTGACCTTTATTACATTGGAATACATTGTTCTACCTATGTGAGGGGTTAGGTCCCTAACATGACCTCCCCCTTAAAAACAACCTTGTCCTCAAGGCTTGAGATGTGGAAATTACTGCAGAATGGTAGCTAGTTCCCAAGTGGCATCTGTTGGAGTTGTATCTTTCCACTGGACTAACACTTCCTTGAGGGTTCGTTGATGTTGGCGACGCTCACGCAGGTCCAAAACTGCTTGTGGTTGTAACCAAATGGAGCCTTCTTCGTCCAACTCAGGAAGGCTGGTTTGAGTTTGGCACTTAGTTCCAATCACCTTCTTTAAGCATGAAACATGAAAAACGGGATGTAGCTTAAAATGACTGGGCAAAGATAACTAATAGGCCACCTGTCCCACATGCTTGATAACTGTATAAGGACCATAAAATTTGGGCGCTAGCTTCTGACAATGATCAACCTTGAGGGAAGTTTTCTTGTAAGGTTGCAGTCGAAGAAACACCCGATCCCCTTCTGCAAAATGATGTTCAAAGCCACCTTGATCTTCTTGTTGCTTCATGCGATTTTGGGCCATGACCAAATTATCTTTGAGGGTACGGAGAATATCCTCTCGAACTATAATCATTTGGTCAACCGCCTGGACCTTTGAGACACCTGGTAAATATGAGAAAACTGACGATGGATTTTTTCCATATACCACTTCAAAAGGAGTCATGCGGGTATCTATATGGTATGAAGTGTTGTACCACCATTCAGCTAGGGGTAACCATTGAGCCCACTGATTTTTCTTTTCTGATGCAAAACACCTCAAATATGTTTCCAAACACTTGTTGACAACTTCAATTTGACCATCCATCTGGGGATGATAAGTTGTGCTAAGATGTAATTGGGTGCCTTGTACCTTGAATAGTTCTTGCCAAAAATTGCTGGTGAAAGTTGGGTCGTGATCAGAAACAATAGAATGCGGCATGACATGAAGCTTGAAGACCTGATCCATGAAAATTTGAGCCATTGTGGATGTTGTAAATGGGTGTTGAAGAGCACAGAAATGAGCATACTTGGAAAGGCGATCAACTACCACCATGATGACTTATTTATTGCCTGATTTAGGTAAGCCTGTAATAAAATCCATAGAGATATCCCCGCAAATAGCAGGTGGAATCAGAAGCGATTGTAGTGTGCCAGGAGATTTGACTTTTTATCCCTTGTTGCGTTGACACACATCACATTCGACCACAAAATTACGAATGTATTTTTTCTTCCCATCCCAGAAAGAAGAACGTTTGACCCTGTCATAGGTTTTGGTAAATATGGAGTGCCCAACTGTGGGTGTAGTATGAAGCTCAGAAAACACCATGGATTTAAGTTTTAACTGTTTACTTAAATACAAATGGCCTTTGTATCGAATCTCATCATGGAGCCAAGAGTACCTTGGGGAAACTGGTGAATTGGACTGCAATTGTTGTATCATATGTGAACTTTTGGGATCATGTGGCCATTCCTTGCAAACGTCTTGGAGCCAATCTAGTACAATGAAGGAGAGAGAAAAAAGGGAGCCTTCATCTTCATATTTTCGGGAAAGTGCATCTGCAACCACATTGTCTTTTCCTTTCTTGTAAATGATCTCATAATCATATCCAAATATCTTAGTTACCCATTTTTGTTGCTCTGGGGAGGAAATGCGTTGTTCCATAAAATAATTGAGGCTTTGATGATTTGTCTTAATTTAGAAGCATTACCCCAATAGATAAGGGTGCCACAAATCAACGACATGTAAAATAGCCAACATTTCCTTTTCATAGATTGATTTGCAAAAAAATTCGTTCAGACAGTTGTTTGCTGGTAAATACGAAAGGCCGACCCTCTTGCATAAGGACAACACCAATACCTTTCCTCGAAGAATCAAATTCCAGGAAAAAGGTCTTTGTGAAATTAGGAAGAGCTAGGACTAGAGTGGTGCACATGGCCATCTTCAAGGTTTGAAAATCCTGAGCAACTGTTGGAGTCCGAGTGAAAGAATTCTTTTTAAGGAGTGCGGTGAGAGGTGTTGCAATCTTTCCATAATTCTTAACAAACTTGCGATAATAACCTATTAAGCCCAAAAATCCTCGCAAGATTTTGAGAGTCTTTGGGTGAGGCCAGTCTTGCATAGCTTCAATCCTTTTAGGATCCACCCTAACGCCATTCTTGCCAACAAGATGACCCAAGTAATCGACTTCTGAGGCGCCAAAAGAACATTTAGATTGTTTCAAGAAAAGTTGGTGTTGAGAGAGTAGATGGAGAATGCAGTAAACATGAGCAAGATGGTATGTCCAGGTTTTTCTATAGACGAGGATATCATCAAAGAAAGCTAAGACAAAAAGACGGAGAAAAGGGTGAAAGACATGATTAATGAGGCTTTGGAAGGTGGAGGGGGAATTACACAAGCCAAAGGGCATGACCAAAAACTCATAGCGGCCCTCATGAGTTCTAAAGGAAGTCTTAGGAATGTTTGCCTCTTTCATACGGATCTGGCGGTAGCCAGAATGAAGATCAATTTTAGTAAAGAACTGGGTGCCACTCAATTCATCCAAGAGGTCATCAATGACAGGAATGAGAAATTTGTCTTTAATGATGAGTTTGTTGAGGGTGCGGAAGTCAGGACACATGCGTCAATAACCTTCTTTCTTCAGGACCACGACCATAGGAGAAGAGTAGGGGCTCTTACTAGGGTGGATAATGCCTGCGTTAAGTAGTTCTTGAACCATTTTCTCAATTTCATTTTTTTGGGAAAAGGGGTGATGATAGGGACGGATATTGGGAGGAAGGCTTCCTAGTATAAGGGGAATGGAATGATCATGAACACCACGGGAAGGAGAGATTCCCTAGGGAGTGGAAAAGACCAACTGATGTTTAGAGAGGATGGATTGGAGGTCTTGTGGCACAGAGGGTGACTCAGTTGCCTGTATGGCATGGAGTTGGGCAATAACGTCAGAATGACCTTTTTTTAGCAGCTTTTCCATGCAATGGGAACTAATGATCTCAGGTGAACCAATAGTGATGCCTTGGAACTTATATTTTTGGCCCTCCTGGTCGAATTGCGTGGTTAATTCCTTAAAATATATGAGAATGAGACCCAAAGTCCTTAGCCAGTTTGCACCTAACACAATGTCACAACCGCCCATGTCGATAGAAAACATATGAGATTTCAGGTGGTAGTCACCAATTTGGAGACGTACATTTTCACAATGCCCTCCACATTTTATGGAGCTGCCATTGGCAATCATGATTTGGAAATTATTGACTACATGGTTATAACAATGAGTTTCTTGGGAAATGCGGTGATGAATAAAATTATGGGTGCTTCCACTATCAACAAGAATGATGAACTTCCTATGCTTGATGTAACTGATTAGCTTGAGGGTTTGGGGAGCAGAGAAGCCAGTGAGAGAATTTAGGGAAATGACCAGTTCTACTTCGGGAGGGTCTGAGAGGGGGGGTTATGTCAATGGCTTCAGGTGACTTAGACACAAGGGGAGTTTCAACACCCTCTTCCGAAATATCCTCCGAGATGGACCTAAAAAGCTTATGTTCCTTACACTTATGGCCCAGAAAATATTTGTCATCACAATTATAACAAAGGCCCTTGAGTTGGCGTTCAACCATTTTAGCCCTCATCAATTTTTGGATCTTTAGTGGAGTAGAGGGAGTAGTGGGATTTAATGTTTTAGTGCGAGGAATAAAAGAGGGTTTCCGATTTTGAGAAGATACAATGTGTTGTGCTTCTTGATCTCTTTTAGTAGCCTCCACCCAACTCTGAGGCCGAGCCATGAGGACATGGGAATGAATCTCATCCTTGAGGCCACTGATAAAACATTCTTGGAAAAAGGCATCAGACATGCCTTCTGTCCGAAAAGTCAGGCGCTCAAAAGAAGCTATAAAGTCTTCCACTGTTTCAGATTGTTTCAACTTTGTCAAATGGCCTAAATGGTTGGTGTCAGTGTCAAAGCGTTCATAAATCTCTGCCACAAAGTCTGTGCAAGAAATATACCCTTGACAAGAAATTTTTCTCCATTGCCACCATTTCCAACGTTCTTCATCTATATGGAGAACACCATACCGGAGTTTGGCCAAGTCATCTATAATGCCGTATAAAGAAAAATAATGTTCCATTTGGGTTACCCAACCAGTGGGATTCGAGCCATCAAATTTGTTCACATCCACCCATGGAAGGTGTAGGTCACGTTGAAAGTGATGGGGCTGAAAATAATGGGAATGAAAGGAAGTTTCATCTTCGGTATCTGGAGGTGGGTCAAATAAAGTGTTATCTGCAGGGATATGCAACTTGGTGTAGATCATAGAAATGACAGATTGAAGCTAGGTAGTCATGTATTGTTTGAGTTCCTTGATTGAGGCGACGATGGAGGACTGCATGGTGGTATTGATGGCGACAACATTGGCACTAAGTTGTTTCACTTCTTGTTAGGTCTCTATGAAATTAGATTTCAAGGTATTGAAGCGATCTTTCAAGTCTTGGCTACAGGTATGGGCCATGATGACGAGGGAACTGAAACGAGGTGGGTGGGGTCAAAATTTTTGCTGAAAAATGATATGTATGAATGTGATAAGGGCGAATAGATAAATCCAATGGAAGAATACTGCAGTGATGAAATGCCCAAATGCTTAACCAGGAAGAAATGTGTAGTGATTTGGCAACCCAAACACAGTTGCATAGAAATAGGTCTTGTCTGTTTTAATTTTTTTGTTTTCATCCCCAAGAGTTACGTATTCAGGAGTTCTACAGATAAGGGTTTTCCTTGTGTTATAGCTCTCTGATATACATGCGGGGTCCAATAGTAGTACTCGACCCAATATCTTAGGGCACTAACTAAGGAGGCTAGACCGTGCTCTTAGTCGTACTACCTGACTACCCAGGTATTAGAGAGTATCTTCCCGAGTGTTGTTCTCGGTGGCACTATAGAAGTCAGGCGACCGATTGGTTTATCTAAAGAGGGATTCAGGAAATCTAGGTCGATCCGTACATAGGTGTTGTCTAATGCTCTACCACTCGAAGGGGTACCAACATGGGTTACAAGGGTGGCCAACAGATGTGCGCTTAAGTACCACTTGTATTTTCTGCATGTATGAATCCCTCAATCGCGGGTTTATGCGCATAACGACAAATCTCTATGGCTTAAAGACGCCAGAATACGTCTCTACCCTAAAAAAAAAATTAACCCATAATTTATGCCGAGGAAAGTGCTCTGATACCACTTGTAATATTCCAGATATAAAAAGCATGTAGAATAGAAATAAAATGCTAGAAATGGTAGATAAACAACAATATAACCAAAACAACACCACAATAACACTGAAATGATATCAAAATAACACCAGAAAGAGCACTTTGATTCTGAGAGAAATGTTCATAGGCCTCTTCGAGGGGGAAACCTCCAGTTGAGCAAAGATCTATTACATCAATATCCAAGATAGGGTTCTCATACCCTCGACTCCTATTTATGCTAAAATGTCTATCAATAGAACCATCTAGTGGAAGATCCTTCTAGAAGCGAAAGCTTCCATGAGGTCTTCTTACATTTGACTTATTCTACTTTATTGCAAGGCCTTATTAATATTGACCTTTATTACATCGGAATACATTTTTCTACTTATGTGAGGGGTTATGTCCCTAACACCCATTCTATTATGAATGTGGTATTCTTTTTGTCCTCTTCGACAATCCTTACTTGGTGGTACCCCGAAAATCCATCTGTAGATGAGTATGCTTCTTTCCCCGCAACCTGTTCTAGCACCTCATCAGTAAAAGGTGTTGGGAAAGGGTCATGCACACAAGCAGAGTTAAGGATTCTATATTCTATATAGACCTTGATATCCTCTATGCCTTTCTTTCTCCGAATGACTATTGGGATGACCCATTCTTCTTCTTCCATTGCAAAAATAAGTCCAGCTTCCAACATCTTATCTATATCCTTCTTAACCTTCTATTTTACTCTAGGGTTGAGGCGGTATGGTCTATGCCTCACAGGCTTTTATCCTAGTTTTAATTCAATTTTCGTTTCTCCCATAACTCCTTTGATCACCTTTAACTCGGAAAATCTCTTTGGGAACAAATCCTCATATTCCCGCAACAAAATATGTATTTCTTGACTAGTTTGCTCATCCCAGTAATCTCCCACCATATATATCTTAGGTTGCTCTGAGGTCCCTATATTGACTTTGCACAACTTTAATGGGTGATTATAAGAATTATCAGTCTGACTAGGTATGATGTTCTGGATTTATCTATTCCTTTCTGTCTCTTTAATGGCTAGGTTTATCAATTCCTGTAAATCATTCGGGCTTTCTGAATCCCTGGCAATCTTATAGCATTCTATAGGATTCTTTTCTATGATTAGGTGAAGATTAGACTGAAGTTCTCGGCTATGTTTTGCACATACCACTAGGTTTGATTTTTTATTACTATTGTATGTAAAAAGAAATTCTCTAATTATTTATAGGACTACTTCAAGCTCAAGGTACTTACTTGTAAACGAGAAGTCCTTGCAAAACTGATCTACCAATGTTTGCGAGTCGTTGGTCCGTCTTTTGGTTTTTCCATGTATGAATCAAAGTTTTTGGGATTGGACCTAGTGAGTGGGGAAATACCTGAACCTAGAAGCGAGGTGGTATTTCCGCAACTTACCAATGTGTTACACACTATTCAATATGTGCGCTAGGATCATATTCTCCATTGAACAGTTGCGCAACTTGGGAATCCATCTGCCTCTCTGATTCCAACTACTCCTTATTCTGAAACCTATACTTGATATCTTGCTTCACATCGTCCCAATTTCTGAGTAAGGCTTTGTGATTGGCCCACCATCTAACAGGGGTATCTTGGAGGGCTAATTCTAGTACTGAGACCCTTTTATCCTCTACTACATTTTCTTCCATGTTGAGTAGAAAACTGTCAAATCCTGAGGTACCATCATATACTGGGTGTTCTCTAACCTCAGTCCCAACCCATATGGTTGCCCTGACAGTTGCGCATCTCCTTGAGAATATTTTGTATAAGCCTTGCTGCCAACTCTCAAATGCCAATTTTGAATCTTCATCTATTGACTATATACTCCTCCAACTTACCGATTCATTGGGAGTAAGATTTATGTAATCTTCTCTTGTTCCTTCTATTACAGTGTACAATTGATCCAAGTCTTCTCCCTCCATTTTTGTTTGTTGGCTCCGTATATCTAGGACCTACATACAGATTAAAGGGTTGAACTAGCTTGATCCCTTCTGCCTCAAATGTCATATTTTCTTTCTTTAGGTCGATTACTGCATAGTTTTCATAGGCCCAATCAATCCCAAGTAGTGCAGGATACGGGTCCTTATCCCCCATGATCTCAATTACCTCAAAGTCAACTATAGTCTTCACTCCCGCAACATCTATTTCCACATTCTCCATTCTTCCTATTGGGAAAGTGCAATATTGTCCGGCCATTCTTAACTAGATTGGGGAATATGTCAAGTGGGGTTTTCCTAAGGCTTCGCAAGTATTTTTAGGCAGAATTTTCACATCGGATCCTAGATCCAACATGACATCCTTAATCTGAAATTCGTCTAACTGGGCTACTAGTCTGAATTTTTTTCCAGTTCATACTTTCCTTCTTTGCACCCCCTGAGTACTCATCTTAGGAAGATTAGTCCTTATTCTTCCTTCCATGGGTTCCTCATTTCCTAAAACTAGGTATAGTGCATTGCACAACTTTTCTGTTAATTGGTCATTCCCGAGAATATTAGATAATAATTGAAACCAAAGGTTGACTACATTTTGAGGTTGCTTAGGTTGTCTCGGTGTGACTACAAGGTTTCTGGGTGTAGGGGGTGAAGCAAGGACTTGTGCAACCTTAGGGTAAACAATAGGTTGTGGGGGTTTCTCTTTCATTTTAGGGCTAGGGATATTCTAAAATACTTCTATGCAATTTTTAAATAACAACTTCTGTTTTAGAGGGTCATACCTGTCTTCTTTAGGTGCTTCTTTCTGGATCTGAGGTAGATTATCAGCATCAACTCATGTCTTTTCTCCTCCTCGAGTGACGGTATTGAGATTGGTAAATTGTCCTTTACTAACTCTCTTGATTTCTGGACTGATGAGGTTAATTCCTCATTGACGTACCTGATCTTCCCATTTTACAATTAGTTATGGGCAGTCTTCAATTGCATGCCCATTGGTTTTGCAGTGAGAGCACCATGGTCGCCTTGGATGAGGACAATCTCTCACCATATGGCCTTGCTCATCACAGTTATAACATCTTCTTGGCCCTCTTCCCTCGATTCTTCCTCCTCTTAAGTCTCCTCCAGATCCACCTCCTCGACCTCTTCCTGGTCCCTGAGGGTTTTCATTCACCCTGAATGATGTTCGATCCAACCTGTCTGCAAGTGCATCCAATGCTCTACATTGATTGGTAGTATGTGTGGTAGATGCGCATAACTCCCAGTGTATTGTATTTGTCAATGTCGAATATTTATGCATAATGAGGCATTATCTCGTCCCATGCTCATGTATTCATAAAATATCGCAATACTCAACTGTTGGTGCTACTTGGCTCCCTGGAAAAGCATGATATGGGGTGGGATTATGGAATGGTAAATTCATAGACACTTGCACAACTCCTCCCGTGGGTTCTGGTGAGGGTCCCATCGGATTCTGAGGAGGTCCCATTTCCCTCATTCGTGGACATTCATTCACCAAATGTCATTTTGTATAACATCCGGTGCACTAGACCTGCGGTCGTCCTGGTCTAGGTATCATTAGTTCTTGAATATTTTCTATAAGCATTGATATTTTCCCTTGTAGTTGTGCCAGATTTTCATCAGTTGGGGGTCTGGTCACTCTCAGGCTCCTAGGATATCCTGCCATGGCTTCAATCTTCATTGATTGTTCTAAGGCGTCTATCAAAGTGGATATTCTCTATTGGATTAGCAGAATCTGTGTTAGAGGTAGAAATCCCTAAATGTACCATTATCTTTGATGTTCCTCATGGATTGGATGTGATAACATCCCTATAGCATCTTTAAACTTATGGTTGTATTCCCAGGTTGATTCACCTTCCCTTTTCTGGATCTCACGCAACTCAATCAGAGCTTGTTGTTCTGACTGAAGTAGCTTAAACTCCGCTATGAACCTTGTCCGTACCTGGGAGAGTGTGAATGATTGAACTTACATTCCTGGCACTCTTAGTTCAATAATCTTCATGTACCATTTGAGAGTGCGACCTCTCAAGGTAGTCTTAAACTCAACCAACTTATTCGCATCCGGAGTCCCTCTGGACCTCTAGATTGCTTCACACAAGAACTAGTGTCGCTCCACATATTCATCTCCCTTACCCCAGAATTATGGGTATCGGGAAATCGAACCTCCCGCATGACCAACCATTGTTGATCTTGGTGCTCCTATCAAAATGAAACCTAACAGTCCTTCTTGCGATCTACCAGGGGATCCAAATATCCTCCCTGTACTCGCACTTCCTGGTTGTGACTGACTAGCTAATTGCACTGGAAAAAAAATAGCATATGAGGGTAGTATTGAACTTACCACTTGTATAGAAGAAACTTGGGGTATGGGCGATTCGGGGGTGGCGCCACTGGCTTCGGGGCAGTTTTCTTTGATCATGGGGGGTCTTGTTTTCTTCCTCTAGAGCGGTCTCTTCAGCCGGATTCCCGATCTTTCCTTTCATCGGGGCTGAATATTCTCTTTCCTCTTCAAGATCCATGGTGGCTTCCTTCTCTCTTGCTTATACACCTTCTCCTTCTTGTCCACCCTCTTGGGGACTTCTTTCTCTCTGCACTTCTCTCACTTAATCTTTGACTGGCCAGTCTTTCCTGTCTTCTCATCTTCCAGAACTCTTCCATCTGTCTTTCCTCTACTTCTCCTGGTCTGAATTCCTTCTACAACTTATCGAACTATCTTGCTACTTTCTTGATCTTTCCACACCACCACTTCTCAACTATGGAGGCTCTTTTCAAGGCTAGCTCATCTCTTGAGTCCATTTCTTGCTATTTCCCCTGCTTATCAAAGAACCCTTCCCCTCTCTCAGGCCATGACTCTAACCCAACCTTGCCCTACCCCAAGCGAGGGTTTTTATGTTGCCTTCTCATTCGAGGACATAGTTAGCATCCCCTCTTCCATCAAGAAAACTTTAATCCACAGGGGGATTTCTCTCAGCAGTCTTCCCCTTGCGTCTCTCTTGAAATCTGCCTTTGCTCATGAAAAATATTGGTGATTCTCAGCTGGAAACTCAATAATGTATCCTTCTAATGTGGTATTGACCCATAAATCAATCGCTCACGTGACAGGACAATCCAACCGATGAAGTGTTGCAATCTTTGTTGTGTCCCAAGTACATGTCCTCTTGACTCATTCTTGGAACTCTGGAGCTTCTTGGATCCTATCTATCCAGTGGGAAAGTTATTTCGGGAACTTAACCCAGAATATCTCATATTGGTCGCTCAATCTTTCTAAGTAAAATACTACCTCCCGAGTATCTTTCACATATTTTCCCCTTAGCTCCGCTTCTTTCCATATGAAGGCGTCATAATTTCTCTCCCACCATTGGTCAATATTAGATCTATGAATCCGCGAAATCATCCTCCCTACAGGTTCCCTTTTAACACAAGTCTCGGCAACAGAACCATTTTGTTGGCACAAGATTGATCAAACCAGGGTCCTTCTCGGGTTACCAACAAAAGGTACCGAGTAGTCTAGAGTGTTGGCATTTTAATCTCCTCTGAAGAGAAGTAGTCTCACCTGAAGCGCTGCTGAGACAAAAGGATAGGGAAGGGAAAGGAAAATAATTAGGAGGATCCACATAACCTTCAAGATTCCTATTGATCTTGCGCAAGACATCTAACTACAGAACATATCTGAACTCATATACGCAAGAACTGAAGCTACTTATGTTGCGAAAAATCATTCAAACATAGAGACATCATGTGGAACTTATGAACCATAAAGAAGTACTGTAAAGAAATAATGCATAAGGATAAACATAGAAAGACACAACATATTTTGAAATTTTGGATTCTTCTTCATATATTATCTTCAGGTATTTCTCCATTACAATATCAGATATACATAGTAACGCTTTGTTACAGACTCCTGGCTCTGGACTCACGTCGTAGAGCTCTAATTTCCAAATGGTATACAGATTACTTTACAGACTCAAAATATGACTTCTCAGCAGTGAACAACAACTATTACATCAACCTAACATCAAGGGAAGACAACCGAACCCTTTTATAATCACGATTCAACAACCCTTTTTACAATCACATTCGTCCCTATATATATAAGCTAAGTCGTGTCTTTTGGCTTTGGCTTGCACCTTTAATTGTTCTGTTGCAACCATTTTTTCTTTGCTGGTGTTGCGTTGTCCTTTTCGCAACTGATTTTTGTTGCTTCTCCTTGCTATGGTGTCCAACTTCTTTTGTAGCTTGTGCAACTCGTACTAGGCCAAAACTGGGATTGTAGTCCTTCTCGCGCAACTCCTTATCCAAAAACAAAGGGCCCAACAAGGGTGAGAGAGGGGGGAGGGAGAAATGGGTAGAGAGAGAGAGAGAGAGAAAGAGGAAAATAAAG
>ML780799.1:898236-928669 GCA_009831015.1 Picea engelmannii
TCCTTTTCCTTTCTTAAGTCAACTTAAAAATATAACTTTTAACTTCTTGACTTTACCCCCCTCAGTGTGAGACTATGACCTAGTGGGGGTGCCCAGGCCACTGAGTCTCCTCATCACCTCTCTAAGAGGTGGGGGACATTACAAAGTTCTACCCAACAAAACCTCCTTGTTGGAACTACAATTGCTTCTTAGAACAATTCTACCCAACAATTTTCTTTAGCTATAATTGTTGCCTATGACGAGACACTCCTACTTTGATATGAAACTTGGTGCATCCTTATACATATAAACAAAAAACATATGTAGGGATGAAAATTGGAAATTAACACAAAAAAACACATAGCCACAACAGTAATTAATAAGCATGCATACACAAATTTTAATTAAGGTAGGGACCATGCACATATAGGGACACTTGAAAATTTCTACGTTGATTTATATCAATTTTGAGGAAATTATAGTTTAAATTATGAGTGCATCAAAGAGATTTTTTTTGTAAATAAATTCAATCCCTTTAGTATAAGTCTCAAATGGGAATTTACAATTCTAAAAATTTTACAAAACCACACCACAAGAAATTAAATTCATTTGTTTATGTTGGATTGTTTGGATTATTTTTCCTCTCTATATCTTTCCTTCTCTTCTCCCTTATCTCACTCATTATACCTTTATTCTTCTCTTCATCAAGCCACAACTCTCTTATGCACCTTCACCTCCTCTATTATCTTCATATTGTTTCCCTATATCTCTTCCTATTACATGGCTTCCACATAACAAAACTAACCTAAATCCTTAATATTTCTCCCCTTTGAACACTCTTAAAGGCTCATTAATAAAATTAAAGAAATCTATTTAGAAATGATGCCACACATCCCCCAATTCATTTATAAATCTAAAAATTATTAAAATCAAGAGTATGCCCACTTAATTCATTATTATGCAAAAGGATCATATAAGGAAAAACTTTTCCCTAAAACTAGTCATCATATGAAACTTGTCATCCGATACAACTTGTTTTAAAAAATTTCATGCCATATCACATAGGTACACGTGTCTACTGATTTAAAAACCACTTTTTGCAGTTGTCCTTCCATTCACTAATTGGTTTTTAAAAACCACTTTTCATAGTTGTCCTTCGATTCCCATGTGACCACCTTTTTCATGCAGACTTTGGTCCTTGTCTACCTCTACTCTTGTACGCATCTCTCCCATGCCTCCCATGAAACCTGTCTGAGTCTATGCCTTGTTTTAAAAAACAACCATGAACCCTGTCTAAGTCTAGGAATTGTTTACAAAAACCATCTACCTCTCCTCTGGTACATGTCTTTTCATACGCTCTAAGGGTCAAGGGTATATGATGTGTATATGGACCATACATTAGTGTATTTCTTTTTATATTTCAACTCACCCTCCATTTTGATGTGCCCACCTACCATTATATCCTATCAGTCAATAGTTTACAAATCCTCTATTCAATGTCTTGTACACTAAGATGCTCACAACCTCACTTGGTTTTCCACATTGTTTTGTAATTTTTTGGCAAATGGTAAGCACTACTATACCAACTAAATGGAATTCTAGTTAAATAATCAAAGCATTGAACTTACCTAAAATCGTAACAAGTCCTTTTTCATTGACAGTTTGGGAGCTTGTATCGATATATGAAGTGAGATCCAAATTTAGTGTGTAGGGAAGACAAAGGTTTTGGCACACCATTTTCATGGCCAAGAATTTCATTCGAAAAGGTTCGCACAATATGTTCAATGATGACAAGGAGGAATATGATCCTATGATTCATCAAAACAATTCTAGTTGTGATGTAGCCTCTAGGAAGCACTCAATCCCTCCATGTCCATCACTAGTTTCTATCCCGCGGTGCATCCCTTATATGGATTGAATAGTGCTAGTGTTCTGGAATCAAACACATAACATGCAACCCAACCATATTTTTATCACATATAGTTGTCAAGGGCAGCAGGTCATCCAAGTTTGTGGTATGCATAGGAAGCGTTCAAGCGCAACATGCAGAGCAGCTCATTTCAGGCTTAAAATACAAACAGACAGGTTGAATTTGGTCAGCAGTGGAGATTCCAGGAGAATTCCAGATTAATGGCCCCCAGGTATTCGAGATTTCAAAATTGCACGAAGTATAGTGCCATGAGAAAGGTCGAAGCCCAAAGTCCCGAAGCAGATCTCGGTCATCGATTTGAAAAGGGAATATCTGATCCATTGATCTGAAGAAGGAATATTTTAGTTGTTGATTGTAAATCCTCGCCCAAGATCACAAGGTCGATGACCACAGTCCATTGCGGGGACCCGACGTGCTCGAGCGATAATTTTCTTGAGCGGTCCCGCAATTGAAGCCGTTGTTTGGAAAACATAATACGTGGAAAAAGGTGGTGGATTGCGGGCTCAAAAGTGGTGTAAACCCAAACCACCTTTGAGCAGCCCCACAATCACATGTTTATATAGCGTCTTATCCGAGAGCAGTGTGTGGCCGCCTCCTAGGAATTAAGCCACGTTTCAATCCCGATGCAGGTAGTTAATGAGAGTGAGAGATGTGGTTGAAACCTCGTCTCACCACATAAATGGAAAACATGTAGAGAATGCTCGTAAAGGTAGACTGTCAATCCAAAGCTTCCTTATGGATATATTTTCCTGTAAAGCACATAACTGCGCTTAGATCACATCTGACATGAGGAGGCCTACACAATCTGAAAGAGTAGGCACCGACTAAAAACGTTAAGGCAGTGGTATGATCACACTCCTGGTGGTTGCAACATTTCTAAGTATATATAAGTAGTTTTAGTATTTTGTTAGGGTCGATGGTTGAGCTAGGCTCCTGCATTATAAAGCTTTGATGAAAGCTCTGGTTATTTGTTATGTAATAGGATTTGAGATTTCCGATTTAATATAAGTTAGTTTCTTTCCATATCTCTGTAAAAGCTGTGTTAGAATACTCAGGCATGGAGGATCCAGTCGAGGGTTGTATGCTATTGTTATGACGGTTTGATTTCAGTAGTATTATGACCAGTTTTAATCAATTAGTTATGTTATCTTTTTCCCTCTCACACTAAAGAGATCGGGCATGGATGATCCAGTCGAGTTGTTGTAGCTGCATCATGATGTATGTTTGATCATTGTGCTATTATGACTGTGTTGCTTAAATATACTTCAGTGTCTGAAAATTTGAATCCAAGAGGATCTTGTGTTTGAGTTTTTCTTCCTTAGGATGATGGAAGACCCAATGTCCATAGCAGACCTCTACATTCTCCTCACCAAGTGTTCCTTCTATTCACCCTTAATCCAACTTACTTACTGAAGTTGAATCAATACCTCATCTACCTGTGCATACCAGTATAGTTTTCTGAGTTAAAGCGATATCATCTTGAGTTTGCGCCCATTCGAACCCCCTTAAATTTATTCATTGTGACATACAAAATGATGGGTATTGGGATTACCTCCCCTGCAATCAGGAGGTGACTTCTAGTGCTAACATTTCTGGCATCGTTGTTGGGGATAAAAGTGAAGATATCTCCCCTGGGAGAACGACAAAGAGCTTTTGATTCTGAAGGTGCATCAGATATCAGAACCATTGAAGATTGTAGCTTGCACCTGGTGACTCCACCATCAAAGACTCCACTGGGGAGGATCCCGTTGACTAAAAAATGACCATACCGAAGGGAAATACTAGGTATCAGTCTATGAGTTTTCTTCATGAAGTCTTGTTCTTCTTTATTAGCTCATTTCTCTCTTTCCCTTCACAAATAAAGAGGATTATCCTCTGCTTTGTATATTCAGATGACGATAAGCCTTCCTTCATTCATCCATCCTTGGAAGAAGAAGACATGCCATCTTCTTGTGTTGTAGATGCTGATCATGTGTCTTCACCTGAGCCTTTCATAAAAGTGAGATCTGTATTGCATATCCTCTCAAAATTGATCACCCTTGTAGCCTTGAGGAGGTTGAAAATGATTCACAGCCTTCTTAGATCTCATTACCTCCTCTTGTTTCTGTTGAACCTTCCCATCCTCTTGTTGAATCCCACATTCCTCCCACAAGTTTTCAAGCTAAGATTAGAGACATGATGTTTAATCCTCTAAGGATGCCACATCACCTACATCCCTATCCTCCTTGTTCCTTTGAGTATCTTCCTCGATTTTTTGGGGAGGATCATGTTACAACTGAGAGGCACTTGGGGGAATTTGAGAACTTCATTGATCAGTTTGAGATCGTTCATGATGATGTTACCATGAGGCTATTCTCACATTCCCTGTCTGGAGATGTTGTTGTGTGGTTTAGATGTCTGGAGGGCGGTTCCATTGATTCTTGGACCAAGCTATGCCATGCTTTTTTAAAGTGTTGGGGTGAGAACAAATCCATTGATCAATACTGGTTTGAGTTTAATACCTTGAGGAGAGGGGAAGAGGAAGCCTTGGTTGTCTTCAACAAGAGGTTTTACAGTGTTTATCATAGTATGCTTGTGGAGATCAGACCCACATAGATTGTTTCCATGCTGTACTATGTCATGGCTCGGCATCCAGAGCTTGTCCTTCTCCTGAGAGAAATGAAATATTCATCGTTAAGACATATGTTTGAAGCTGTTGTAGAGGTCGAAGAGAACATCAGGGCTAGAAAGTGGGTTCATAGGTAGGCATATCTCGAAAATTTGCATGTACATGAGAAAGAAGGCTGTCAATCTGTTTCAAATTCTGAGCAAGAAAATAGAGAATATGAATCATATCTAGAACATCAACAAGGAAGTAGGTATGATTCACAGTTGGAATCAAGTTCTTCAACATTTGCAGATTTTTCTATGGGCATGAACGCATATACATTTTATGATCAGCTTCCAGAACATTTTGAGCATGTAGAAGTGGTTGATTGCATAGATAAATGTATGTTCTTGGTTGGTCATAGTTATGATATTCTAAATCTTGTTGCACCTTTATCTTGTGACCATTCTTATGAAGAAGAGATGACAACTCTTGATGATCAAGAGTCGGTCTCAAAATAACAAGGAGTGCATTTATTTGCAGATAGAGAGAATTCTACAGAGGAGCAACCTAGTCTTCTAAAGCAGCCAGGATTCTGTCACATTATTCATGGTCTTGTGGCCATATACATGGAGTCATACATTTCAAATTTTCTGAAATTTTCAAATTGCATTACTTCAGCAATACTCACAGGTGAGTATGGTGTTATGAAATATTTCCAAGACCACACTATAGAGCCTTTTCCTTTATTAATTAAGGAAAATCATTGGGTGGAAATCAACTACCCTAGACTCGCAGAAAACACAAAGCAACATGTAAAGGAGGAGCTTAGTGGGCAGTTTATCTCCTGTCTAAAACCTGTAATTGAGTAGGTATCACTTGGTATCAACCAACCTGCATCCGTTCTCCACCCACCTGTGCACTCTGAGAACATCACACGACAGGTGAGCCACAATAAAGGACATGAGTTAATTTCTTACCAGTTGAGCTCCCCTGATTATAAATTTTGTGATCTTGTGGGATTATATATGGAGATGTGTTTTCCAAAAGCATTGGAGCCTACAAATTTATTCACCTTATCATCATTTGGGGGTATATTCAGTGTTCCAAGAAATTTCCTCGTTTTGCTGTCATACTTCCTTAGCCTTTTTTGGATTATCTACAATAAAGAGAAGGATCATATTACCAGACAGTCTGGGTGGCTATGGTGGAAGTTTTCTTTCACCTAGTGCTTTGTAAAAATCAGTTAGCTTAGGTTTATGTACATAAATAAGCTCCTCCTGGAGCCCATGTGTTTTGTTTTCGTTTTTAGGATAGTGTTCTTGTCGGATTTAATTTCTTAGAAGTATGCTTTTTGAGCATGACTCCATAGCCTAATGCAGAAGGCGACTGGAACTACTTGTTCTTGGTAGCTCGTAGGGAGCATGCCATCCCCTGTGGAGCCAAATGTTATCACATATAGTTGTCAAGGGAAGAAGGTCATCCAATTTCATGGTCTAAACAAGACGCGTTTGAGCGCAGCATGCAGAGTAGATCATTTTGGACTTAAAATACAAACAAACAGGTTGAATTCTAGATTCCAGGAGCATTCCAGATTAACGGCTCCCGGGTATTTGGGATTTCAAAATTGCACGAACTATAGTTCCATGAGAAAGGTCGAAGCTCGAATTCCTGAAGCAGATCTTGGTCATTGATTCGAAAAGGGAAGATATGATCCATCGATCTAAAGAGGGAATATTTGAGCCGCTGATCATAAATCCTAGCCCAAGATCACAAGATCGACGGCCACAGTCCATTGCGGGGACGCGACGTGCTCGGGCGATAATTTTCTTGAGCGGTCCCGCAATTGAAGCCATGGTTTGGAAAAAGTAATACGTGGAAAAAGGTGGTGGATTGTGGGCTCAAAAGCGGTGTGAACCCAAACCACCTTTGAGCGGCCCCACAATCATGTGTTTATATAACGTCCTATCCGATATCAGTGTGTGGTCTCCCCCTGGGCATTAATTCATGTTTCAATCCCGATGCAGGTAGTTAAAGAGAGTGAGAGAGGTGGTGGAAACCTCGTCTCACCACATAAATGGAAAACATGCAGAGAGAAGCCGTAAAGGTAGACTGTCAATCCAAAGCTTCCTTATGGACAAATTTTCTTGTAAAGAACATAACTGCACCTGGCTCATATCTGACATGAGGAGGCCTACACAATCTGACATAGCAGGCGCTGACTGAAAATGTTAATGTAGTGGTCCAATCACACTCCTGCTGGTTGCATCATTTCTAAGTATATATAGGCAGTTTTAGTATTTTGTTAGGGTCGATGGTTGAGCTAGGCTCCCACATTGTAAAGCTTTGATGAAAGCTCTGGTTATTTGTTATGTAATAGGATTTCAGATTTCTTGTTTAATATAAGTCATCTTCTTTCCATCTCTCTGTAAAATTTGTTACATAACACTCAGGCATGGAGGATCTAGTCGAGGGCCATATGTTGTTGTTATGAAGGTTTGATTTCAGCAGTATTGTGACTAGTTTTAATCAATTAGTTTTGTTATCTTTTTTCCTCTCACACTGAAGAGCTCGGGCATGGATGATCCAGTCGAGTTGTTGTAGCTACATCGTGATGTATGTTTGATCATTGTGTTGTTATGACTGTGTTTCTTAAATATACTTAAGTGTCTGAAACTTTGAATCCAAGAGGATCTTGTGTTTAATTTTTTCTTCCTTAGGTTGTTAGAAGACCTGATGTCCATAGCAGACCTCTACATTCTCCTCACCAAGTCTTCCTTCTATTCTCCCTTAATCCAAATTACTGAATGAAGTTGAATCAAGACCTCATATGCCTATGCATACCAGTCCAATTTTCTGATTTAAAGCAATATCATCTTGAGCCTGCGCCCATTCGACCCCCCTTAAATTTATTCATTGTGACATACAAATTGATGGGTACTGGGCTTACCTCCCCTGAAATAAGGAGGTTACTTATAGTGATAACACATACCACATTCCCTTTCTACACAACAACACATTTTCACTTTGTTGACGGGGAAAAATTCTCCCTGCAATAATAAGGGGTATTCCCTGGTACACTATCCCAACTAGACTATGCATCGTTTGGTTTAGGAGACCCATCCAGAATTTGGCCCAACTGTATTTTATGGTTTTGGGTTTTATTGGTTTTGGTCCAGTATACCGATGAAGGTGGATGATGAATGTTTATGCAATGCACAGATGTAGATGAAGATTATGTATTAAGAGAAAACTAGTCTACTACTAATCTATCTTACCCTATCCTAGCTAGGAGCTTGCTAAAGTAACCAAGTGAGTTGTAAATGAAAACAAAGTCTGCATAAAACCCCCACACAAGTAGTTGAAATGAAGGTGTGAGGTCAAAAACATGTGCATACATACATATAACCAAAACATTCTAAATTATATTTTTGCATGCATTAACATCTCAATGAGCTCAAAACTTGAATATATACGAAAGAATAATCAAAATTGTAGAATAAAATTGAGTGCATAAGATTATTCTATAGAAAACAAAAATTCTTACAGTCCATGTTAACATCATACATCCCATTTGAAATAGTTCACATCAAAGACAACTTCACACATAAATTCTTCTTTCTTGCAAAAATTGGCCCTGCGGGCTTCTCAATATTCATTAACATAGTATATGTCCTTGAATTAGTTCTTGATTATATACAATGATTGAAGAGCCCTTACAAAACAGACATCTTATTTATTTTATACAAACATTAGTAAATTCTAAGTGAATCTCTTTCTTCCCCTTAAAGAAGTTGTTACAAAACTATTCAGTTTCCTTTTGCTTAGTGACAAGTGTATATACTAAGGAAAAATTTGGGGTTAGTTGAGAAAAAGACAAAATAGAATATGGGTAATAGAAATTTCTGATTTCTATTTTTTATTATTCAAGGACTCTTGTCCCTGAGGTAGGACCAACTGGTCATAAAAAGAAACAATGCTCTGGTAGAGTAATTGTTTTAGTGTTTCAACGTGCATAGCTATGTTGTCTTCGATGACCTGCATATCCTTAGACAGAGTATCCATGAATACTTGGATCATGGTGTGGATTTTGGTAGGTTGTATAATATGTTTCTCTATCGGGCCTATGGTCACTTTGGTAGATGATTCGATGAACTTTCATCGATGACTAGTGTTATCTTGAACTTTGTCCACTAACTCCTCCATGACCAGGTTTTGTCCAATTTCTTCTAATTGAGGAAGTCGACATCCTTTAATTAATTCATGAGAAGCGTTGTGTAGTTTCAAGCATATTTCCATTGATTTGGTATTTTCTTTATCATCTCTTCAGCCAACTTATTGAAAATTCTCTAATGAATATATATATTTTTTTCCTATCCATTCTAGAGGGGCGATAAAGCTCAGTTGGTGCATCAAGATTCTTCACGATCCATTGGTCGATATAACTCATCCTTTCCTGTATCATGTTAAATTGTGTAATCTTTTCTTGTACCTGAACATGTTGATCTATGACAATGGCGACCACTTGCTGGAAGAGATGTAGATGTGCATACATATATATGATGGCTTCTTCCAGCTTTGTCCTCACTTTCTTAGCGCTTTCCTTGAAGCTATGGACACTGCTTTAATCTACATTCATTTGTTGGAGTTTCTCTTCTAGTTCCCTTATTCTTTCTTCATTCTCTTGGTTCTGTTGGCACAACATTTGAATTTTGTCTTCATTAGTGTTCATGAATGCAGTTCCAACTGAGGTGGTGGATATTGGATTTTCCCTGACATATCATGTTATGGGAACCTGCTTAAGGACTGAGATCAACATTCCTTGATTTGTCGATACTTTCTTTACTTTCTCTTGAACGATATTTCCAAACTTGTTGTCATAAGTGAAGCTTCTTAAATTTGACACCTCACTTGGTTGAAATGGATCCCAAATATCTAGTCCTAAACCACTGAATGGTTTATGTTCGTTGGTGCATGTTGTCGATACCTACGAGATGTCAGTATCCATTAGTTGAGTGTGTTTGTTCCTAGTCTCGACATCTTTATTTTGTCTCTCTTCTTTGACTTCCTTTTCCACTTCTTCTCTTGTTGTCGATGTTGCTTTTTCTATTGCCACTTTCTATTCAACTTCTCTTTGTGTTGTGGCCTTTGCTTCTGCTTCAACTATGGCTGCTGCTTCAACTTTGGATTTAAATTTTTCTGATTTGATCTTTATCTTTTTATTGGAAGCATTATTCTTTTTCTTTTGGACCTTCTCTTTATCCCTTCTTTTATTATCGACTAGCATTTCTTCTTCTTCTGCCAATCTTGAGTGTACAGAGATGAAAACACGAGATGACCCTTTTGTTGCTTCCTCTTTTACCTTCTTTCGGACTTCTTCTCTCTCTCTCTCTCTCTCTCTTCATCTACGATCCTACCTATGGGTTGACCTCATCTCTGGAGTATAACATCATCATAGGTTCATGCATTGTGATGTACTTCTTCCTCATCCCAAGTCTTTGTCTTGTATTCCAGGGGAGTCCAATATTATTGAAATGATATTTTATGACCCCCTTAGGGTTGTTGCTTCTGAACCGTTCTTCTCCAAAATGATAAGATAGTAGGGTGTTTACCTCTTCTTGTGCTTTATTGGTGTTTGAGAAGAAGTACATGCCTACATACAATGGTAGTGGTGGCCATATCAGTTTATTACCCTGGTACAATATCCCTCCTACTCCATGGATTACAGTTTGATATGCTACTTCCTAGAGAACTAATTCATCTGGAACGAATCAAGGAAGCAAATGAGGGGGATTCATAGTGTCGAACACCCTTATATAAGTGTCATGTTCCATGAGGTACCAATGATTGATTCTTCTTATGACAATTATCGCCTTATCATTCATGCATGGGGGCATGATGAAAAATATCAATTCATATAGGGGAGCCAAGAAATGGCTTCTGATAACTAAAGATCGAGACACAAACCCCTGATGACCACAAGAATCACATCGGATTTGTGTTAAGTCATGGGTGTGCAAACCCTAATCGGGACTATGGGTTTTGAAAGGTCATGGATATGGGCGATTTTTGAAAGTGAGACTGTGACAAAGGGTATTTTGCAAACCTCTTCCCCGAGAGAAGGGGAAATGCCCCATGGGTCTTAAAAAATTGTCAGTAGAGTGAAGTTAGGTTGGAGGGAGAAGTTGAGGATTAACTCCATAAGGATTTTGGGAGAAATGGACCAGATTTCTAGGGAATTAATGGACAACAAAAAGTGAATCAAACCTAACCCTATCTAAAGAAAGAGAAACTAACATTGGTAGGGCTTACCTGTCAATTGGTTGGAACATGGAGACCAGTGGGTGGTGGAAGCTGAATAAACCTCAGGTTGAGTTTTCTTTCACTTTGTGTTCCTTACCTTTTCTCGATGATAAATGAAATGATAAGGGTCAAGAGCGAGCATTGGTATATATAAGTTTTGGAAAAAATTTGTAATAAATGCGAGTTGGTGGAAAAATTGAAAATCAGTGAATTTGTTAGTAAGTCATCCGATGTGCATTGAAGAACTTAACACAAAATGTGTTGGAGTCAGTCGAAGAAGTTTGAAACAAATCCTCCGATGAAATCAGAGGAGTTGGAAGTAAGTTGGGCAATGGAAAATGCCAATCGCAGAAAACATAAAGAACTCACAAAATCTCATTCGCAAAGTTTAAGGAGAACTCCTATGATGTACATCGAAGGAGTTGAAGGTAACTCCTTCGATGTACATCGGAGGATTTTTCATTAACTTCAATGAAAAATCCAAAAATAATTGACTTGAAAATTTCTAAGTGTTCTGATTTTGAAAGATGAAAAATTGGGAAAGGTGAAGCTTGAAGAACAAGTTTTAGATCAAGATGAAGAAACCATTGGAGGATATTTTCAAAGTAGAAAATAAAATGGGCCCCATTTTCTTGAGAGGAGCTTGCAAATAGATTACAAGAAAATGGAGGGTTGTAGTGCATGGCACAACAAATGGCGACACACTGGGCTAAGCCTTGAATATATATAAAATGGTATCCACACACATATTTCTAGGGGGGAATGCATTATCATGCATAGTCCAAGAGAGAAAAAATAGGTCCCATAGATCAAAATCTGACGAGACAACATTTGGATGATACAAAAGGGAGTTTATGACCATGCCTCAGATCATATTATCTTTTAATAATTTCTTATTCATATAATAAATGACCTAGGGGGAGGCATCAATAGTATTACAGGGAAATGAAACATCATGAATGATGAAAATGCAATTTGTGATGCATTTCTCTCGTGTTTCTTTGTTTCCAAAGAGCATCCATATCCCCAATGGAGTCACCCCAGTGACACAAGCCTTACTCCACTGCCAGTGAGCATCCAAAGCCTCGACGAAGATACTTGCATGTCCCATGTGATATGGAATGCCTTTCCCCAATCCTTTACCTTTTAGATTTTTTTCTTCTTATTCTTAGAGAGAGGTGGATGGGGGGATTCTAGTTTTCCTTTAAAGGAACTAGGGATGACACCTATGATAATGAGATTTTCTAACTTGATTATAGATGAGCGAACTCCTTGAGTAATATTCTCTGGAATACTATAGATGTCTCTTCCCAAACCATTAGGTTATTGGAACCAAATGTGCTACGGTTTAGAAGCATATCCAATACTAAGCTATAAAAAAATTGAGAAACTCGGGATGGAAATTTTTTAAAAATAAAAACAAAATATATGTAAATCTAACAAACTAGAAAATGCTAAAAAAAAATAGAAAACAAAGTAAAAGTTGAGCAAGAAATAAAAAGTGAAAATAAAACTTTTATTCATGTACAAGGGAGGATCTTCCACGAAGGCTAGCTAATGTAGTGCTTGAGAATCTGGCTATTAACGGGGAGGAGGTCAACTTCCAGTTGAATATTTTTTAATTGATAAGTACCTTGGCCAATATTCTCTTTGATAATGTTGGGCCCAAGCCATGATTGTTGGAATTTCAAATGCTTTCCTTTATCTTCATATGTTTGTCCCATTTGGGGAATATATCCCCAAATTGGAACTCTTTCTCACGAACATATTTCTTATCCAACCAACATTTAATGGTTTGTTGACAAGTTTTGAATTTTATTTTAGCCTTGGCATGCTTTTCTTCTAGGCTCAACAAGGTATTGATACGTCGTTGGATGACAAGACATTCTCTCCCTTGAGACTATTGGGTGAGTTGTAAGGAAGGAAGGTGGATGTTCGAAGGTAAAATAACTTCTTTCCCATAGACACAAAAATACAAAGAAGTCCATATAGAGTCCTTAGGAGTGATGCAATCAAATCAAAGGGAATTTGGTAGAGCATTGTGCTAATTTCTCTAGTGATCAATTATGGTTCATTTGAGGATCCGGATTAGGTTATTTTTTGTGGATTCAACCAAACCATTACCTTGAGTATAGTAGTTGGTTGAGTACTTCAAAGTAATTCTTTTTTCCAAAAAAAACTTAGATAACTTCAATGATGGAAAATAAGTTTCACTATCAAACACGAGAGAGTTAGGTACCCCAAACCTTGTGATAATGTATTGTTCGAAGAAATTAATCACTACTTCTTCATCCACCTTGATTAACGATATTACTTCAGTCCATTGTGTAAAATAATCAGTAGCGGTTAGGATATACCTGTTTTTTTTGGAGGAATGTGGATTAATCTCACCAATGATGTCCAACCCCCATTGTTCGAAGGGTTCTTTAACGACAAAAGGATGGAGAGGAACAAAAACTTTATATTCTCTTCCTGCAACTTTCTAGCATGCTTCATAGCTTCGTGAATGTGCATGAGAATCTTTGAACAATGCATGCCAATAGTATCCATCTCTCAATATCTTGTGAGTTGTTGTGTCTCCTAAAAAATGGCCTCCTACTGGTCCATCATGCATATCTTTAAGGACTTTATCATCGTCTTGTTTTTTGATCCATCGAAGTAATACTCCATCATATTTATTTTGAAATAGGATGCCATGTAGAAGCTGCTATTGTAGAGATTTCAGTCTAAGCGCTCTTTTCTTCTTGGCGTTGAGGTGATATGGAGTTGTGTCGTGCTGAAGGTAATACTTGATATCATTGTAATATAATCCTTCGATGGATAGGATATAAGGAGCTTATTGTATATACATCATTGGTTCATCTTTCCATCCGTCCTCTTCGTGATCTTCATCATCGATATCTTGTGTCTCCAGTTTGCAAAGGCCCTGACCTTTAACAATGTTGGCTAGTTTAAATTCCAGGTCATATTCTTGTAGGGATGTCCTTGTCTCTTGCCCAACTCCCTTTGTTCAAAGAGAGATATGACCTCTGGGTGAGGGAGGGTGAATTTAGTGTGGTTCTTCAAAATGTAAGGTCTGAAATATTTGATTGCTTTGTGGACAACAAAAGCCTACTTGTCCACTCATAGGTAGTTTATTTTAGCACCTTGTAATCCAGTGCTCATAAATGTGACAGGGTACTCATCTCCTTGCCTACCCTTCTGTGTGAGCACTACTGCAAGGGAATGATAAGACACAAAGGTGTACAACAACAATTCCTTAGTGAAATCCTAACTTCATAGAGATGGGGAAATAACTATAGTGACTTTGATATTCTCAAATGTTTCCTTCTCCACTAGTGTCCATTTGAACTGAACATATTTCTTAATCATTCATTGAAGTGGTTTAGCAATTTCAACAAAGTATGGAATGAATCTCCCCACAAAGTTGATTTTGCTTAAAAAGGATTGCATTGAATTCTTACTATGTGGTGGGGGAATTTGCAGAATAGCCTTTTTCCTTTCCGGATCCACCAAAATTCCATCTTTGGAAATCACATGCCCCAATAGTATTCCTTCTGAAACAAAAAAAAATAGTATTTTGGGGATTTAATGAGATCCCATACTTTATATATCATTCAAATATTTGTTTAAGATGTCTTAGGTGATCTTCCCTTTTCTTTGAATAAATAGTGGCATCATCAAGATAGACCACCACACTTTGATCGATTAACCCTTTGAAATCAATATCCATTTCCCTTTGAAATGTATTGCATGTGTTTATTAGACCAAAGGGAACTCTTATGTATGCATACGTCCCCCACTTAGTCCTGAATGTGGTTTTCAATAGGTTGATTTCTGCCATGAGAACCTGATTGTATACTGAAAAACCATCCAATAAAGAAAATAACTCAGAGACAAAGATGAGTTTCCAAATATGTTCCATGGGGGGAACTGGATAGTTATCTTTGTTGGAAGTTTGGTTCATGTTCCAAAAATATATACATATTCTGATTGCTCTTGACTTCTTCCTAACAAACACCATGTTAGATACCCATGTTGAATGGAAAACTTTGAAAATTATTTGGGCATCTAACGATTTCTTCAATTCCTTCTAAATAAGAGATTTGAGATTTGGATGTATCTTTATGATATTTTGTTGGAATGAAGTGACACTCTCGTTAATGTGGATCACATTTTGCATTGTCCAAGTATCATAACGCTTCGGGTCATCATAAGTCCAAGCAAATACATCTCAATACTTCTTGAACAACTCTGTGAATGTGTGCTTGTATGCCTCTGAACAAAAGGTGCCTAAGTTAACATACTTGGGTTGTTCATACATCCCTAGGTTGACCAGAAAATGAATCATGGTTGAACTATTGGTCTTCGGATTGGAAGGCCTCCTAAACTTAGATTGCATATTGAATAAATTCTCCAAAGTTAGGACATTCTTTGGGACACAATTTGCTTTTACATGGCTTGCCTCATCCTAATAATTCTACAGTTCTTGTTAATGGGCCTCATCGTCAATCAAAAAATATTGGAAAGCATATGAATTGGTAAGAAAGTTGATAATATGAATATTGTTATTGAATACTCACCAATTTGTGATGTTATCCAATATTGAAGGCCTAAAATTCATTTCAACAGAAAAACCATCATCAAGAGGTATGAACCTGGATGTTGTGTTGGCCAATATATCTACATCAATATTTTGATTAAGAGGTATAGAAGTGATGTTGAATGTGTTGAACGAGTAGAGCAAATTCCATACCTCTTGTTGATATGATTTTAGATGTGGTCATAGTCAATGAATGGTATTTCCTACTTGTCAAATGATTATTTTTGAATCATCGAATACTTTAAGATACTTCATCTTTAGATCGATGGTATTTTTTAGACCTTGGACTAAGGCTTCGTATTATGCAGTTTTATTGGTGCATTCAAATTCTAGGTGACAGGATATGAGCGTATTACGCTATTCAAGATCGATCAACACACATCTTGCCTCAGCTCCTTCTTGTGTCCTAGAGCCATCAAAGAACATGGACCACATGTCATAAATTTTTGTTTTGTTAGTTGAGATAAAACCTAAGTTAGTTAATATGTTGCAAGATATATTTTGTGTTAATGGAAGGAGTTCATATTGTAAATCTAGTTGTACTTCATATGCTTGCGCTTCATAACAACCATGGTCAATTTCAAAGAAATAGTTACCCAAAATGGAATGTGCAAAACTAATAGGTCCGTTCTTACCGTCCAATTCCATTTGAGAGGATGAAGAGATTTTGAGAGGAACCCCTTAGGTCAATGATGTAAGAAGTATGAGGGCTTGGAAATGAGTCTTGATGATGTTAAATAGTGTTCAGGGACTTGAGTACCTACACCAAAGTGTTACACCTTCCCGAGATAAGACACACAATCGAGATAGAAGCCCAAAAATCAAGTGGACAAGCAAGTGAATCTTGTTGTCGTATACTGCAACAGTAAACAAGAATATATATCAGCAAGTATAAGAACTATTTACTACAAATTTTACCATCAAAATTATCAATTAGTTGTTGGACAATGAAGCACTAAATTAGTGAATAACTTCCCAATATTAAAGCACACACTTTGATGGTAAAAGAGGGTTGTTAGATAGTGTTTTCAAAGAATTATTGTAACATCCAAGTGGCTGTAGAATTTTTTTTCTATAGAAACCAATTCCAACCATGAAAATTGACAAGTAAACCATCCAAATGGTAGACAATGAGCAATAGAATAAAAGTACAAGTTTATAAGTAATTTACACTGTTGAAAAGAAATTTAAAATGAGAGATTGAATTTGTTTTGCTGCATCCCTAATGGTTGTAGCTTTTAGTTGACTATAAAAAGAGAACCACTATGCCAATCAAGACGCCTTAGTGGCTTTAGAAAGCTTAAGGCACCAAGAGAAATTTCTAACTTGAATGATTTCAATATCTCTCAAAATCACATGTACCAATGCAAGTAATTTATATCTCCAATGAATTATTAGATTAGTTCCTTGCAAACATGGGTTATGGAGTATTATTTTATTAGGTTAGGTCTACTACTTCTTAGGGGTGTAAGCCATTTTACTCCCTTGAATAAGTAACCCTAACAAGGTAAATCTAGGAGGGTGTAAGCTCTTTTACTCCTCCTAGCAACCTTTACATAAGCTTATCCAATCAACAATAATGATAACTTGGTGGAGGGTACAAGCCCTTTTATCCCTCCAAGGATCTATCCAAGAAAAACCATGCAACAATAAAGAAGAACTAACAATATGCAGATTTTTCTTACCAATTTCAAGAGAAATACTAGACAAACACTTGTTTACCTAGAAAATATCATCAACATGCAAGAACAAGCCTCCAAGAAGGGTATTGCACCACTTTTCTCCACAATACAAGTATAAACCATAGCATATGAGAGAGAAAGATGTAAATTTCCCCAAGAGGAGCGAAAATTTCATCCAAGTAGCTCTTCTCACATGAGAGAGTTATGATAAAATGAAATGAATTTGATTCTTATTTATACAAAATCTCTAAAAAGTGTTTGTCCACATTTAGTTAGGGTAAACCAAAAAATAAGGGAGTCATTCCCCTTTGTTTTTCCCCTTTACAAATCAATTTAAATTTAACTTAAAATTTGCACATAAAGAAACCCTAAAAGGTGACGTCAACCCCTTCTAGGGTGATGTCTTGGCACTTTAGAAAGTCATTGAGAAAAAAGGAGGAAGTTGTGGGGCCTCCTAATGCCTACTCTTCATGAGCTAGGTTCATATCCATGATGCAAAGGATCATCCTCCTCCAAAGGTGCTAAGTGTCCATCAAAACATCATCATCACCACCAAAACCCTAGCCCTGGGGTGACGCCAAGCCCCCCAAGATGACGTTTTGACCTTTTAAGGCCAAACATTGGGATAATATGGGATAGGTATCATCATCCAAAGTCTCTTCTCTCTCCTCAAAAGGAAACTTTCAAGTTCTGGCTACTCCCAATTCCTGGGTCATTGCATCCAACCTGTGGGCTTCCTACCCCAATGAAGGCCCAAGCTAGGCTTGTCCCTTCACAAAATACATCAACAAGGTTCTGTAAAGACAGATAAGTTTACCCTCCAAGTATATCAATTGAAATGTATCATGGGAATTAAAATCACATTTAATACAAGAGCCACCTAAAAATGTGCATCAAAACTACCTTATCAAATTAAACAAGTGCTCAAAGACTCTATGCAATTTTCCAAGTTTAGGTATGGCAGGGTTGACAAGGTGACCTATTGGATGAATCATTCTTTAAGTCAAGGAGTTTTTCCTAGGTGGACCCTCTCTAAGTCATGTGGAGAAGAAGAAGTGGATCAGGATAAGAATTGTTTCCATGGGGTTCATGACAAACAAGGGTTCATATTGTCTCATTTATGGTTGCGCTTGTAGAGGGTGTGTTGCACCTTCGTTTTCAATGCATCCTTTTTCCAAGCCCATTCATTTTCCATTAATTAATTAAAGTCCAGAACAACTGGGTACTCTCAATGGGTAACATAAATCTTGGGGGGAAGTACCACCATTCCACTTGAAGGTATAGGTACATAGAGTGACATAGGGGTAAATAAAAGGTTGTAACGCACTTGTGTAGATCCCTCAACAAGTGGGCCATCTATATAATATGAAATTGTTTCTTGCAAGTCTTTGATTTTCTAAGAGAAACATTTCATTGTTCTCGAACTCTTTGGGCGAGCATCTAGAAGGTTATAGTTTTGGATTTTATATTTTTCCAACTACATTTCCTCTAGGCCTTCATCCCCTTCTTCCCATGAAATAAGGTACAATCCCTTCTTGGGTCAGTACACCAGAAAATCCCAAAGATAAGGAGATAAAAAGGATGAAGTGTGAAAAATGATAAGTATGATCGGGAATGGAATGATGACTCATCAAGGGGACCTCCCAGTAGCAAACCCATTCCAAAGGGTGACCACTTACTAGGGCACAATGTTAACAACCAAGGTGAAACAAGGAAAAGAGCATAAGTTCTATAATCAAAACCATCTTTAAATGAAACATACTCAAATGCCTCAAGTATTAAAGTGACACTTACCACAACACGTGACTTGCACCTCATGGATCAAGACCCATTGTCTTTCAGAAGCAAGCTGATGTGGTGAATGCCATTGTGATGAATCCTGGATGTATGGTGGTGAAGTGGGTCTCTGTCTATGCATGTGGACGATTTCAGTAATCTGTCTCTCGGTACTCCATATCTGCAACTTGAGGGCCTTGAGAAATAATTTCCTTAGTTATCCCTAGAAATCGGGGATAAAACATACCACATATTCATGATGGACTTTTAACAAATGAGTAGCTAAGAAAAATTTGTATATGCGGTATTTTGGTGAACTGAGTCTTTCTGGATCAAATTTGGGAAGGATCTTGCTGATTTCTAGGGCATTTCATGTAAGGTTCGTGCTAAATGTAAGGGACCTTGGGACATCCACCATAAGATTACTATCCTTTGGTCAATGCATTCACCCATGATCTGTTCTAAATCGATTTTCTGGTTTTCACTTTCAAGGTTATCTTCGGGTTCGACAAGGGTATTGGAAACTCGGATCAAGGGTCTTGGAACTTCTTGTAATGCAGTTTCGATGAGGTTGTCTACAAATTCAACGTATATATCGGGATGGGTATTGGCTATTTTCACGTGGGTTGAAATTCCTTCTCGGAAGCTCATACGTTGTTGGCAACTTACCAAGTATCTTTTTGTAAGTGCCTATAATGCGACGAGTTTCGAAGAATGCTTCTTGTGGTATGAGAAACCAAGTCTCTAAATGAGTTTCAAGACTTCCTGTCGCATTTTTGAAATTTGGGTGTGTATCTTCGTAGGTAATTTCTTGTTTATAATTGATACCAGGGAACATAGTGGGACCAAGGTTGTTTTCTAAATATTGATTTTGATTATGCAAATCATTTATGTAAGACATAAAATTCAGGCCCTCCTAGTGCCAATTCTATTGATGGGGAAAAATTCTCCCTGCAACAGTAAGGGGTACTCCCCAATACACGATCCCAACTAGACTATGCACTGTTTGGTTTAAGAGACCCATCCAGAATTTGGCCCGACTTTCATTTCTAGTTTTTTGTTTCACCGGTTGTGGTATGGTATACAAATGAAGGTGGATGATGAATGTTTATGCAATGCACAAATGTAGATGAAGAATTTGTATTAAAAGAAAAATAATATACTACTAGTTTATCCTACCATATCCTATCTAGGAGTAGGATAGAGTAACCAAGTGAGTTGTGAATGAAACCAAACTCCGCATAAAACCCCCCACACAAGTAGTTGAAATGAAGGTGTGAATTCAGAAACATGTGCATACATACATATAACCAGAACAATCTAAATTATATTTCTACATGCATTAACAACTCAATGAGCTCACGAATTGAAATTATACAAAAGAATAATCAAAACTATAGAATAACATTGAGTGCATAAGATTATTCTATAGAAAACAAAAAATATGATAGTCCATGTGAACAACATACATCCCACTTGAAATAGTTCACAACAAAGACAAATTCACACATAAATTCTTCTTTGTTGCAAAAACTAGCCCTGAGGGATTCTCAATATTCATTAACAGAGTATATGTCCTTGAATTAGTTCTTGAGTATATACAGTTCTTGAAGAGCCTTGACAAAATTAGAATATTCTTTCTTTTATACAATTATTAGGAATTACTAAGTGACTCTTTGTCTTCCCCTTAAATAAGTTGTTACAAAACTATTTAGTTTCCTTTTCCTTAGTGGCAAGTGTACATATTAAGGACAAAATCGGGGTTGGTTGAGAAAAAGACAAAATAGAATATGGGTAATAGAAATTTGTAATTGCTATTTTGACTTATTCAAGGACTCATGTCCCCGAGGTAGGTTTTCCACACCTCTAACTGGTCATACAAAGAAATGATCCTCTGATATAGTAATTCTTCTAGTGTTGTAGTGTGAATAGCTATGTTGTATTCAATGACCTGCACATCCTTAGATAGAGTAGCCATGAATGATTGGATCATGGCATGGATTTTGGTAAGATGTATAATAATCTACTCTATCAGGTCTATGGTCACTTTGATAGTTGATTTGGTGACCTTTCACCGATGATTAGTGTTGTCTTGAACTTTGTTGACTAACTCCTCCATGACCAGGTTATGTCCAAGTTCTTCTAATTGAGGAATTTGACACCCTTTAATTAATTCTTGAGAAACATTGTGTACTTTTGATCATATTTCCATTGATTCGGCATTTTCTTTATCAACATTTTTCCCAACTTGTTGGCAAAACTTTAATGAATAGATATTTGTTTTCCTCCCCATTATAGAGGGGCGATAAAGCTCAACTGGTGAATCAGGATTATCTGTGATCCATTGGTCGATATAACTCATCCTTTCTTGGATTGTGTTAAATTGTGTGATATTTTCTTGTACCTGACCATGTTGATCTATGACAATAGTGGCTACATGTTGGAAGAGATGTAGATGTGCATACATATATATGATCACTTCTTCCAACTATGTCCTCATTTTCTCAGTGCTTGCCTTGAAGATTTGGATATTGCTTTCGTCTACCTTCATTTGTTGTAGTTTATCTTCCATATCCCTGATTCTTGCTTCATTCTCTTGGTTCTGTTGGCACAATATTCAAATATTGTCTTCATTAGTGTTCATGAATCTAGTTCCAGCTGAGGCAATGGTTATTGGATTTTCCCTGACATCTCTTATTATGGGAACTTGCGTAAGGATTGATATCGACATTCCTTGAGTTGTCGGTACTTTCTTTATGTCATTTCCCCATTTTTGTATTCCCCTATTTGGAAGTGGATAGTGACTTATGTGGCTCATTGGTGAAGAAAAAAGGGTTATTTAATGTCACTTAGTTAGGATTTGTTATGCATTTAAAGTGACATTAAGTAAATTAAGTTACTTTAGATTAATAAGTTACTTAACCATTATTAAAAGTGACTTTTAATCTTAAATAAAAAGTAAAAAGGGGAATAGGGGGTCATATTTGATTTAGTCAAAGAAGTCATATTTGATTTAGTCAAAAAGGGGAAAATTCTAGAAGGCATGGAGGAAGGATAAAAGGAGGGCTAGAGTTTCACTTTGGCATTATGATTTGATCTCTCATTTTGGAAGTGCTCTTGGAGCCATTCTTTCATTAGGTTTTAGAAAAACCATTCCACTATTGGTTTGGTTTCGATGGTGCAATATCCACCCTAGATAAACAAGAGGGGAATTCGTCCAGGATTTCCATTGGAGGTTAAGCAAAGAGGAGGATTCATCCAGGGTTCTCACTTGAGTTTAGTATGGAGTTTGGATTCATCCTAAAGGAATATTTGGAGGTTTATCGACTCACACCGGGGATCTGCGGAATTTTCCAAAGGATGTTGATCTTAGAAGTCTGCAGGGAGCAAGAGGGTTTATGAGAAACCATGAAAGGAGTCACCCCCGTGGGTTGCACACAGGTGTCCTCTAAGAGTTTCCAGACCTCGTCCTGCAAGGCCCTATACAATTTAAGATTGTATAACTGAGTTGGGTACGGATGGTCATATTGTTGCACTGATTATTCAGGAGCAGATTGAGATAGAATTGACAAGGTATGGTAGTCATAGTAGTATACATCTTAAGGAGAGTTTGGCATCATCACCAGGTTTCTTGATTTATTTTATGTTATAAATATTGTAGTTGCTTGCAGCCAGTAGATATGTTGTGTTCAAGAGGGTTTAGCAGTTGTGATAGCCACTAGTGATATTTGTATTGTTGTGATTTGGGTTCTCATACCATAATAAATATTCCATGACTATCTTCTCAATTATCTATGTAATGGATGCATGTGATGTGTTTAACAATATTCCTATTTATGAGACATATGAAAATTGTTGTAAGGAATCTCCAACAAATATTTTGATAAAATCAAACAAAGAAAAATAATAATTTGAGTAGAAAACATAATATTTCCACCAATCCCTGTTGGGGACATTACAGTGGTATCAGAGTTTGTGATCCTCCCATCCTTTGAGGGTATAAAATCTTGGCTTTCAAACTAAGGAAAAGATGAAGAGAAAACAAGAATCCATAGTAGAATATAAGAAGAAACTACAACCATTTTTAAAGTATCCAATTTTGTGGGAGATATATGTAGAGTGTATGGCTCACTGCTATGAGTATGAGAAGTTCAGTGAGGATATCTAGGATACTATGTCATTAGAAGAGTATGTTGACATCAAGAGTGGTAACTGGCCTAGATTTCGGACCAAGACTTCTTTGAAAGGAATGGGGCATAAATTAAAAGGAAATGAGCAGGAGAGATAGGTGGAGGAATGTGCAACTATCCATATTGAGGATGAATGCATAAAATAAGAACAAACAACAACCCATGATACTTTACCATAGCTAGCCGATGAGGCTGATGAAACTAGTGTGTTGGATGGGTATACATTTGAAGAATCAACAAAAGATGAGGATGCAACATCTCATGATGACTATGAGGAGATGTTCCAATCAATCGAGGGTGAGGATCCAACATCTTCTGATGCTTATGTTGAGGGTAGTTCAAGCATGATAACACCTATGCATGATGAGGATTCAAAACCATATCTCATTTATGATTTCGATGATTGTGAGGATGTGATTGTACCTCGACATGGTGGTGAAATTGAACAAAATCCCTTAGCGCTCCAAGATTTGGAGGACCAATTATTGGTCAAGGAGGAGCCTCCTGTGACGATCTTGCATGAGGAACATTTAGATTTGCAGGTATTTGAGGAGAAGTTTGAAACATAGGGTTTTGACCATGCACTTATTTTTCATTGCAGGGATCATGAGTCATTTCTTATGGCTCAAGGCTTAGCTACATAGGATATAGTTGAGAAAATTCCTTGTGGACAATCTAGAAAGGAAGTATATGCACCAGTTGATCGGGGGATTGAGTATAGGACAGTGGTGGATACATCACTCTAGGGCTTAGGTTCAATTGATACTAGTGGAGTGATTGATACAATGACCCATATAAGACACAAGGTGGTACATGATGAGACAATAGTGTGTAGTAGTATACACCAGTATACATGTGTGTATCAATTGAGACAATTAGATGAGGCATGGGGCATGATGGGGAGCATGTTTAGGCATGGGACAAAGTAATTGCCAGAGCTTGATATTCGGTTAAATTTTCCTCAGGACATGGATAGGAAGTTTGGCATGATGGATGTCTCATATTATATCCATGTGAGTAGTGTGTAGGATGAGATCCATGACACATTGGATTGGATCACGGGGGTTTCAATTGATTGGAAGTCCCATCTTTTGGTGGAATGTTCCAAGGATTGGTTTTCTTGCGATTGGATGGAGGATCACATTTAGGATGATAGGTACAAAGTGGTGGATGATATCATCTACAACCAAGGTAGCATATACTTATTCCTTGATTCCACACTTAGGGAGGAGATCATGAGATCTATGTGTGATTCACCTTTGATAGGACATCCTGGGTACTTCCAAACTTGTTGAAAGATTAGAGAGAGGTTCTCATGGAAGGGCCATAAGGGATATGCATGGAGGGATATGAGGGAGTGCATGAATTTTCAGCAGAACAAGTCAAAGCATACCTATCCAGCATGATTGTGGCAGTCTACACTCATTTCAAGACAGAGGTGGGAAAAAGTGTCGACATATGGAAGTAAAGGTCTATCAGAGGCACATGTTAGTGACCTCATCAAAGTATGAGGTGCCACAGTTACCAGAGTGGTTATTTAGGGAGGTTTTTAGACTCCTCGGGCTACATGAGTACATTCACAATGATTAGGATATAAAATTTCCCGATGCAGTTTGGCAGGAGTTGAACATATCAGTAGGAATAGAGTTGATTTCTAGTACTTGGTTTCCACCAGATGATGGCATACCAGGGACTTGGATCATTCTGACTCCGATGATTACCAGTATGCAAAAAAAATAGCTAACAGGTATTGGGAGTGGTGGAATTCTAATTTGGTGGTGGGATCCAGGAATTCATCTGAGTGATAGATTGATTCAGATAATGATGAGCGACATAGCTGTGACAGTGATTGGTCTGCTTTATTTTTGGGACGTCAGGAGAGGGGAGGTCAAGGATTTATCTATATGGTAGGGAAAACTTGAGGTCGGTCATGGATTTGTAGACTTGGAATTCACTGAGACACCTTCGCAGTGGAGGATTCATGATAATGGTTTCAGTCCCTTCATGGAGTTTAGTTTGGGGTTCCAGAAGAAGATTATGCAGATTGGGCATGTTGGTCCAACGGTGATGATCATACTGGCATATTGTCATCATGGTGGTTCCTTTCTGGGATTATTTTGGGACCCTACGGATACATTGTTGGAAAGTTCATCCATTATTGGAAAGGAGAGCACCGATTTTGACTTTCCGGAGTTTACTTTTCGGAGGATTAGGGGTGGTTTCTTGGAGGAGTGGTATTTTGAGGAGTTGGCCAAGAGTATGCAACTTATGGTTTCTTGGTTAATTAGGAGTATTCAAGTGGATTCTTATATTAGCACTTTACAAAGAAGTGCTACAAGTAGAGGATGCTTCACATCATACAGACTATCTTGGGATCCCAATGACTTTACCACCTATGGGATTCTTGTGATTGCATGGAGAGATTTGGCAGACGATGTGTTAGGATATTGTCTGGATGATGCTTAGATGATTGCAGTAGGCTGGGAATGTTGGAGTACTAGGGATTTCCCTTTTCATACTTGGAGATTAGGTGTCATGGATGCCTTATCAATTTGTGGCCACATAGACTTCTCTTGGATGTCTAATTTTAGAGTTGGTTTGGTTGACATCTTCTATATCAATCCCTTGTGTTGGATCAAATTCATTTTAGGAGCGACATGAGGATACATTCTAAGGATTAAATGTTATGGTTGGGACAACCCCCTTTTCCGCTACCTAGTATTGAGTCAACAATTGAGGTATATTGGCATGATATAATCCTCGATAGTGGATATGATTCTTTGAGGTTGTAAGAGTGGATGATGCAGTCTAGGCAGGAAGTTCAAATATTTATGATTAGAGTGACATAGAAACAACATGATGAGTCCTTTCTGGTAATGGAATGGGACCTTGGTATTTTATGGGTTGATAGTTTGGTAGCTGGTACAAATGGGAGAACAAGTTGTTACTTTCAGGAGCATATGGAGTAGTGGATCAATTTCCTAGAGGGGATATTCTATGAGGAATGCACTGAGTATTCACAATACCTGATTGCTCTACTAATAGGTAGCCTTCAGAAGTCCCCTGGTGTTAGCACATTGCAGGAAAATATTGTGGGTGATAGGTGCTCCACATCTTTCAGAGCATTTTGGGACCTAGGGATCATAATTATTTTTAGTGGAGTTCAACTTGTTGTTCCTATGGGTGTGATGGAATTGCTTGAGGAAAAACAATCATTGGGAAGGGAGGATTTGTCATGTTCCCATTTTTGGATTCCCCTGTTTGACAATGGACAATGACTTATGTGGTGTGTTGGTGAAGAAAAAAGGGTTATTTAATGTCACTTAGTTAGGAGTTGTTATGCATTTAAAGTGACATTAACGAAATTAAGTTAATTTATATTAACAAGTTACTTAACCATTATTAAAAGTGACTTTTAATCTTAAAGAGAAAGTAAAAAGGGGAATAAGGGGTCATATTTTATTTAGTCAAAGAAGTCATATTTGATTTAGTAAAAAATGGGAAAATTTTAGAAGGCATGGAGAAAGGATAAAAGGAGGGTTAGAGTTTCATTTGGAATTATGATTTGATCTCTCATTTTGGAAGTTATTTTGGAGCCATTGTTTCATTAGGGTTTAGCAAAACCATTCTACTATTGGTTTTGTTTCGGTGGTGAAATATCCACCCTAGATAAACAAGAGGGGAATCCATCCAGGATTTCCATTAGAGCTTAGGAAAAGAGGAGGATCCATTTGGTTTTCTCACTTGAGATCACTGTGGAGTTTGGTTTCATCCTGAAGGAAGCTTTGGAGGTTTATCGGCTCACACAGGGGATCTGCTGCATTTTCCAAAGGAGGATGATTGTAGAAGTCTACAGGGAGAAAGAATGTTTCAGAGAAATCGTGAAAGGATTCACCACCATAGGTTGTGCATAGGTGTCCCCTGAGACCCTGCGAGTTTCCCAGCATCGTCCCGCGGGGCCCTCTACAATTTAAGATTGTAGACATGAGTTGGGTATGGACAGTCATATTGTTGCAGTGAGTATTCAGTAGCAGATTGGGATAGCATCGACGAGGTCTGGTATTCATAGTAGTATACATCTTAAGGAGATTTTGGCATCATCACCAGGTTTCTTGATTTATTTTTTGTTAGTAGATATTGTAGCTACTTGAAACTAGTAGATATGTTGTGTTCAAGAGGTTTTTGCAGTTGTTGTGACAACCACTAGTGATCTTTGTATTGTTATTATTTGGGTTCTCATACCATAATAAAGATTCCATGACTATCTTCTCAATTATCTATGTAATGGATGCATGTGATGCATTTAACAATATTCCAATTTATGAGACATATGAAAACTATTGTAATTCATCTCCAACAAAGTGTTTGATAAAATCACACAAAGAAAAATAATAATTTGGGAAACAAACATAATATTTCCACCAATCCATGTTGGGGACATTACATTGGTATTATAGCTTGTAATCCTCCCAATCTTTGAGGTTATACAATATTTTCTATCAAACTAAGGAAAAGATGAATACAAAACAAGAATCCATAGTAAAATATAAGAATATATAGAGTTGTGGGAGATATATGCAAAGCGTATGGCTTACTGCGACGAGTATGAGAAGTTCAGTGAGGAGATTGAGGCTACTATTTTATTAGAAGAGTATGCTGACATCAAGAGAGGGAATTGGCCTAGAGTTTGGACCAAGGCTTCTTTGAAACAGACGGGATATAAATTAAAATAAATGAGCAGGAGGGACAGGTGGATGAACGTGTAAATAGTCATATTGAGGATGAATGCATAAAGGAAGACCAAACAAAACCCCATGACACTTCACTAGAGCTAGCCGATGAGGCTGATGAAACTAGTGTGTTGGATGGGTATACCTCTAATGAATCAAAAGAATATGAGGATGTAACATCTCATGATGACTATGAGGAGATGTTCCAATCATTCGAGGTTCGGGATTCGACATATTCTGATGCTTATGTTGAGGGTAGTTCAAGTGTGATAGAACCTATGCATGATGAGGATTCAACACCATATCTCATTTATGATGTCGATGATGATGAGAACATGATTTTACCTCGACATGGTGGTGAAATTGAACAAAATCCCTTAGATTTGCAAGATTTGGAGGAGAAATTATTGGTAAAGGAGGAGCCTCTTGTGACAATATCGCATAACGAGAATTTAGAGTTGTGGGTATTTGAGGAGAGGTTTGAAACAAATGGTTTTGATCATGCACCTACTTTGCATTGCAAGGATCATGAGTCATTTCTTGTGGCTCAAGGATTAGATACAAGGAGATAGTTGAGAAAATTCCTTGTGGACCAACTAGCAAGGATGTATATGCACAAGTTGATCAAGGGATTGAGTATAGGAAAATGGTGGATACATCACTCTGGGATACAGGTTCAATGTTAGGGACCTAACCCCTCATGTAGGTAGAATAATATATTTCCATGTAATAAAGGTCAATATTAATAAGGCCTGGCAATAAGGAAGAATAAGTCCAATGTAAGAAGACCTAATAGAAGCTTTTGCTTCTAGAAGGATCTTCCTCTAGATGGTTCTTTTGATAGACATATTTAGTATGAATATGAGTTGAGGGTATGAGAACTTTTGTCTTGGATATTATTGTAATAGATCTCTGCTCTGTTGGAGGTTTCCCCCTCGAAGAGGCAAGTGAACATTTCTCTTAGTAATCAAAGTGCTCTTTCTGGTGTTATTCTGGTATCATTTAAGTATTATTGTGGTGTTGTTTTGGTTATATTTTTGTTCATATGCAATTTCTAGCTATTTATTTATGTTCTGCATACTTTTTTATATCTGGAATATTACAAGTGGTATCAGAGCACCTTCCTCGGAAGAAAATTGTGGGTTAATTTTTTTATTTTTATTTTCCAGGGTAGAGACGTATTCCATCGTCTTTAAGCTACAGAGATCTGTCGTTACTTGCATAAACCTGTGGCCAGTGACGCAACTCGCCCCTCACCGAGCAATTCGCTCCACCAGGACCTTCTGTTTCTCATGGGCCCGAAGAGTCAACACTCTTCGACTCCCTCGAGAGTCCACTACCCACAGTAGGCTCCTTCAGCTCTCTTCCCCTTCGGAAATCGGGATATCGCGACTCGGAAGTTCGCGGTTCACTCGAACACAATTCACATACAAAACAAAACCCCGATCCCTGATGGTCAACGGTCAACAACTTCTATTCTGGGATTTCCCTATCGGGAAATCGGAGTATGCGATGTCATGAACTCTTGACACCACAAAGTCCCGAACCCCGAACTCCGATAGCACGTGCAGACTTGGACCTCTCACCTGCGAATTCTGGTGTATTGCCACCTGTCTCCCACTTTGTCTTGGGGACCCACCTTGCCACGTCCTCTTTGGGATTTCGCGGATCGTGAATCCGTGGTGCAAGTTTCTTGTGTAGAAAACCCCGAAATGTCGAACCCCGATATCCGGGATCTGATGCCACCTGTCCCTCCGATGATCGATGGCTCCCGTTAATTCGGGAAATCGCAACTCGCGATTTCACGGGGCATAAAACTCTTACCTTGTCATTCCCCGAACGCCGAAACTCCGATGCCACGCGTCGGCATCTCCTAGGAAGGCCTACTTCTTGACACCTGTCTCCCTCTCGTTCTATCGGGATTTCGCGATTCGGGAGTTCGTGCCTCCTAATACACAAGGTCACAGGCTCTGCAAAACCCCAAATCCCGACCCCTCCAGATATTTCGCCACGTGTCTCCCTGGAGATCGACGGTTCCATCTGACTCGGGAAATCGCCGGTCGCAACTTCGAAGAGTATAAAACTCTTACTCTATGAAACGTCGAACGCCGAATCCCGATCCTCAGGGATCCTGCGCCACGTGTCCCTTCTCCGATCAACGGCTCAGATCGCTTCGGGAAATCGCAACTCGGGGTTTTACGAGGTGTAAAACCTTCGTCCTACCAATCCCCGAATGCCGAAACTCTGAAGTCCAAATGGACTTGGATTCTTCTCCACCTGCACTCACGGGTTAACTCCTGCGTGACTCCTGCACGATCTGACAATCCTCGGGGTTTCGCGAAACTTCACGGGGATCACCAGCCATCGATTCTCTTTCTCTGAGAACTCCTTCTGCTCTTAAGGATGGATTCTGTCCATGCTCCACCTAAGTCTATTCCTCGACACTTATAAGGAATTATCCCTCCTGAGCTTTGCCTCTCTCTGACTCCTTCAGAGATTTCTCGAATGCGCTCCCTGCGCTCGGCCTTCAACCACTTCCAACAGTGATGAAGTCTTCCGGGTCCTGTGCACTCACGCTCGCAACAGTCTCGACCTGTTCCTTCTCAGACTTGCTACTGAGGCTCCCATCCAACCTGCACTCACCTGCACGGTT
>ML780800.1:24304-41154 GCA_009831015.1 Picea engelmannii
ATTGGACAACAGTAAAGAGGGTCTTCAAGTATTTGCGTGGCACTACCAATTATGGATTGTGCTACCAAGGAAGGCTAGGATTAGACAGAGTGGTGGACGTACATGGCTTTGTTGATGCAGATTGGGCTGGAGATCTAGATCACATAAGATCTACAAGTGGGTATGTGTTTAACCTATTTGGAGGAGCAATCAGTTGGATGAGCAAAAGACACTGTAGTGGCACTCTCAACTACAAAAGATGAATACATGGCAGCCACTCATGCAAGCAAGGAAGCAGTATGGTTACAAAGATTGTGTTCAGGTATTGGGTTGGTACAACAAGCAGTGAGATTAGATTGTGACAGTCAGAGTGCAATCTTCTTGGCAAAGAACCCAACTTATCATTCGAAGACAAAGCATATTGATGTTCAATATCACTTTGTGAAAGACATGGTTGAAGAAAAGAAGGTGTTGCTGGAAAAGGTTGACACTTTGAAGAATGTTGCAGATTCATTGACAAAGTCTGTAAACACAGAAAAGTTGTCCTGGTGTAGAGTAACAATGGGCATTGCTGCCCTGGATTGTTGACTATATAATCCTGTGGACCCCTAGATTCAAAGAAAACAACAAGTGGGAGAATGTTGGGTATGTGTTATATTCTTTGCATGTGTGTGTGTGGGCGCATCAGATTCGACAATTGCGTCTAACGATCTCAACTCCCTTCGCTCTTTGTGTCGTGTGTCGGGCGCTTTCCTAGGGGGGTCCCAAGAGGGGCTAGGTATGGCCCCCCTGGTTATGCACAACGTTCGGCTCCGGGACAGCGCCCCCAAAATTTTTTTGGGCGTTTTTTTGCTATTTTAGCGGATTTTGCTATTTTTAGCGGTTTTCTAAATTAATCCCGTATTAAGGGATTAGAGTTTTGGTAGCTACGGAATACATAAAACATTGTATATATTGTATGGTGAATGGTGAAATTAATACAATGAAGAGTTGAAAGGTGCGACACCAAGGAAGGTTGGTTTTCTCCCGGTTAAGGGTTTCCAGTGTAAATCTCTGTGTACTATGTGTATGAGCCATTGATTAATTTCTTTTTTTCTTAAGAATCTATATGCATTGCTTTACTTCACAGGTTTAAAACTTACACCCTGGGCCATCAACCCTAAATAGAAAGAGGCATCCTATTGAGGTGACAGTGATAGGATAACCTCCAGTTATGCCAATTTTCTTTCCATTAACCTTCCCTTTGATCAAAGTACAAATTGTGCGATAACAGGGCTGACCTCAATAACTCAGTAATATAATTAATCATTAACCAATTATTAATTATCTTTCACATATGGTGGGGCCGACTTGTACCCTTTACATCACAATTAGGGTTACAAGTAAATCTTACACTCARACAATATAGCAAGGGATCCACACGTCCACTAGTCCTCAGCCACTAGGGACACATCCACATGTACTCAACCACAKGGACGTCATACTCAACAGATCTCTATCTCAACTGAGTCCTCAGGAGAATCATCTTGAGTGCCATCTCAAGCCTGACTCAACTGAGTCCACAAGAGTACAAGGCAGGAGACCACACATCGACTCAACTTAGTCTATAGGAGAACGATGCACCCATCACATGGGCTCTCTCACAGGTCGACTCAACTTAGTCCAGAGGAGAACGTATCCTGGAGATTGTCACACGACGTTGCAATCATCAATAGTGAAGCCCAATGCTCAAACACAACTCCATGCTTATTAGGCCCCCATGTTCTCATCACGGTTTAGGAAGTTTGGACTGACAACATCTGGGAACTTCATATTGCAGTCATGGTGACCTAGGGCATGCTTGAAACCACTGTCTCTTAATCACCATATTGGTCTAAATTTCTTGGGAGAGGAGGGGAGACGAAATTTTAAAGTCATAGAAACTATTCCAAGATGCCAAACATGACGTATTTGATTATATATTATCCTATTTATTATTCATAGTTATTATTGTTACGCCCCCAACCTAGGGGTTACTAAGGAGACAATGTCTCGAGGCCTGCAGGTAGTAGACATGGAGTGCCGAGAGCTGGATAGACAACACAACCCACAAGGCCCCTTTTCTTCATGACGCTTCACCATCATCATCAACAATAGAGCATCGTCCACCACACTAGCTTGGCCCACAGAGAGCAACAAGTCTTGCCTCATGAGGTAACTAGTCAAGTCTCACGGTGAGTATCGTTTTAATATTTGGGGCATTTGGATAAGTTTCAAAGGGTTTTTTCTGATTATGAAACGTTTGCTTGAAAGTTTTGCTTTTTACCATTTTACACCTTGGTGGTTATCCCGGGGTTTCTAGTAAGTTGGCCACCCCCGGGGAAAGGGGTGCTATTGGGGGTTCTTCTTGATGGGCTATTTGCAACAAAAGAAATTTTAATACACGAGCCAACACGATATTGCAAGATGGCATAGCCACTCACATGCAAGGTGTCGACAAACAAAAATTAATTACTTAAACAAATTAACCACACTACTTTAGCACAAGGTGGAGGACAAAGCCTTTCGATTTTGTGGCAAAGGTGGATAAAGTTAACTAAAGCAAAAGTCAGAAAATTATTTTTAATCCTATCTGGCACAATTTTGCAAAGATGACAGAGCCAAGCACAATGCAAGGTGTGGGCAAAAATGATTAAAATTATTTATAGATTTTAAACTTGGAAATAAATAGAAAGTGCAAGCCCAAGAGACTCTCTTAGGCTGCTTACAATAGCTTTAGAAAGTGTGAGAGAGAGGGGCTTTGCACAAAGCTTATTGATGTTCCCTTGAGCCTCTAGTTGCTAATTTTGGGAAACACCTCCTCTTTTTGTGGTTAAAACCTGCATAAAACAACAAAGAAAGCTTGCTGGAAAAAATAAACAAATAAAGGGCTGAAATTAAAACAGAAAATTGATAGAAGCAAAATGAAGCCTTTGGAGTTCCTCGTCCAAGCTTTGGCAACTTGCAAATATGTAAACCTTTACTACACAATGAGGCGAGAAGGTGAGATCCTTTAAGAGGCCTACAAAATACTTCATAAACTCTAATAAAAACAAATCACATAACTCTATAGCAATACTACTACAAATTTATCCCTAGCAAAATACTTTGCATAGGGTTTTTCAAGTAAAACAATGTGAAACAAGAATAACAAAATCTACAATGTTACCTCACCAAGAGCAAATATCACACAAGTGTAGCCAATAGAACCAAAAATACACCATGAAAGCACCAAAGAACACCAAGAGATCCTCCAAAGCTTAACTTTATTGCTCCAAAAAAGGTTTCCAAGTGGCACCAAAATTACAAGAGAAAAATAGGGGAGAATGAGAGAGAGTGGGGAAATATTTTGGTATAATGGAGTTACTTTGAAAAACTTCCTATCAAAATGAGGAGAACGAGCTTCCTTTTAAAGGAGGGAAAGATGAGAGACCCCTCTTGGATGAGTTACAAGTGTCACCCATACAAGAGAGAGAGAACAAGTCAAGGGGGATGCACTTTTAGGGTTTTGGAGTGAGTTAGGGTTTAAAAGGTGAGATGTGAGGGGGGAAAACCCCTTTACTTTTGTTGAAACCTTTGACTAGGCTCTAGGAGGGGCACACTTAGGGTTTTAGGCCGTCTCTCACTTTAATTTTTACTTTTCTCTAAGTTCATGAAGAAGGGGCTCCCCCCTCTCACTAGGGAGACTCAACTTAAGTTGTTAACTTGACTTGGGGGGGTTCTTCTAAGTGGATTTTCACTTTTTGAACTTAAGAAATACATTAGAAAACATCTCCCCACTTCTTTTCTTGACTTTAGTAACTTTTACAATTTTTGACTTTTTTACCTTAGCCAATTATATGTTGATTTTTGATTGACTTGGACTCCTCATGGACAATGACCTAGAAAAACTTGTCCAATTGAGTTGAAATTTGGTTCAAAGGTGTAGGGGGTCATAAGCCATTTGATTTGAGTACTCACACCCCTATACAAAATCCATAAGGACCAAATTTTTACATTTTTCATCAAAAATAATTAAAATTTCCAATTTACAGAAAATTTTGATTATTAAAAAATCCTATCAAAACCTAACGAAATTCTGCAAGACTCTAGGAGATATCTAGCATGGTCATTTACAACACTTCTAGACCTTATTCGTCGATTGGGCTCGATCATTAGAATGCCTTTCACCACTTTGGAGAATTATCTCAAAGGGATAGCATGTAATCATCTCATGGTGTCCAAGTGCCTCCAAAGGCAATGTTCATCCTCCCAAGTGTCCAATGGGAGGGGGCGCACAATCCAACCTGTGGACTTCAAAGTTCATGCCCCAATGAGGTTCCAAGCAACCTTGTGCCTCTACGATCAAGCTTTCACCTGGCAAGGCCTTGCAAAGACAAACGAGTACGCCCTCCAAGGGTCATGTTATCCCCATTTTATGGGATAACTAAGGAGATGATGTCTCGAGGCCCTCAGGTTGCAGACATGGAGTACCGAGAGACATCTTGACCAATAGTGTCCACTTGCACAGATGGAGACCCACCTCACCACCACACTCCAGGTTGATCATGACGGTATCCACCATATCAACTGACCTCCGAAAGACATTGGGTCTTGCTCCATGAGGTATAAGTCAGGTATTATGGTGAGTGTCATTTCAATATTTGAGGTATTTGAGTTTGTTACATCTATTACTGCTTTTGATTATGTGACATTTGCTTGGACATTATACTATTTGCCCTCTTTCACCTTGGTGGTTGACATTGCGCTCTAGGAAGTGGGTCAACCTTAGGGATAAGTATGCTATTGGGGGGTCCTTTTGATGAGTCATCATTCCATTCCCGACCATTCTTGCCACTTTCCACACTTCATCCCCTCATCTCCTCACCCTTTGGGTTTTTCGGGTGTATTGACCCAATAAGGGGTTGTCCCTCACTTCATGGGAAGAAGGGGTTGAAGGCCTAGAGGCTTGTAGCTGGCAAAGGATAAAAGCCAAACCATTAACCTTGTAGATGCTCACCTAGGGATACCAAGGACAATGAAATGTCTCTCATAAAAATTGGTGGGACTTGTAAAACAAAATAATAAATAACAAATGCCAACCAATGAGGGGCATGTGTGGGCACTATTTTTAATGCTTAGGTAGAAGCCCCGCACATGTTTCCAACTTGGGGAAGCATGATGTGACCAGGGTAGAGTCAAGGTGGGCACAATTTGTATTGCTTAGGTAGAAGCCCCACCTTGGATTCAACCTGGAAACATCCTAAAAATAATTGAAGGCAATAAATGGGCTTGGAAAAAGGATGCATTGGAAACGAAGGTGCAACACACCCTCTACAATGGCACCCATAAGTGAGACACTACAACCCCTTGTATGTCATGAACCCCATGCCCAAAAGTTTTCCCCTCATCCATAGCACGCCATTCACATGACTTAGAAGGAGGTTCCCTTGGGAAACACCCTTAAACTTAAGGGACAACTCACCCAATAGGTCGTTTTGTCAACCCTCCCATTCTCAAACTTGGTAAATTACATAGGGTCTTTGTGCATGAGTTTATTTTGATGAGGCAGTTTGGATGTACATGCTTAGATGGCTCTTTTATTGATTTGATTTACTCATCATGATGCTTTGACTTGAGATCCTTGGAGGGCGTATCCATTTGTCTTTGCAGGACCCAACTGGTGGACAATTTTGGAGGAACAAGCCTAGCTTGGGTTCTGTTATCACGCAATTTGTACTTGCCCAAAGCCAAAGACAAGTGGATACTGAATTGACGTAACAAAGAGGATGACCTATCACTGTCACCTTAATAGGAAACCTCTTTCTATTTAGGAGTATGTCACAGTACCCTAGGGGAGACGTCCCTAGTGACCTAAGGGTTTGAGAAGGCTAAGGTAAAAGCTATAAGAAAGTCCCACCCCTCTCACAGGTCATCTAGATCAAAAGTTTCAAAGTTTTACTAAGATGAAGCAAAAGATAAATTAGGTGTACCTGCCCAGAACTAGACAACAAATAGAAAAGAAATGCAATTTGCAAGTACCATATGATGTCAATGCTTCATAAAACCATAAACTTTTGAAAGATAAACAAGTTGATATAGAACTGAAGCAATGTAAATATTTATAACAAAAATGAATATTTAGCAACAGCCACAACAATTATGCCTCAATAATGCTTAAGAATGACAATAAACAATAGCCTTAGGTTAACAGAGTGGTAACAGTTGTCAGAAGCAATTATGGTAATGTCTAATCAGCTTTCAATCTTGCTTTTAGGATGAATTTGCTGCTGTTATAGATGGTTGTAGCAATCTTTTGCAACAACAACAAATTAGTTAGTGAGTTAGTCTAGCTTAAAGTCAGTAGAAGTTAGTAGAAGTCTTAGGGAAGATAGTTTAAGAGTTGCTTGATCAATCAATCACTTGTGAGGAATGGACTAATGCCTTTTAGGGTAATGGAGTCAAGGTTAGCAACAACAACTCTTAGAGGAAACCAACAATGATAATAAATAATCTAAAGGGATGGATGAGATGATTGAGGTGTTAGTAACCTAAGGCCTCAATGTCTAAACCCTAGAAGGAATGATTTCTAGAAAATAAGTAACCTTAGGCCCTAGTGATTTCCTTTTTCCTTGGATTAAATTTGAAGTAAAATGTGTGAAGCAAATGAAGTAATGCTACTAGAGTGTTACAATGGTAGGGCTCTAGTGTATACTTCAAAAGAAGTGTTCTCTAGCAATTTTAAGTAGGTGGAAAATTATAAAGAAAAAGATAGTAACATATGTTTTTCCCCTAGGGTTTCAAACTAACAATTTCATAATTTTTTATATGAACAAGCAAATTCACCATAACCATTCAAAATAAAATGAAGAATTGCAGATTTACTTACTTCATCAAGAATAATCTAGCAACAAACCCTAGTTGAAGACTTTCCACCATGAAAAAATGCCAAAATACACCAAGATTAGCCTCTCCAAGAAGTTGCACACCACTTAATTTCAGCCAATAACCCTTAAAGAGGGCCGAATTTCAGACCTCACACTTGTGTGGGTGAAAGATGATGATAATAATGAGGTACGTTTCCTCTACTTATACAATATCAATGAGCTCTAATTAAATTTAGGTCAGAAAAGGCCGACATGGCCAAATTACATCAAAAATCCAGTTTTTACATAAATTCAAAGAATTAAACTCTAAAATGTCCAATAGAGGTGACGTCATGCCCTCCTACAGTGACGTTGGGCCTCATAAGTGGGACGTTAGGCTCCATGAGCAAAACATTAGGCCTTCCAAGGCCTTCGGATGATGCCACACGTGCTATCTAGCACACAACTGCCTCCATCATGTCCATTTGACGCTGGGTGACGTCTAGGGTCACAAGGGTGATGTAATGGGCCTCCCAAGGCCAACGTTCAGGCGGGAGAGCAAGATCCCCCTAGGTCTAGGTCTGCCAAAGTGTCTCTGGTGGAACGCCTTTCTTTTTCCCTGGTGCAAGCCTCTAGTGTCTCTCTGCCCCTGGTTGGGGGCACAACATCCATCGGGTGGGATTTTTAGCCCCATGGAAGTCCGAGCTAATCATCTCCCCATATGTACCTGTCCACCGGGCATGGTCTTGCAACAACAAGAAGTATGCCCTCCATGGGCTCATAAGTCACAGGGATCATAGCAATGTCAATCACATCTAATAATCAAATTACCCAAACATGTGCATCAAACCCCCCTTTACCCAGACAAATTCTCAAAGACGTTATGCAGTTTAACAAGCCAGGTTTGGAGAGGGTCTCAAGATATCCTATTGGGCTAATCCTCCTCAAGTTTGGGGTGTTTCCCAGGTGAAGACCAATCTAGGTCATGTAATTGTATGAAATGGTGTAGGGAATGTTTGGGCAAGGGGTGCAGTGATAACATGGAAATGTAGGTCTTACAAGTGGGTTCTTTTGTAGAGGGTTGTTGATGATTACAGCTTTGTGAGACATCCTCCAGGATACAGACTGAGTGAGTCGGCCTATGAGAGAGCCCATGAGTTGGGTGTGCCCATGAGATGGGTGTGTCGTTCCTCTCTGAGACTAAGATGGAACGTTGTGTGCCTTTGTGTGGGGTGAGAATGCCCATGAGATGGGTGTGTCGTTTGAGATGAAATGATGTGTACCCCTATGAGGGGTGAAGGAGCCCATGTGATGGGTGTATCATTCTCCTCTATGTAGAGATTTGAGACGATGTGGTACTCTAGATGATTCTCCTATGAGACTCAGTGAGATAGAGATCTGTTGAGTAGGACGTCCCTATGGCTGAGCACATGTGGACGTGCCCCTAGTGGCTAAGCACTAGTGGGTGTGTGAGATCCCTTGCTTCCAAATGATTCTTCTGTGAGACTCAGTGAGATAGAGATCTGTTGAGTAGGACATCCCTGTGGCTAAGCAGAGGTGGACGTGCCCCTAGTGGCTGAGCATTAGTGGGTGTGTGAGATCCATTGCTATATTGTCTAAGAGTAAGATTTACCTATAACCCTAATTGTGATGTAAAGGGTACAGGTCGGCCGCACCATAAAGTGAAAGATAATTAATATTGTAATTATTAATTATATTCTGAGTTATTGAGGTCGGCCCTGTTGTGCCAATAAACACCACTTTTGATGTGTTAAGTCTAGTATAAATAAAGGTGATTTCCCCATTGAGGAAACACAACACACATGTGATTTTGGAAATTTCAGCAAGTACATATTCTAGGGCTGAAGTGCGCACCTCTCTTGTGCGCTAGCTTCTTGGTTTTGGAGAGCACCCTTTTGTGTGCTAGGTCTATGGTGTGGGAGGTCTTTCTCTTGAGAATTTAGCAGAGGATTGTTGGGTTTTCTTCCCTTGTTGAGAAGGGTTTCCCAGGATATTTCTTGTGTTCTTATGCATGGTATTTCTTCTTGTGATCTTGGTTATTGCAGCAATTGTGAATGGCGTAGCTGCATTTTTGTATGGTTCAAGTAAATGCTAAAATTGAAATAAACCTCATGCTTGAGCCTAGCATAGTGAAAATTCAACATGGTATCAAAGCATAGGTCTTGAAGAATCTATTGCACAAGCATTAAAGCAAGTCGTCCTCCCTTCTGTAGAATCGTACGACCCTCCTAGGGTTTCCAAAAAATCCGTACGACCCTCTCTTTTTGGGCATTCTAAAACTTTATACTTGGACGTTGGGGGAAAAATTGGCATAGGAGAGTACGGCCTCCTTCAGTGCACCTCCAAAGACTCTGAAAGTGCAATTCCGAGAATTTTGGATTTTTGGCCCTAGGGTTTCTAGGGTTTCGCAATTTTATGCAGAAATTTCAGATCTAGGGTTTCTACAGCTCATTGAAGAAGATTTTCAGCTCACCAGTGTTCTTCTGAATTTCAAGGCTTATTTTTGGCAGTCATAAGCCCAACAAAACCTAAGTTTTCTAGCCTAGCCTAGTCGTAAGGTTTTCTAGCCCAGTTGGCAAGGGTTTGTGAAGAATATGAAAAATATGATGAAAAAAACCTTGGTGGAAGATAGGCTTGATGGATCAAGCAACTTCAGTTCCTGGAAGTCAAGACTTCAAGTCACCCTTGAAGAGGAAGACTTATTGTGGGTGATACACAAAGATTTACCAGAGACAACTACTGATGAAGATAAGGAAGAAAGGAAGGTGAATATGACGTCGTCAATGACCATGTACCTGTCATCCTGAACCGGCCCATCCAAAACCTCACAAGCAAACTTGTTCTTGGAATATTCCACCAACAAATGGGATTTCCAATCCGTTGAAACCTTTATCAATGAACATGCCGCAGGCCTCCTAAATAATGCATCGGCCACAATGTTCTTCTTCCCCTTGACATACTCTATGTCGAAATCGAAGGTATGCACCTTCGTCACCCATTTTTGTTGGCGCTCATTGAGATCCTTCTACTCAAGGAAATACTTTAAGCTGTTATGATATGTTTTGACTACGAACTTGCTAACCACCAAATATTGTTTGAATTTGGTCAAGGCATGCATAATCGCGAGCATTTCCTTGTCATAAATAGAGTATAGCCTCTCAAGCTCACTGAGCTTCCTACTCTCAAATACGATGGGGTGTCCTCCCTGCATCAAAATTACCCCAATGCCCTTGCCGAATGCATCACACTAATACAAATGACAAAGTGAAGTCTGGTAATGCTAACACTAAGCATGTGCCCATGACTTCCTTCATGTGATCAAAGGCTTTCTACGACTCATTGGTCCAGATGAAGGCCCCATGTCTGGTGAGATCTGTAAGTGGTGCTCCCAGCTGAGAAAACCCTTGAAAAACCGCCTGTAATAGCTGCATAGCCCAAAAATACTCTGCAACTCTGTCACATTCCTGGGCATTGGCCAATCCAGAATGGCCCTGATCTTCTCCTGGTGCACCTGTACCCCCTGCGCACTGAGAATGTGGCCCAAGTAAAGTAGTTCTATCATACTGAATTCACACGTGGACTCTTTGACGTATAGTGACTGTGCCTCCATGATGCTGAGTGCCTCATCCAAGTGCCTCAGATGTTCCTGCCACGTCTTGCTGTAAACCAAGATGTCGTCGAAGAATACCAAGATTGATTTCCTCAACTGATCCCTGAATATGTGGTTCATGCAAGATTGAAATGTAGTCGGTGCATTGGTTAGCCCAAATGGCATAACCAAGAACTCAAAATGACCGAAGTGGCATCGAAATGTCGTCTTCTCTATGCCCTGCTCTCGGATGTTGATCTGATGATATCCAGAGTGTAGATTAATCTTCGAGAAGAAAACGACCCCATGCAATTCATCCATCAACTCATCGATGTGAGAGATAGGATACCGGTTCTTGACGGTTTTCTTGGTCAAGGCCCGGTAGTCGATGAACATCCTCATGGTACCATCCTTCTTCAGAACTAAGACAACTAAAGAAGTGAATGGACTACTTCTAGGTCTGATGTGTCCCATCGCTAGCAATTCCTTAATTGCTTTCTCTATCTCATGGGTGCTGTGATCATGGGTTTAACCCCCTCCTCCGGCTCAATGGTGTTCTCAAACCCCTGTTAGGTGGTCTCCCTGGTGGAATCGAGTTGAAAACCTGTTGATGTCGTCCCAACAATTTCTTGATCTCTGTCTGATACTACTGTTGACCATCTGAATCCCTTTGTGTAGTGATCAAGCACTTTGTAGCATACACTACCTCCCCATGCCTGAAGATTCTCTCCATCCTCTTGGACGACACTGTCCTGGGTGGCTCTGTCGACATGCCCCTCAGCACAATCCTCTTCCCCTCACAGTCTCTGAACCCCATCTCCAGGGTTTGGTAGTTGGTGGTGATCTTGCCCAAGGTGATCAACCACTGGATTCCTAACACCACATCTGTGTTAGATAGGTCGACTACATAAAATGTGTCTGTCATGGTGTAGTTACCTAACTTTATCTCCAAGTCTGGAACTCTGTCTAGACACTTCACTGTGTGGCCATCTGCTAGTGCGACATCAAACCCCTCAAACTCTATTTGAAGTGCCCGCCTCGACACCAACAAAGCATCGATGAAGTTGTGGGTGGCCGCACCATCTATCGGGGCGATTTCCCACTGTTCCTGAATAGTCCCTCTGATCCAGAGGGTGTCATACCTAGGAATACCAGAAAGGGTCACTATGACTTCTCCCTTTGTTGGTTTCCGTCTGTTAGCCTTCTCAGGAGGCTATGGCACTACCGGTGGTTGGGTCCCTACCGGTGTCGGTGATCTCCAAGGACGTTGCTCCTCTGCCTGTGATGGCTCCTCCTCTGAGCTAGTAGAATCACCATCCTGGTCCTCCTCACTATCCACACTGTACGCTGCCACCTCAATGTAATGTATCTCTCTCTTGCCCATGCACCTGTGGTCTGGGACCCAAGGGTCCTTGGAGGTGAAGCAGAGATTCTTCCTCATAAGTTCTTGCCTCGTGTCATCATCCAACTTCTCCTTGCCCTTCCACTCTCTTTGGAATGGCTTCCTATCTCGGTCCCTCTGTGGTACAAAGGGTTTGGAAAAGGGTTTAGTCTTCGGCGTTGAGTCTGCCAAATCTCGAGTGCCTAAGATGGCATCCTACAAGGTGTGAGGCCTGTATGCCTTCACCCATCCTCACAAGGGTTCTGTGAGCCCCTCTGTGAGCAACATAATCAACCTGGGCTCTGAGATATCTGTCACTGCCACTGCAACTCGTTGAAACTCTGTGATGAATGCCTCTGTTGTGCGAGTTTGTCTCAACTGAGCTAGATCCCTGAAATGGGTCTCTGGATCCCTCCTGTCAAACCTGTCCATGAGTCTCTCTGTGAACTCCCAATAGGAAGTGATCCGACTGTGACCCAACGTCACCAGTCCATGATGCCACCACTCGTGTGCCCCACTCTCCAAGTGTAGGGTAGTGAAACTGATAACCTCTGTCTCGGTCATCTGGTTGAGCTTGTAGTACGTGTCTAGATTTTGTACCTAAGCTCTGGCAGCGCATTTGGATGATCCGTCAAAAGAAGGTATGGTGAGTTTACCAACTTTCTGGTTGAAATCCTTGTTATGCCCCTGTTGTTACTGTTGTCCTCCTCTCTGAGGCTCTCTGGGGTGGTTCCTGAGTCTAATTCCACAGTACTCGACCAAGGTCATGTCCCGATGGAAGTCACGACACAATGTTGCGTACTCCCTTTTGTACTTTGCAATGTCCTCAACCTGAGTGGGCTCACTCTGTGCTATCGGCTGCCGTGTTGTTGTTGGGGGTGCCCTCTGGAAACTGGGGAACAATGACCTGGGAATCCTACTTGAAGAAGTGTATGTGCGAGTAGGTGAATGGGGTCTACTGCCTGCCCCTGAGTTCCCCTGCATTGCATGTGGGGATTGTGTGCTCGGTGTGCTCACTATAGCCAATCTATCTGCCATCTGCGCGAAGGATTGAGTCATGGCCTGCTGACTGACCACCAAATTGCTGATAACCTACATGAAAGTTGCATCTGGGTCCATGGGTGCCTTGTCATTGCCCTCTGGCCTCTCATATACGCCTCCCATCATCCTCTCTGCCTCATGCTCTTCCCTTCTCTCTGCTTCCCTATGTGCCTCTTCCTCTTCCTCTGAACTGGGAGGAAAGGTGGGGAAATCTGGTCTAGGTCTCCTCTCCCTGCGTCTGTTGTAAGTGATGTACTCGTCACCTACATGCTCACGGCCCTCTGGTTCACTCGCTGAACTCATCGTCTTTAGTCACAGGCTGGCAGGACTAAAGCTCTGATGCCATTGTAATATCCCTGATCCGACTAGTCTAGGAAAAGCTGCTAAACTGTTGTGTCTACTGTCTGATCTGATACACTGGGGTTTCTAGATGTGTTTAAGCTGCGGGTTTTATCATGTTGGGTGTTTTTCGCATGTGTGTGTAAATAAATAAGTTGTTTACAACATATGAATAAGCATATAGATAGAGAATGACACAAAAGACTGTAAATCATATATTATGAGTTTCTGTTGGTTACAATGTCGTATGCGACTGAAAATATAGAATCACTCGGCTAGATTAGATCTAAGTGGATCTTAGCTGGAATACAATAAAGATGTAAACTAGAAAGATGATACTTGGATGATAGAAGATTGTTGTTGGATAGGATGTGGGTTGGATGATCTACTATGCACTATGACAACTCACATGGCAACTGCTGCGGAACTGGATTGTGCGCCTTGGTGGCTACACACCTCGGATCTGACTGGAAACACTCCCAAACAATGTGCCTTACCCTCTCACACAATCTTGGTGACTGACAGCCTGACAATTGACCCTCTGCTGATGTGTCTGAACTCCGGATGGATCCCCCTTGAGGAAATGCACCCCAACTGCTACTGGAAACTACGCCCTAGTGATTCCTTCATCGAAATCGACTGATAAGGGTCTCTATTGAGCACCCTAGGCTCCTTTGAAATGGGTGGGAAGAATTTACCTGGGTCTGATCTAATGATCTCTCAGGAATCCCAAATGCGTCCTCCCCAACTGTCGCACCCTCAATTACTGAGAAATGCGCCCAAGATGATTTCTCCGACGGAATCTGACGAGAAACCAGGCAATAGAAGCACCCTTCCCTCCTCTCAACTGGGTCGGAGGGGAATCACTGGATTCTCCCTGTCTAGGACAAGTAGAATCAATCTGATGCACAGTAGTTGCGCCCTCTACCTGGATAAGTGTGCCCTCATTGTTGCAACTGGATAACTATTTTTGAAGTACGATATTACGTTATATGTATTGTTTTCCTTGTGTCTCGGGAAGGTATTCACACTTGGCAGGTCACTCAACTCATTTGGCAACCCTTGTACCTTCCCAAGACCTCTTTCCAAGCTCTTCATACCATATAGAATTGACCTCTAGGGACATCCACTCATACTTATCACTTTTTGTCTTAATTCCCCCTAGGGTCATCGAAATTCCCCCCTTGAGGTGACTACCTCACCTCTAAAGTGACGGGGGTGTTGAAATATTGTAACTGCAAAGAGTATTCTATTTATTACTGAGTTATTATTCATTAGATCAATCCCCTTTTGTGGATTGATCATGTCAAGCATTGTAATTGACCAAATCCCCTTTTGTAGATTGGTCAAACCCTAAATATAATATGCAAATTGAGAAGTCGGCCCCTAGGCTAATTAACGTGGTTTTAACCACTAAGAAGACAAGTCAGCCTTGCCCAGTGAAGAGACACCTTTCCAACACCTGCTAGTTTGTATAAATAAAGGAAGCCAACGCCTTATTATCTCATTCACTCATTCGCTCATCCAGTGCGCAAGTTTGGTAGATGCAGTTGGGAGAAGAAGGAAGAGAGGCGCATTGCTCAGTATTCGATATTCTCTAGTTTTTGGTTTATTGTCTTGGCATTGTATTGTCTATCTATATTAAGGAAGTTTTTGTTGGGTTTTCTCCCCCATGAGGGTTTCCCGGGATAAATGTTGTGTATCTTGTGATTGTGTTTCTCTCAGTATTGGATATTCTCTAGTTTTTGGTTTATTGTCTTGGCATTGTATTGGCTATCTATATTAAGGAAGTTTTTGTTGGGTTTTCTCCCCCATGAGGGTTTCCCAGGATAAGTGGTGTGTATCTTGTGATTGTGTTTCTCTCAGTGATCCTATCTATGCTATGGTTATCTAGTAAATTGAAAAGAAACCTAATAATAGCTTAAACCTGAACATGGTATCAGAGCTAAGCTGAAGAGAGCATCTTTCACTACATAAAGAAAAATGTCACTGTTGTTGTACAAGAAAATTAGGGCTTTTTGTTGAAGAGGAATATCAGCCTAAAAGCCATCTAGAAAAGTGCGCCCTAGCCTAGGGAACTCTTTGGCACCTTGAGTGCACCTTTTCAATGGATAAAACTCCCGGAAAGTGAAACCCTAGTTTTTACTGGTACCAAAAAACCAGGAAACCATAACCAGTGCCAAAAGTACCAGTCCAAAATTCCGTTGGTCAAGTTTGAAGGGGAAAATTTTGGATTTTCCGAAATCTAACTACACCAGGCTACTTGCCTCAACCAAGCACACCTCCTGGTAAGTTCAAAATTAAATTCAGAGCATTTTCAATTTTTGGTCATTTTCTAGCTCCAAGTAAAGATGTCTGCAAGCACTAAGCTTGTTGACAAGCTAGAAGGTGTGGAAAACTCTCGTGCCTGGAAGTATAGGATTGCACTCATTCTTGAAGAGAATGACCTAGCAAGATTCATTAAAGAAGATGTACCAGAACCTATCGATGTTGCAACTAAAGAAAAACACCAAAAGGACATAGTTAGGGCCAAAAGAATCATTGCAGATTATATTAAAGATCACTTGATTCCTCAAGTGGCTTCAAAGAAGACTGCAAAAGAAATGTTTGTTGCCCTAACCAGGATGTATGAAGGAAAGAACATCAACCGGAAGATGAATCTAAGAACTCAACTCAAAAATACAAGGATGTAGAAAGGAAAAACAATTCAAGAGTATTTAACTAGAATATCACAATTCATGGAACAACTAGAAGCAATTGGTGATACTCTAGATGAAGACAAACTCATAATGACAACCCTTAATGGTCTCAGAAGACCTTGGGATGCATTCATCCAAACTATTTGTGCTAGAAAGGAGAAACTACACTTTGACAGTCTTTGGGAAGAATGTGTTCAAGAAGAAGCAAGAGTAGCTAACAAAGAAGCAATACTATGAAGAGATGAAGATCAAGCCCTAGCTGCTCATACTAAAGGAGGAAGGAAGAGGTCTTACTTCCGGAAACAAACTCATCAATATAAGGAGTCTCAGCCCCCAAACAAATTCATACATAAAGAATCTCACCCTCCAAGGAGATTCTAGAAGTTTCAGAAAGGTCAAAGAAGAGAAAAAGATTTATCATCCTACCAATGTTACCAGTGAGACAAGATGGGACATATTGCTAAGAATTGTCCAGCTAGAAAAGAATAATACAAGAAGAGAAACAAGAGGCATCATGCCCACACAGTTGAAGATGAAGAGCCACCCACAAAGATGATAAAAGAACAAATTGAAGACTATGTCTTAATCTCTGCCCTCTCAGGATCAATGTCACCTGGTGAGGACACTTGGCTCATAGACAGTGGTGCTTCCAAGCACATGACAGGCCAAAAGGACATTCCCTCTTGCCTCACAGAATAGAACTTTCCTCGGAAAGTTACACTTGTAGAGGATTATCAGTACCCTATCAAAGGAGTAGGAGAATCAAATTACAAACTTGATTCAGGAACCCCAATGAAGATGAAGGATGTACTATATGTACTAGGTTTGACAAAGAACTTACTTTCTATCTCAGCTTTAGATAAGAAAGGCTTCAGAGTTGCTTTCATAGATGGAGAAGTTCTTATGTGGCCCAAAGGAAAAACCATGGAAGAAGCAAT
>ML780800.1:60906-75957 GCA_009831015.1 Picea engelmannii
AGGGGTATTTCAGAAATTATGTATCGGGGCAACAAAAGACGTGGATCAAATGGCTGCACTTGGGTGAGCATTGCTAATAACATCACTTATCACATGTCGATCGAGATGACACCTTTCAAAGCTTTGTATGGTTATGACGCCACCACCTTTGTGGACCGAGCATTTGGGGACAATCAGGCACCCAAAGCCAAAGATTGGATTCAGGAGAGTTAGGACATCTTGCGAACTCAAAGATAACCTGCAAATGACAGAGAATCAACAGAAGATGTATGTCGACAAGCATAGAGTGGAGCACAGTTTCGAGGTGGGAGACTTGGTATACCTCTGCTTGCAACCATACAGGTAATCATCCTTGAAAATGAAAGGGGCAGAGAAATTGAAAGCCGCGATTCTATGTTCCCTACAGGATTTTGAGGTGAGTCGGGGAGGTAGCTTATGAGTTAGAATTTCCAGAGGGGTGTAAGATACACAATGTCTTTCATGTTTCATGCCTCAAGAAGGCAGTGGGACAACATGTTGTCACCTCTACAGAGTTACCACCATTGGATGAGGAGGGGCAGTTGATAATTCCGGAGGAGGTGTTGGAGACCAGAGAACGGAAATTAAGGAACAAGAGCATCAAAGAGTACCTAATCAAATGGAAAAATCTACCTATCCAGGACGCTACTTGGAAAGGAGAGCAGATATTGCAACATCCTGGATTGCAATTGCTTGAGGACAAGCAATTTAAGGTGGGGAGGACTGTAATGTCCCCGTTGGCCTAGGAGGCATAAGGAGTGGTTCCGCTAGCCTAAATTGGTTCCCGTAGGCTAAGTCGGAAAAGTTACCTAGGGAACTCAACTTTTGCCTAGGAAGTAACTTTATAAAGTGAAAAAGGAAAAAAGGGGGACATGGGTCTTAGGCAAATAAAATCACTTAAAAATTATAAAGTGTGCAAGCATAAAGTGACTTTAAAAAGAAAATTAAAAGTAAAGTGAGTGGGAAATAACTCAATGGAGAAATAAAAGAGGGGAAATGAGGAGGTGCCCCTCATTCTTGCATTTTCTCATTGAGAAAATAGATTTGGAGAGCTCTTGGAGAGTTTTCTAGGGTTTTTGGAAACCCTTTGCAGCTATCTCTGGTTTCGGTGTTGCAACGATACACCCTAGCTAGACTTGGGGAAGAGATCACCTCAGATTTCTTCACTGTGCTTCATGTGGCTGAATGCTTTTGCTTGCAGTGAGAATATTCTTATTGGGATGAGTTTCTCATTTCAGAGGTCAACTTGTTGAAAGAGGGCAAACTTTAATGACTGCTGAGCGAGTTTATACAGAGGGAGTCGTGTCATTCCCTCTCTTGGTGGCCGAGTTATTGAATAGTGGGGCGAGTTAGCTTGTGGGGTCGAGCTGCTCCTTGGAGGGCGGTTTTTCCTTGCTTCTTGACTGATTTTGGACTGAACTGAGGCCGCACTGTCATTCCTGGGATGAGTTGTTGTATGGGAGGGGTTGAGTGCCTTGCTGGGGTTGAGATTTAAGGGGCAGGACATCATTCATTACAGGCTGGGCACACATCTCTGTGTGGGGGACACTATTCTCTACAGGCTGGGCGCACATCTCTGTGTGGTGGACACTATTCTCTACAGTCTGGGCGCATTCCTTTACAGTCTGGGCATATATCTTTGTGGGAGACAGCGCTATCTCACTTGTACTGAGCTGTTGCTGCAAGGAGACTATTTCTTTGCTGGTGGATCGATATTCCTCAATGTGGGAGTGGCTGGGTATTTCCTTCCTGAGATCGAGCTGGCTATGAGGGTTGCTGTCTATTAACTTATCAGCTGCTGCACGTAATTGTTTCTTACAGATTTGTCTCTGTTTTTGGGACTGATATATACTGTATTTACCACAGAAGTAACCCGTCCACTTAATGCTCAGGTCAGATTTGCTTCTATATATCTGTTGTTACCATTTATGTGAGTGATAAAAGTGTCATTGCTGCTCATTCTAGAGAGTAATTTACTGGCATGCACCTTGTGTATTTCCCTAATTTTGCTGGCATCTTTTATGAGATTTAATACCTTCCAAAGGCAGCAAATTATTTATGGGATGTCACTATATCAGAAAAAAACTCATACCCATTACCCAACAACCTGCTTGATGAAACACCTACTTTGGTAAACAAGAAAAAATTTCCAAAACAATTCTAGACTGGAATTTTACAGTTTTATACTCAGCAAACAAATGGTTTGAAATGATGTTCTAACAGAGTGCTGAAAAGGCAATGAAATTCGCACAGTTGAACACTATTGAAACTGCCAAGAAACAGAGAATGAAACCCACACAACAGTGAACTAGAGTAAATTCGTTTTATGCAATGCTTCTCAAGATTTTGACAGTGATAATAAAGAGGTGCCTGAAGGAATGAAACAGTGTTAAAAAAAACGACCATTATGGACTGGTGTGCACCCTATTTACTGAAAATAAATGATTAGATCAAGCCTGAAATGTACCCAACCAAGAGGGACGGAAAACCATATAGTTTGGCAAAATCGCTTGGAAGAACTTTGGCGTTAAACTGGGTTAGATTGTAACTTAAACCAGCAACAATGGATGCACAGCTAAACCCTGTTACTTGTTACTGAAGCACCAGATTTACGGGTCGAACCCTCATGTTTAAACAAATTTGCCTCAGAGATGAATTTAATGGCTCAAAATCAGCCCCCCCCTATGATCAGCAAGTGAGAAAAATTATCATGTAATGATACCAACAAGTGCTGCTATGTTCTCTCTGGTGTGATATTCAGAAAATTTGACATAGATAACAGAGAAAAACTTGCAGCAAATAAGGTAACGCCTGAGAGAGATAGTGGAACGCTTTGGTAATTAGAAATGGGTATCCAAGTGACCTGAAAACCCAGCAAAGAAACTTGGAAACATCCCTTGAAAGACGACTTAATGAGGACTAATTAGTAAATTACTTGCTGTTTGAACTTTGAAATGCAGACAATGATCAGGAACTGTTCAGAAGTGTCTCAAGGGAAATAGCATGTCGTTTGAGTATTTTTGGAATTAGTTTTGCATCCAAGATAATCTAGAAGGACAAACCTTGAAGTTTAGATATGCAATCTCAGATGCTAACCTCTGAAAACCTTACTGGTTCAACAGTCGAGAGAAAGAAGAATATGGATACATCCAGTAAAATCAAGGCGATGCTTAAAGATGTCAATAACTGATCTAGTTGCCCAAACTTGGTTGGAGTGTAATATTGTGTGAAACAACACCTCAAAGAAGGAGATAAACCCTGTGTAAACCTGTTATTTGGGAGTAGTAAATCCACAGCCGTATAGGGTTTTAATTGGAACAGCAAACAATGAGTCGATCTGCAACAGATTTTGACTGAGACAAAATTATGGCTTCAGAGGTAACGCCCTGAAAGTTATGCTAATCGTTTTAGGGGTTTTGAGTAGATGGAGGATAAAACTAAATAACCCAAATGATAGAAAGAAGATCACTGCACCGAGATGGCCCCTGAAATCAATTGACCTCTGCAAAACCTACTAAACTGACTCAGAGTTTGTGGCGGCAAGGAATATGAACAGATTACGACAACGTCCTTGGGTAGAAGTGGAACTCTGGGAAGTTTTAAGATCGGTATGATGGAAAAATAACCCAAGTCTCAGATTTGAAAAATCGCTTGTGCAAACAGCAGATCGTCCTCAAGAAAGTGCAGTGTTGGTAAATATGGACCTGCTAATCATTTGAATAGAGCTAGGGTTTGATAAAAAGATGAAACACAATTAATGGCTCTTAAACCCTAGTGTAGTTTCTGGCTTAGGGTTACTGATGAAATTCAGCCAACAAGAAAAATTAAAATCATGGAAAAAATTCAGTTAAGCTCAAAAAGGTGAAAATTTGTGGAAACTTTTATGGGGGTTTGATCAAAAAATTAAGGGAAGAAAGGGCTTGCTATTGGGCTATGGGGTCATTCAGATCCAAGGTAATTGATTTCAAACTCTGCTGGTGTCTTCCCTCACCAAGGGCTGGGGGAAAATCACCAGACTTAAGGCAGCTAGGGTCTAACCTAAAGGGGGTTGAATCAATAACTGCAAACAACCTACAACATGCTAGCATTCAACAATTAAATTTGGACATAATAGAAAGAAAACAATAGATCTTCTTTTCTAAATATATCTAAGACAAAAACAGAAAAGTAAGGGGCTAGAGTTGCCTCCTAACTCCTTAGTTTGTTTCTCTAACATGCAGTATTCTCCACTTCAACATTAGATATCTAAGGTACCCTCCAATGAAACAATGAATTTACCCAAGAAAATGTTAGACAATAGCTTGCAGCAAAATATGCTTTCCTTATTCTCCAATGATTTTTTACAAATGAAGAGTGCATCTTCTTTTATAGGTGAAGAGGAACCTCAAAATAGTTTTACAAAACCACGGGTCAGCTCAATACCACTTTCTAAAAATAATATATAATCTAAAAACCACTTTCTCTAACAAACCATGAGCAAGGCAAATAATAAAATAATATATCAAATGTGTTCATACAATAAAATAATGATTCCCCTTTAAAAAGGGTCAAATGTAGAATAAAATAATGTTCAAGGAGGAGCGCCTCTCATAGAAGGAGATCAAAATAGTCAAAATTCCCAACGTCTAGCTTTTATCAAGGAAGTAAGCCAACGTATAAGTGAAATATGAGCTGTCCCTTTTAGAAATGGTAATGATATGTGTATGCTCAAAGAGAGGAGCAGTCCATATGTCTAATAATGTTCCTATGTGTAATATCCACCTATAATGATGGGTTTAGCCTCCTAGTAGATCATTAATTTGCAACCCCTGGTGACCATTTCTTAGTAAAACATAACAAATTTAATTAATTTTAACACTTGCCTAAGTCTTACCTAGGGGAACATTATTAACCATTATACATGAATCAAATCCTAAGAAAAACCACATTTCCTAAGTTTTTAGGTGAAAGATAGACAATTAATGTAATTGGTGATGAAAGGGAAGGGGAATGATCCATGTGATGACCCTCAAAGTCTTAAACATGCATACGCCGCATTTTTTAACTTTTTATGCTTCTAACTTTATTTTAGCTAGGTGTTTTTTATAATAGCCTTCTAGAGGGAGTTTTTCATTGAGTTACCTTTCTCAGCCTGTTTTTTTTTACTACCTCTTTAGCCTTTTTCTTTAGATGTTCACTTTATTGAACAAGTCCCCATTCTTTAGATTTTCTTTAGACAACCATGGACTAGGGGCATTGCTCAAGTTTTATTTTTCTTGGGTTTTTTACTTTTCGCTCTTCACCTCTTAGCCTTTTGTGGCTTTATTTGATTCAGGATTTTAACTTTGACCTTTCCTTTTGACCTTTGAGAAGTCATACATGATGGGATGCAATTATTTTTTACATGAATGGAAACGAATGATACAAGGGAGATGGAAAGTGATTAGCATGGTTAGGATATGTATGGCTCTATCTAGTCTAAACACCTAGTAGTACGAGTTATCCTAGGAAAAGACACACTTCTAATAGAAAACTTGTTGCCCAAGGTACTACGACGCAAGTAATAAAATTATGTGTTATGAAATACTAAATTCTAATCAACAATCTATAGGTAATCACAACTTCACGACATACCAGGAGGTTACATCCTCACGTCTAGGTAAGTATTACACATGGAATGTCTTTGAAGTAAATTGGACCATCAAAGTGTATCTGATACCGGAGCATCTGATCTAAACTGAGTTAAATCATGGTTGAGCTAGCAGAATCATATCTCAATGGAGTAAGGAAGGACTTTGTTTGGCTCTGACGAAGAGTTGCATGATATCTCATGCAAGCAGCTACATGACACTGTTGTGAGGGTATCCAAAGTTCGTTACCCTTGAGAGGGTAATGGGAAGCAGACCTTGTAAGAGCTTAGCCTTGCAGCTCAAGAAAAAATCCTTTAGAAGACTGGAGTATCTCTGTGGTTATGCATTAGCTTAATGTATCTTTGTCCGCCACGATTTTAGTTGATTGGGAAAAGTCATTCCATTATGACATTAGAATAATATGAACACTACAATAAATATAAGATTATTAATGTTAGAATTAGTGTATGTCATGGCCAACACATAACAATAAATGTTAATGCGAGGGTTCGGTGGTTAAACAACTGTAACAGTTTTTTTTGTTATAAATGATGTATCCAAGACATGGTATAGTTCAAAGAGTGGTATGTATGTTTCTGCTCACCTGGCAGCCTGGCTATGGCTACCCCTGTGATGTACTTATGCTGCAGTATTAATATAAACATATTATTCTCTCCACTTGTGTTTCTGTTGAACGTGGAACTTGGAAGTACTCTTACAAAACATGCATTCAAATTATCTGAACATAACCATCCTTGAATAAATTTCTAAAATCCATTTATCGTTTTCTCTTTGGAATAAATAAGAATTAGAGAACATAATATGAAGTTTAAGAGAAAGACAAAATATGTTTTGAAGTGTACCCTAAACAAAGCAGATTATGCACTGTAGCAAATTATGTCAGCACTATGGGCTGTTTGCTGCCATTACATATTTACCAGTGGTTGTTCCTTGTGATCTACATTATTTTGGAAGGGTTTTCATCTCCATCACCCTTCTGATGTTTTCCAAGGAGTCCAGATTTCCTAATTCTTACCAAGCAGGGAGTCCTAAAGGATTTCCCCATGCCTGCCCCTCGTTATCTTGTAGTTCTACCTGCTGTGGGACTAAGCTTGCTTGGTTGTTAAAGCATTTGTATCCAACAGGGGTTGCCATGTTCCCCACATTAGTAATTAAATTTAATTGTTAGTCTATTTCCTGATTGATACTCATATATTCATTTTTCTGATTGGATTTCCAAATCTTCCTGCCCTTCAGTTGACATCACAAAAACATCCTTAGGTGGTCTTAACTTAGCACCAAAGCCAGCTTATAGGTAAAGAGCATTTGCTGTAAACTACATGCACAGTAGTGATATAGTGCCAGCCTATATGGTCCTTAGCTGGTGCCCATTTTATCATTCAGGTACCTACTTTTTCTGGCGCATACTTCTCATATGGTAAAACAGGAAAGTTATGTCTGCACTCATGGGCAATTGATAAAGTATTGATGAACTGATTGATGTCTTACTTTTAGAACAATTTTTATTGCACGTAGCTTCTGAGATTCCACTTGCCTAAGCTCATGCTAATTACATTTATATTGTCACCGCAGCAGGCTTGATGTCTATAATAGTCACTTCTGCAGACTTGACGTCTATAAAACTGTAATTAGATGGGCTTTAGAGGGAAGAACATAATGGATCAGATTAAAGAATGATCCATGCAGATTCTTCATAACCTCCAGGGTTGAGAATAATCTTTCAATTATCGTTAAGCTTTTATAGTGTTACAAATCCTTAATATGTTATCACAGAATCTTCGGAACACTTGCAACTTTGTAAGGAATCTTAGCTGTATTTTGGAATTAGTTTTTTCATTTTTTTTTTTCTGATTGTAAAGTATTTGCATTACTTTCTTACAAGTATTTTTTATGTGTGCGTTCAGTGGCATTTGTTGGACCATGCTTTTGACCAGAGTTTGGAGATGGGTGAAATTCCATATATTTCACTTTACAAAGAAAAAATATGCCAAAGTTTACAGGCAGGAGAGTATGCCAAAGTCATCACGTACATACATAATATGGCCCAAGGATCATTGAATATAACTCCAAATGAGTGGATGCAGTTATTCAGGAAAAATGAGAATCGAATCAGCAAAGATAGTTGGCAAGAGCTATTGCACGAGATGAACAGTTTAATTGCAGATGACAATTGGACAAGCCCCATCTTAAGGAACCTGATAACATCCTTGCATCCTTCAAGTGGCCTGGATATACCACCAGACTCTAGAAATTGTATCAGCACCCTGGGTACATTAGAAGTTGATAAAGAATTAGAGTCTCATTCAAGCAATATCTCACTAACAGGTGAAGATGGGAAGACAACCAATGACAGTCAGAATGGAACTTGTATTGATGGGGCTGAGCAAAATCAAAACGATGGCATGGAAAAGGATGCTCTGAACCCTCTGATTGCTGATATAATAAATGACGGTTTGCACTATTTACCAGATTCTAATTTGCCATCTTCATATGAGATACTGAGGGAATGGAGGCAGGATGTCAAGGAAAAGGTAATTGTAGAATGCTAAACATGAAGAATTTAACCTGACTTGCTTTCTGAATCCTTTTTATCGTACTGTTTAATAGGAGATTCTGTATATTACTCATGTGTTCATAGCCCTTACAAACCCTAGATGGAAGAATCTTTGGGGAAGTGGAAATAGCATAAGTGCATGTTAAACTGAATATGAGTTCACTCTAGTCTGAGCTTTCAGATACTAAATGTTTGTGGAAAGTTCTTTTGATACATCTAACCTTTTACTTGAGCCTTGCCGACTAGTGCCATGAACCAGTGTAAATAGAGGAGCTTGAAGCAATCAAAGGAACTTTGGTTCTTGCTTTTAGTCTCACTTGTACATCATATTTGATGTCATTATATTATTTTTCCCTATCATGGTATCAATGATACGCTCTCAAATATATTACTGTTTGTCGATGTTTTACTCCTCTTTTCCTTTTTGAATATTTAAGATGAAGTTGCTGCATCCCTCTTAATAGCACCATTCGTCTGAATAGCAATCATTCAGACTAAAAATTAGACTCTACTCGTAACTATACCTTACATCACAAATAAAATGTGTGGACTATGAAGAAGAAATGAGTTCTTTTTATTTGATGATTAATATAGTATGTAATGTGAAATGCTAAGGCTTACATTAAAGATATTAAAATTTTGTTTTCTTAGATGACAATTTCTTCCTTAAGAGAATATAGGTTTATGTACTTTTACCCATATTATTGTGAAAGCTGTAGATCAAAATACATGTAGACTTTGAAATCTAAAATTTTGGGTGTGTTGACCACCTATTTCCATAGTTTTAAAAATCAGAACCGGCACCGGAACCGGTCGAGGGTCCAACCTGAACCGGTCGAACCGGTTTTTTAAAAAATACATAAAATATTTAAATTTTAACGAAAAAAATATATTTTTAAGATTTTAAATCATGTTTCCAAAGCATTAGAGACAACATATCTAAAGTATGCTCATGAATATATCAAAACAACACCAAGTGCAATACATATCTAGAGATCAGAACATAAATACATAATCAAGGAGGCTCTAAATGGCCTCTACAACATCAAATAACATATTAAGTTAGAGTCATTGATACTATAGGTGGGAATGCCAATGACAAATATAAAATAGCCATAGGGTAGATACTAGAACCGTAGATGGAAGAATCTCATAGCTCACGAGTCATGACTGTCAATAGTCCTCCATGTCATAATCATCAAGATTGGCATCACTACCACTGCTCTCTCCTCCTCCCCTATATCCAATGCAATTCGTGCATTTGTTGATGTGGACTCTGGAGGATGACCCCTCAAGAGGATCATCATCATTAAAAGTGATCTGCTCTAGCACTAGTTCATTAAGATCCAAGTTGGATAATGCCAACTCAACACTGTTGTTCAAACCCATATCATCAGAAAACAAAACCCACATCTTTGTCTTTCCCTTCAACCACTCTTCTCTCTGCCTGTATATAAGACGGAGGTTGGTGTGCACATACACTACTAAGTCACCTGACACGACGACAAAGAGAGGAGATCAATAGAAGAGTTTATACTTGAGTGAAGGGTACATTTTTACTGGGGTCATGACAAAAGAGTTCAACAATCAATGCCACCAACATCGAGGTACATAAAGGGCTTGGTTCTCTTGATTAAATGTCAGTTCCATACCCTCATACATGATAGAATCCACTGGAAACATTGCGATCTTGCCAATCTTGAAATCTTAAAAACTGTTAAGTCTGTTGAATTTTGAATGGGACCTAAAATCCTACTTTCTCCATATGAAGTCCAATGAGGTTGGAACCACTCTCAAACACCCTGAAACAATTAATGGTAATGTTAAAAATTTAAGTAAAAGGATGAAAATGAAAGATAAAGGAGAATGTCACTTTTACATTAAGAATTTAACATTACCATTAATTACTAGGGTGGGTGAAATGGAGGGGGTGGGGACCTCTTTAAATAGAATTAGTAAGGCAAAATAACCCTCAGCACACCAAAACACCTTACAACTCCAACTTGCATGACAAAACATGAGCCCAGTACTTCTCTGTTACTTAGGTTTTAGGTTTTAGGGACCAAACTGGCCAGTTTATGACCAACATGGCCGGCTTGATCATAAATCGACCGACCATGTAGAAAATCAGGGACAAAAGCACTAACTCACATAGGACTTTTGTCAAACACTTAGCAAACATAGATTTTTATCTTAAATTAACTATGATATGTAATTACCCACATTCAGCTATATCATAAGCCGAAAATAACAATGAACAACAGTCACAAAGACATGTGCACACCCATAATTTTGGCAACCAGCTAGGGAAAAGCCCAGTTTGGGGAAACCCACTATTAGCACTCTGTGAATTCGTTTGGTTGAGAAAACGAATGATAGAGGTAACCTACAGACCAACTTTAAGGCCGAAAACTAGCCTTTCCAACCCATATAGGGCTCTCTTTGAGACTTTGTCTCTATACAGATTATGGCTTTGAATTGTCAGCTAGATTTAACACGTTCGTGCAGTATTTTTGGTTCTATTGGCAAGAGAATGAAAAACCTTGGGCCATAGAGTCAAATTCCAGAAAAACGAGAGAAGCAAATGACATGGTGACTAAAACTTGAGAGGATAAAGGGTAAGTAGGCAATGGTCTTTCAGTTCGAAGTCGTTGTGTGCGGCGAGAGAAAAATACATAAAGCAACTCAGAGCATCGTTGGAGATGAATTCTGAATTTACTTAGAAGAAAACACAATTGTCCAAATGGCAAAATCTAGAGCACCGCGCGATGAATTCTAGACTTGTAAAACATTTTGATTTAGACAAAATACAAACATGGATATACAAAACACAAGAAGAACGTACATAAGAGAGGTCACAATACATCAAACCACTACCATTAGAATCTTTTCATCAAAGTCTCAGGACCTTTGCATTAAACTTCAATCGGGTTCGAAAGTTACTTCAATAGTCACTGTCTACATTACTTTTCCAACCAACCTCGCTTACATTGAAAAGATGCAATATATAGAAAAAGATGTGTCGTTTGGGCTGCCATGCTCCCCAACTACTATTCCTAGAAATTAGGCTCTGATTATTCTCTGCCAGATGATCATTCTGATGGCACCTTACTAAGAATAGAAACTTGATTGTACCCAATCATGCAATAACCGACGTCTTTGCCATGATAGTTTGGTCATCAACAAGATTCCATCGTTAAGAAGTGATGTGTCGGCATTTCTCCTTTGGAAGTTTATCTGGATGATCAAGCACTTTGTCAGGCTCCTGCCACCCAGTGTAACGACTTTGATTGATGTCGCGCGATCATTGGCTGAGGTATGCATGTGGCAGGTAACTCTGGTCTGTCACTTGTGTTTCCAAGATGACAACGTCGGTCAGGGGACAACGCATTTCTTCAAAACTGTTGTGTGTTCATCCTACACTTATCCTTCGTGATAGGTAGGTTTTCAGCATCTGCGCGACGTATATCTGTCACGCGGGTACACGTCAGAGTCCCTACTTCCCGGCAGGGAACATGACACAGGGAGAAAGGAATCTTGCACCACGTTTGAAAAGACAAAAATGGGGTCAAGTCAATTATGTTTCTGGCCTTATCTGCAGTCTTGATATCCGAAGCGTTTTCCTAAGAGACCAGTTGCGCCTTTTCAAATTCTTTACCTATCTTCACAAAACCGCATTCCCCTTTAGCTTCTTTTGAGCACTGGCTAGAGCCGTGCAAACGTTTTCCATGGCCGGTCCACATTCCTTGAAGTGCTCCACAATGCTCTCCTTTGACATTCTCTGTGCTTCGCGTAGCTGGATGATCGTGTCTTGTGCTTCTCTGAGCTGCCTCTTAAGCCAAGTCGCATTCCCTTCTCGGCTCTGTGATGTTGATGTCTCGACGGCCCTTTCCGCTAACTTTTTTTTCAATTCCTTGTTCTCTTGGACAACTCAACAATAACGACTTGTGTTTGCTTTAGCTATTGTGACGACTCACGAATATCCATGTCTCCAGTGTCTAGCCTTCTCCGTCTGTCCCAAGTTTCTCAGCTTGAAGCTTCGACAGGTTCTGGCTAGATAGCGTGCATGAGTAACTGCTCAGCGACCAATTTGGTGCACAGCTCGCTCGGAGCTTGGGCCTCCCTGGTCTCTCTATTCTTTCTTGGCCTACCTCTTTTCCGGGGTATCGACTGTTGGGGGGACAGAGCTTCCATTGTCTTTCCTTTTTCTGCAGCCCTTTCTATTTCCGCCTCCGCGCTATGAGATGTTGCTTTTCCCTTGGGTAGAGGGGGATCTCCTTTGGGGTCCATGGGGATGTCGGTTGAGAGAAGAAACGAATCCCAGCTCTTGCCCAGTCGCCTCAATTCCTCGACTATCAACAATTTGATTAGTGAGATATGGGATACGTTCTTCGACTGGTTTGCTTAAGCTTGGACGCTATCTGCCATTCCTCGGAGGCTTTGGTGCAAGAAGAAAGGCAGGTTCAACGACCTCTTTCCTGTGAAATGCATCAACAATCTAATGTGATGAAGGTGTATTCTGTCAGACCTTCTTTCACAAGTGAAATACTTTCTATTCACCCTCAAGAGTTTCTGAAAAGGCTCCTATAGATACCGACTTGAAACACTCGTTTCGATTTTCCCGTTTAGGCAGTTTGGTTTGATGAATTCTTCATAGCATAGCACGTCCAAAGGCATGCCTTTAGACCACCTTTCACCATGCAGAGGGATCTCCGTCGCAGTTGACAGAGTTTCCTCCATCACTTAGAATGTGATTCCTACAATAATCGCGCGAAACCCGTTGAATCTGAGCGTGAACTGTTTCGAAAGATGCTTTGACATTCAAATCTTCATTTATCAATGCCAAGTCTTGACGTTCGGACCTCACAGTTTTGCGGCTTCACGCCCCTTTCCTTATGTTCTGGGATGTCACCATGGTGCAATGCGTGTTTGTTTTGCGTGCGCGGTAGTGAAGATGCCACCCCCTTTGCGGGGCGAATGGATAACGATATTCTTGGCCCAGACCTGTCAGAGGGGCAATAGCAAAACTTTGCGCGATAAGTGAGAATGACTTTGGGAATTCACTGTGCGGCCCCCAGGCACCACGAAGACTCAGTGCAGGGACGGGTCGATGCTATGACAATGACGATGACAGGCTCGTCGTAGTAGGGGAGCGCGAAAGAGAATTTGGACGTGACAGGAAATCTGAGGATGAGGGGATGACCGTGAGAGGACTTGTCGTCTGACATACTAACTTGTGACCACTTTCGACCAGCTTCAAACCATGGTTTAAGACGGACCAAACGCGACAATCTTGACTGCCCTGGTTTGTGACATAACTGATGGCAATCGGCTTTCCCGCAACGAGAAACTCAAGGCTTGCGGAAAAATTTACAGATGACGCATAAATTTGGATGGTAAATAGAATACATGCAGAGCGACTAGCATTTATAACTGAATGAGTGAGGGATGGAATCATGACAGGGGACACTGAATCCATGGTGACAAGAAGTTTTGAAGCAGGCCGAAGATTTGCGCAGCACATTCGCGCGATAGGTACACTTCGGAGTGTGTAAAGTACAGGTGATAAGAGCTGTAGAGTATACGTGATATGAGCGTCATGATTTCTTATCCTTTCTGACTTCATAATGAGGTGATGATGGTCGTTATATCTGTCGACATGACCCTTATTATAACAACTTGATTCGACCTTTGGCATGTAAAATCTTCTCTTCTATCAAGACCGGACCTTTTGGGAAAAGACCTTTATCATTTACACATGTTTGATTCTGACGTCCCTTCCCGACTCCAAGGGCCAAACCGACCACTTGCTAACTTCGACCCATTCGTTGTTCGGTACCTGACCTCACACGCTTTGACACACGGAGCATGACTCATCTAAGACTGACTCTAACTGAAAAATGATGGCGCTAACAACTGGCTCCAACAAGGATGCTATCCTCCCAGTGAGGTGGCAAAGAACAACATACCAGATGCCTGACCATTGGGCCTTATTTGTGTTAATGTTTATGCCATTATTATAGTTCTTTGCATTTCAATAGATAAGAGCAATATAAGAACATGATCACTGAGAAATACACATTCACAAGAGACACAACATTTATCCTGGGAAACCCTCTAGGGGAAGAAAACCCAGCAAAAACTTCCTTATCATAAATTGCCAAAACAATGTTCAAGAGAAAACTCAAACTAATACAAATAGTCCTCCCCAAAAGATGCGCCACTCTTCTTCTCCTCTCTCCAACTGGTAATTGCAGCTTGCCTCATAAGAAAATGAGCAAGTGAGTTGTGTGATAAAGTGAGGCGCTAGCCTCCCTATATATACAAGACAGGCACATGTGAAAGGTCTTCACTGGCAGGGCCGACCTCTCACTCTGGGTGGGTAAACCCACCTTTAATTTAATTTCGAGTCTCAATAATAACTGTTGGGGCTGACTTCTTATTCTGCCTATTACAATTGTCCGATGACCAATCCGCAAAAGGGGATTTGGTCCTAATACAATTACCGACATGATTAATCCACAATGGGGATTAATCCTATGAATAAAATAACAATAATAATAAGAATACTCTTTGCAGTTACATTATTTCAACACTCCCCCTTAACAAGAAGGGTCTTCTTCAACAGCATTAGGCGAGAGAGGTCTGCATCATCAGTGGCATCAGGAGGACAGTATCGTCAATATCATCTTGAAACATTGGCTAACACATTTACGAGTCATCGGAAGTTTTCTTCATCAGCAACATCATCATTCTCAAAAGAATGCCATCATCATCTGCATCAAAATGTATCAGTAAAAATGATACCTCATCACAACACTAGGCTGGCACATCATAGTACTACATTGG
>ML780800.1:86100-118499 GCA_009831015.1 Picea engelmannii
ACCGATCCTATACTTCCAGGCATGGAAGTTGTCTATGCCTTCTAGTTTCTCAACAAGCTTTGTGCTTGCAAACATCTTGTACTTGAGGCTACGAAAATGACCAAAAAATGAAAATGCTTAAAATCAATTTTTGACCTTACCAGGAGGTGCGCTTGGCTGAGGCAAGTAGCCTGGTGTACTTGGATCTGAGAAAATCCAACTTTTACCCCATCAAATCTGATCTACGGATTTCTAGACTGGTACTTCTAGTACTCCGGTACTTCTGGTACTTCTAGTACTGGTTTTCTGGTACTTCTAGTACTGGTTTTCTGGTACTTCTGGTACTTTTGTGAAACTAGGGTTTCACTTTCCGGGAGATCCAGCCACTGAAAAGGTGCGCTCTAAGTGCCAAAATGATCCTTGGGGGAGGGCGTAGCTTTGTGGGTGGTTAGGGAGCTGAAAAAAATCACTTTTGCAAAATCCTAATTTTTAGGTACAGTAACAGTGACATTTTTCCTCTTGCGAAATATGTTTCCTTCAGGTTGGCTCTGATACCATGTTAATGTTTATGCCATTATTATAGTTCTTTGCATTTCAATAGATAAGAGCAATATAGGAACATGATCACTAAGAAATAGACATTCACAAGAGACACAACATTTATCCTGGGAAACCCTCTAGGGGAAGAAAACCCAGCAAAAACTTCCTTATCATAAATTGTCAAAACAATGTTGAAGAGATAACTCAAACCAATACAGATAATCCTCCCCAAAAGATGCGCCACTCTTCTTCTCCTCTCTCCAACTGGTAATTGCAGCTTGCCTCATAAGAAAATGAGCAAGTGAGTTGTGTGATAAAGTGAGGCGCTAGCCTCCCTATATATACAAGACAGGCACGTGTGAAAGGTCTTCACTTTCCGGGCCGACCTCTCACTCTGGGTGGGTAAACCCACCTTTAATTGAATTCTGGGTCTCAATAATAACTGTTGGGGCCGACTTCTTATTTTGCCTATTACAATTGTCCGATGACCAATCCACAAAAGGGGATTTGGTCCTAATACAATTACCGACATGATTAATCCACAATGGGGATTAATCATATGAATAAAATAACAATAAGAATAAGAATACTCTTCCTAGTTACATTATTTCAACAATTTGATTTACGGACTCTAAAACAACGGAAAGACACACCCTAGACCTTCTTGAGATAGTTAACATTAGACTCAGCATAAACTTAGGGCCTTCACTCCGGGCTTCAATTTCCTGCTGACACACTGACTTGAAATGCCTTCTTTGAAAACAAAAAAAAAAACGGCTATTTACAATGACATGAAAACCTAAACAAACCTTACTAAACCAGGTAGTGTTTGAGGAACCTGCCATTTACAGGCCCCCCACCAATGAGTTCTCCATTAAGCTCTTGTAGCAGATATGCGTTGTTCCTGTGGTACGCAACGATTCTGAATGGTCCCATCCAAAGATGGTTGAATTTTCCATGCTTCCCCTTGTCTTCATTCCTCGCGTCCCACTTCAGCACCAGATCATCCACCTTGAAATCCTCCTGCTTAGAGTGCTTGTCGAAATTTTTCTTCATCTTGTCTTGGTGAAGTTGTGATCGATTGAAAACCTGCTCCCTCATATGTTGTGCGTGAATTAACTGATTTATCCTCCTCTGAGCGTTGTTTGGCTCAGCCTCTTTCTCTTGCAACAACTTCTTGACGGGCAATCCCAGCGAGGTAGGGAAAACCACGTCTGCACCATATACAATTTGGAATGGTGATGTGGAGATGGACTTTTTGGTAGTGATTTTTTCATCCCATAGCACGTAGATAAGCTTCTTGTGCCAGGCCTTCTTGTTGTTTTGTAGGAGCCTTTTAATAATCCTGGTTAAGCTTGTGTTGGATGATTTCGCCAATCCATTACCCTGTGGTTAATAAGCCGTAGAATGTCCCAAGTTTATAATGTAATCGTTACAAAACTTCTCCATCTTCTTGGACTTAAATGTTATTGCGTTATCCGTGATGATCTTGATAGGGCACCCGAACTTAGACAAGATGTTGGTCTCCAGAAACTAAATGATGACCGTGTCAGTAGCCTGCCTCGAGGGGACTACTTCGATCCATCTGGTAAAGTAATCCGTAGTCGTAAGTATCCATCTATGTTGCGTCGATGATGGTGGATGGATCTCTCCTATAAAGTCCAGGCCTCAATGCATGAACGATGCTTCGACATAAATGGGTTTCAACGGCAGGGATTGCACCTTTCTCCTTCCATCGAATATCTGACACTCGTGGCAACTGGAAACTTCCTTGTATACATCTGCAAAAATGTTGGGCCAATAATAACCCGCCCTCAAGATTTTATGCGCGGTGGTTTTCCAGTAGTGATGCCCCTCGTAGTCGACTTTGTGGAATTCCTTGATAGCTCATTCTGCGTCATCTTCCAGTAAGCAACTTAGCAGGATCCCTCCCGGATCTTTCCAATACATAGAGTTATCTAAGATACAAAACTCGGCAGCCTTCAGCTTCAAAAACCTGGCCTTGGTTTTGCTTAGCCCTGGAGGGGCTTGCAAATTCCTCAACACACAAATGATGTCAGTGTACCAAGGTGAATCGATGAATTTCTTAGACACCTGTGGGGCTGCTTCTTCTTGAGGGTTCTCTGACAAATCAAAAATGAAGTTTACTCCCAAAACATCACAGTTCGACTGCGCCATCAATTTTGCGAGCCCCCTGACCCTTAATCAGCTTCGCGGGCTTGATTTCGAGGTCGTATTCCAGCATGACTGCAATCCATTTACCTCTTCTCCCCTCAAGGTCAGGCTCAGTCAGGATGTCTTTAACTGAATTGTTGGGCACATAAGCAATGACGCGGGAATGCAATATATAAGTCCTGAACTCCTTGAGGGCCTTCACCAAGGCGTATGCTTGTTTTTCTATGATATCATATCTCAGCTGGGAGTCTCTCAACGTCCTGGTGAAGTAGGCTATAGGCTTTTCAAAATTCTGGTTGTCCTTCTATAATAGTACGCCAACAATGGTGTGCTCAGAGGCGAAGGAGAATAAGATAAAATCCTTTGTGAAATCTGGGATGGCCAATACAGGAGCTTTGGTCAGCGCTGCCTTGATGTCTTCAAAGAATCTCCTGGCTTCAGGGCTCCATTTGATCTCATTGCCCTTTATGAGCATGCTTGTGATATGCTTTATAATTTCAGCTAGATTCAGAATGAATCTTCTCAAGAAATTCACCTTTCCCAAGAAGGACTGTACCTCTTTCTTGCTCTGAGGAGTGTTGATCTTCAGAATCCCTTCCACCTTGTTGGGGTCTATCTTTATGCCTTCCTTTGAGATGATGTGCCCAACAGTTTCCCTTCTTGCATTCCGAAATGTGATTTTTTTTGGATTCAAAGATATGTCGAACTTTCTGCATTTCTAGAAGACTTTCTTTAGATGCTCAAGATGTTGTTCGTCAGAGTCGGAAAACACTATGATGTCGTCTAGGTAGATCACGATAAATTTGTCATTTTCCTCGAAAAATGTTATATTCGTAGCTCTCTGGAAAGTAGCTCCAGCGTTCATAAGACCAAAAGGCATCTTAGCATACATGAACATGCCCCATGGTGTCGTGAAGGCTCTCTCTTCTCGGTCATCCGGGTTTACCATGATCTGATTGTAACTCGAAAAACTGTCCAGCATGGACATGTTCTAGGACCCAACTACCTTTTGCAGGATGTAGTCCATCTTAGGAAATGGGTAATTATCCTTGAGGGATACTATGTTCAAGTTCCGAAAATCCACGCATAACCTTATTTCACCACTCTTCTTCCTTACAGGCACAAGTTTTGCAACCCATTTTGAAAATCTTAAAGAAACAATAATTTTGGCTTCAAAAAGTTTCTTTACCTCTTTCTCAATTAGCGGCAACAATAGGGGATTGATCCATCTTAGCTTTTGCTTGAAAGGTTTTTGATCTTCTTTGAGAGGAATGACGTGTTGAATCACTCTAGTGTCATGGACTTTCAAGTCCTCATAACTCTAGGTAAAAACGTCAGGAAAGTCTTTCATGAGTTTGATGTATCTCTGCTTGATCTCCGGACTAAGTGTCTTTGACAATTTGATTATTCTTGGATTCTCCTGGGTCCCGATGTTGCAATCCTTGGCATCCTCATCGTTCGCGGTGATCCTGGGATTTCTGGCTACATCATTCTCATCAAATAGCTTTTCCAACGAAACCAATCCCTTGGGGATGATATTGTTTTTTAGCTACACCATGTCTCTTCCAGCTATCTGGTTCTGAAAGGTGTCACCATCATCGCGTGCAACTGCGTTTTCATCTTCTTCGTGATAGCACTCATCATCGGTGTTTACATTAGCGAACTCGTTGCTCATTTGGAGGAATCTCTCCACTTGTTTGTCATCTTCAAACACCTGCCAATACTTGATATTAGCGGGTATCGTCGGCATGTGTTTGACTTCGATCTCATACTTTCTGTTGGGGAAAATTGGAATTTTAAAAACTGAAGCCGAGGTGGGAAAATCGGCCCCTAGACAAGTAAAATCGGCCATGCATTTGAAGAACTCGCCCAACAACTAGATCACGACCTCTTAACCAAGGAACTCGACCTCACTACAAGTGAAATCGATCCAACAAGTGAAGAACTTGCCCAACAACTAAATCTCAGCCTTTTGTCCTAGAAACTCGGCTTACCAAGGAGATCTCGGCCTCTACCAATAGACAATGAGTTGTTGCAATTGAAGAACTTGGCTTCCACTAAGCCACACACTCTGCAAATCTGAATATTGTCTCTAACGGTGAAATCCAATGAAGAAACTGAGTGATTCTCCCTCTATCTTGGCTAAGGTGGAACCTTTCACCATCGAAACTTGATTAGCTAGGGTGGATCTCTCACCACTGAAACCAATCCAAACTAGGGTTTACTCCAAAGCCCCCAAAGGCTCCAAGAGCTCTCCAAGTCAAATCAAAATGATCAACATAATGAGAGGAAATGAACTCATGTCTCTTCTTCTTTATATCCCTTTCACCTTTTTTTCTCTTCAAGTGACTTTTTTATTCATCTTTAATATTTTCTCTTAAATCACTTATTAATTTATTAAACCTTTTTTCTCCAAAAAGTGATTTGTTTGACTTTACAAACATATTTGGGTACTCGAACTCACTTTTCATCACCCCAACCTTTAGAGCTCTTTATCCCGGTTCCAATGAGTTATTACACTAAGATATCCTCAATAATTTGATTAAAATAACACCCTTAGTGAGATTAATTAAATTATGCTCAATAATACTCCCAAAATTATGAGAATAGTTGAAATGCTTTGGAACTGAAATTGACTGCACAAGAGTGATCTTGGTGATGAAAGATGACGAGTAAGCCTGGTTGGGCATCATATAACCTATCTAAACCCTCTGAACTCATTGGTAAGGTTGAACTACCCCTCTGATCATGTTGACTCAATCCCTGAAAGTCATCTCTAATCACAGAGCAATGGGACCCAAAAATGGGGGCATTAAATATATTAATGATCATCCACAAATAACACACATGGATCTTAATATAAAAGGAAAATACTTGTGTACAATATTTTTCTATTCATAATTGAAGGAGTTAACTCAAATAATTATTATCAATGTTGTTGGACATTTGGCTAGTTCCATATCAACAACCACTTGTTTCTAGTATCTCATATCAACAAAAAAAACTTAATGTGAAATTGGAATTTGTGGGTTAATGAATTAATTAATGGAAAGAATTTAGGATCATTTATCGTGCTACACATTTCTCTAAAGGTATATTATTGTTATAAGAATGAGAAAGGAGGAATATAAAAACATGCATGAGGCCATGAGAAGTTGTAATCTAAAGTGGAAGTCATGACTGTAATTATCCTTATAATTTTAGCATTATCCTATCAAACTTGCCAATGATGATTTGTTAGGCATGTAATGCATATTCTCTTTCTAATTTTGTATTTTATTCATTAACATTTAATGATGTATATTAGGTATTGTTTCATGCATTGCTTGTGTCCTTTTTCTTATCTTTTATAATTTCATATGTATACACTTCTCAATCATTATTAGAGTGGGAAATTAAGTCTTTTAGATTTTTGAATTTCGCTTTGTTTAGAATTATAATTTTTATTTTTATTTAGGATTTGTTTTTTACATACTTATAAATGTTATATTTGAAATCATGTCTTCACTTCTTTTAGGAATCTCCAATTTCTAATCAAATATTATTTTCTAATTGACTTATTATTTATAATGAATATTTAATTAATTTTTACTTAACTTAAATTCTCAAGATCATATTTAACCATTAGTTATAGTTATTCTTGTATTATAGTTATTTTGTACTATGTTGGAGCCTGAAATCCTTTTAAATTTAGACCATTCGAACTTTTTAATGGCAAATACATTTGTTTAAAAAAATATTATTTTATTGATTTCTGCCTAATTTGTTTATCTCTCAAATTTCATGGCATATCAATGTTGAAATTTTTGGCATTTTTAGACTTTTCAAAGTTTAATGCAAAACATACATTTCACCTCTTTGACTAAAGGTTTCACATATATTAATCTTCTGAATTTTAGCCTTAAGCTACTATGAAATAGAGTGTAAAAATAATGGCATAAAGAGTACAATATTTCATTTTTCTAACATCTCAATCTTCTAGGCAATCCAAAGAGAAAAGATATCAAACAACTTAGACAAGTTTCAACCTTCCAGGGCAACTTATCCCACATAAACTAGATTTGAAAATTCACTTTTACAACAGTTATAACAACAACAAAACAACAAGTATAGCAACATCAAAATAGCCCTTAGATTCTTCAATGATGATGATAAATCACTAAACAACTTTTCCTTTTACTTATGTCAAATCAACAAGACATATATACTTGTAAATAGCAATGCATGAAGAACATATTGCTGAAAATCAAATATGGAAATTGCATAAGTTTTAGATAGATGGAAACTTCATTAATATGCTCTAGATGTACCATACCCTTCTCTCAAGGCTATTACAAGTCCACTAGCTCTCCAAAACCCTAACTAGGGAAAACAAGAAAACATTAGCCCAACCAAGGAGCTGCAACATGCAAGAATCACTCCAACAAGTCCTCCAAGGCAAGATGTCTTATTCTCTTCTTCTTCTCCAGTAAAGATACCCTAGGGTTTTATCACAAAACCCTAATCTTAACCTCCAAGGGATAAACTCTAACCTTGTACCTCCATGATGCTCCAATAAGACTAGGAAACCCTAGTGACTCCAAGAGAGAGAGAGAGAGAGAGAGTACAAGTAAAGACCAAGAGATAGAAAGAGAGAAGACTAGTGTGCACTCCTCTCAAAGGTCACATCTCAACAAGAGTGACAATGAATACAAAGACATGATATATAAATGATCATAATCTCTAATGTCTTCTTTTGCACAAGATCAAACCCTAGTCACACGAGAAATTTCCAAGAAAGATGTCCTCCTCCCATGTGTAAATTCTCCTATGGTTTCCTCATGAACTCTAGTGAATCACTCCAAGAAGAAAAATACAAAGAGAAGATTATGATGATGATAAATGAGAACGACTCTCTCATTCCTTTAAATATATGGGACATAAGTGATGCCAACAATACAATGTGGGCCCAAGCCCTTTACAAGCAATCAATAATAAAAACTTGTAGGCCTACACAAGTGAAGCACTCCACTCCAATTGTACATGTGTCGTGCTCCAAGGTGATGTCATACTCAATTAGGGATCCAATATGATGTAGCTACATAAGGTGTGTCCATGCCTCTCCATCACAAGAACACACAGACTCCATTTTAAAACATGTGCTCCACTAAGTCCACTCCCCCTACATGAACACTATTGCAACCCAGGAATCCATGAGAAAACTCCAAGCCTCCATCCAAGAATCCAAGCTACCCCATGCTATATAGCGCTTGATTCCCTCCTCCAAGAGGCACAACACCTCTCCTCCTAAGTAGTGTAGAATTTTAATGACTAAAATCAGCAAACTGAAATTCTATCAAACACTTAGCAACCTAGAGATAATTGTCTACATAAACTTCATAAATGCAAAAGCCCACATTCAGAAATTTCCATAAGCAGAAATACACATTGCTAAGCAAAAATATGCAACGGAAAAACACAGTGGACAGCAACCCAATAACACTCAGAAATTTAGGCAAATGCCAGGGAAAACCCCAATGTGGGGAAACCCAACGAGAGAGAGAGATCTTATTATTATGCTTCAAGAAAGTACAAAACAACAACAAATCTACATTTCCAGCGAAGGAAAATACCTCACAGCACCAAATCTGTTCCACATAAATTTGCCTCGTTTTTTGTGCCAAAATCGTACCGTTGTTCAGCCTCTTTCGTACCTCGTTTTTTGTGCCCACAGTCACCTGTACAGACTGTTCCGTACGGCCCAGAAACAACCACAAAAATTTGGAAACTGCCTCGAAAATCATGCCAAAAATCGCCTCGATTTTCGTGCCCAAATTTGTACAGACTGTATGGATCCGTATAGTACGACCTCCCACAGCAAAAAAATATTTCGGTCAAAAATTCACAAAAAAAATTTATCGGGAATCGTGCCCTCTTTCCTCGAAAAACATGTCCTCTTTCCTGCTCACTTTCCTCTCTCAAGCATGCTCAGAAAATCTCTTTAACTCTCTTCCCGATGTGCTCTCAACATCCTCCCGATGTCTTCACAACATGTCTTGCACACTACCCAATGCATTCTTTTATACTCTGAAAATGACATTTTCTCCCCAAAAGTGTCCTTTCACCTTCCCAACCCTAGATCCAAAGGCCAAGATTAGATCTTGCCTTTTTCAAGATCAAGGGTCATGATCCATTCCCTCCAAAATGTCTCATTTAAAATTAAAGTGAATTTCACTTTATCACATAAGTGCTTTATGAAAATAAAGTCACTTTACACATAGAAGGTACACTTTATTAAAAAAAGTCACTTTACTAAAAGAACCACTTAAAACAACTTTATAAAAACTATTACAAAGTCAAGTGCTTGGCAGTGCAAATATTAAGGTAACATCCGCATACAAGACAAAACATGCGGAGTACCTCCCGAGCTAAAAAATCTAACACTCCCTCTTAGCGAGGGAGGTACTTCCGGTATCACTACCAGAATCTGTCTCCATCTCATTAGCTGTCATAGCTGCTCCCTCTGTACTAAAAGTCTATGCTCCCTCTGAACATGAAGCCATTACTGCCACTGCATTGGAAGCCTCTGTTATTATCTCCGGTATACCACTAACTGAAGACATGCTCCTAGGAGACCGCACACTCTCCTGAGAATCCAACTGTGTCGACTCGTGCCTGATGAGTCCCTTAAGAGTCCCTGAAGAAGACTGAGTGCCATGTATCAAATCTCTCTCCCGTGCTACCTGCCAACTCTCTGACACAGAATCTGAGTCCAGAAATCCACTGGACCCCAACACAAGGCTACCCAACAACCTGTACAACCTCTCATACCCGACACCAAGCATCACTGTTGTGTCTGAAGTAGCTCCCATACCCGGCCACAATAAAATGCCACTCCAAATCTATCAACCTCTAGAGATGACACTAAGAGTAAGTTAACCATCATCTCTGGAACATACAATACTCCGACAACCTCCAGAAATCCTCCCAACTCTAGCTGGAATCTAACACTTCCAACCCTCTTCACTGCAAGTTGTGGGCCGGTACCAACACCCACATAACAGTCTAAGTCTGTTTCTCAAAGACTCAAGAACACTAACCTCATCCTTGTCATATGTCGATAAGATCCATTATCCACGAACCACACTTCAATGTCCTCGAACACTGGGCAACCACTGCCCAGGGGACCAGTCATGAGAGAAAACTCCCTCTCATGTCTCTCAACAAACTATGCAATCTCTGTTGATGTTGACACCTCTGGTTCCGACTTCTTCTCCTTCTTGCTCGGACACTGACTAGCATAGTGGCCAATCTTATGACATGCAAAGCATCTCACCTTGCTCATGTCCTTCTTCTTGCCCTTTACCACAAGAGCAACATTCTTGTCATCTTTGTCCACTTGACAAAGAACCTTTTCTTACCTTCTTCAAGCAAATACAACAACAAATCACTTGTTGTTCCAAGTGCCAAAATGTTGCCCACTGAACTTCAGAGCACAAGCTCTGATACCATGGAGATTTTTAATGACTAAAATCAGCCGACTAAAATTTTGTCAAACACTTAGCAACCTAGAAATAACTGTCTTCATAAACTTCATAAATGCAAAAGCCCACATTCAGAAATTTCCATAAGCAGAAATACACATTGCTAAGCAAAAATATGCAGTGTAAAAACAGAGTGGACAACAACCCAATAACACTCAGAAATTTAAGCAAAAGCTAGGGAAAACCCCAATGTGGGGAAACCCAACGAGAGAGAGAGATATTATTATTATGCTTCAGGAAAGTACAAAACAACAACAAATCTACATTTCCAGCCAAGGAAAATACCTCACAGCACCAAATCTGTCCCACAGAAATCTACCTCGTTTTCCATGCCAAAATCGTACCGTTGTCCGGCCTCTTCCATACCTCGCTTTCCGTGCCCACAGTCACCTGTACAGACTGTTCTGTATAGCCCAGAAACAACCACAAAAAATCTTGAAATTGCCTCAAAAACCGTGCTAAAAATCACCTCGATTTATGTGCCCAAATCCGTACGACTGTACGGACTATACATAATTGTACAAAATGTACAGACTGTACGGATCCGTACAGTAAAGCCTCCCACAGCAGAAAAATATTTCGGCCAAAAATTCACAGGAAATTTTTATCGAGAATCGTGCCCTCTTTGCTGCTCACTTTCCTATCTCAAGCATGCTCAGAAAATCTCTCTAACTCTCCTCCTGATGTACTCTAACATCCTCTCGGTGTCTTCACAACATGTCTTGCACACTACCCAATGCATTCTTTTATAATCTGAAAATGACATTTTCCCCCAAAAGTGTCATTTCACCTTTCCAACCCTAGATCCAAAGGCCAAGATTAAATCTTGCCTTTTTCAAGATCAAGGGTCATGATCCGTTCCCTCCAAAATGTCTCATTTAAAATTAAAGTGAATTTCACTTTATTACATAAGTGTTTTCTGAAAATAAAGTCACTTTAAAAATAGAAGGTACACTTTATTAAAAAAAAATCACTTTACTGAAAGAACCACTTAAAACAACTTTATAAAAACTATTACGAAGTCAAGTGTTTGGTAGTGCAAATATTAAGGTAACATCCGCATACAAGACAAAACATGCGGAGTACCTCCCAAGCTAAAAAATCTAACACTCCCTCTTAACGAGGGAGGTACTTCTGGTATCACTACCAGAATTTGTCTCCATCTCATTAGCTGTCATAGTTGCTCCCTCTGTACTAGAAGTCTCTGCTCTCTCTGAACATGAAGCCACTACTCCCACTGCACTAGAAGCCTCTGCTACCTCCGTTGTACCACGAACTAAAGACATGCTCCTAATAAACTGCACGCTCTCCTAAGCATCCAACTGTGCCGACTCATGCATGTTGAGTCCCCTGAGAGTTCTTGAAGAAGATTGAGTGCCATGTATCAACTCTCTCTCCCGTGCTACCTGCCAACTCTTCGACACAGAATCTGAGTCCAGAAATCCACTGGACCCCAACACAAGTCTACCCAACAACCTGTACAACCTCTCATACACGACACCAATCATCATTGTTGTGTCTGATGTAGCTCCCATACCCGACCACAATAGAATGTCACTCCAAATCTATCAACCTCTAGAGATGACACTAAGAGTAAGTTAACCATCATCTCTGGAACATACAATACTTCGACAACCTCTAGAAATCCTCCTGAATCTAGCTGGAATTTAACACTACCAACCCCCTTCACTGCAAGTTGTAGGCCGGTACCAACACCCACACAACAGTTTGAGTCTGTTTATGAAAGACTCAAGAACACTAACCTCATCCTTGTCATATGCCGAGAAGCTCCACTGTCCACGAACCACACTTCAATGTCCTCTAACACTAGGCAACCACTGCCCAAGGGACCAGTCATGAGAGAAAACTCCCTCTCATGTCTCTCAACAAACTCTGCAATATCTGTTGATGCTAACACCTCTGGTTCTAGCTTCTTGTTCGAACACTGACTAGCGTAGTGGTCAGTCTTGTGACATGCAAAGCATCTCACCTTGCTCATGTCATTCTTCTTGCCCTTTACCATAAGAGAAACATTCTTGTCATCTTTGTCCACCTGACAAAGAACCTTTTCTTGCCTTCTTCAAGCAAATACAACAAAAAATCACTTCTTGTTCCAAGTGCCAAAATGTTGCCCACTCAACTTCAGAGCACAAGCTATGATGCCATGTAGATTTTTAATGACTAAAATCAGCAAACTGAAATTCTGTCAAACACTTAGCAACCTAAAGATAATTGTCTTCATAAACTTCATAAATGCAAAAGCCCACATTCATAAATTTCCATAAGCAAAAATACACTGCTAAGCAAAAATATGCAGCGGAAAAACATAGTGGACAACAACCCAATAACACTCAGAAATTTAGGCAAATGCTAGGGAAAACCCTAATGTGGGGAAACCCAACAAGAGAGAGAGAGATATTATTATTATGCTTCAGGAAAGTACAAAACAACAACAAATTTACATTTTGAGCCAAGCAAAATACCTCACAGCACCAAATATGTCCCACATAAATCTGCCTCGTTTTCTATGCCAAAATCCTACCATTGTTCGGCCTCTTTCGTACCTCGTTTTTCGTGCCCACAGTCACCTATACGGATTGTTCCGTACGACCCAGAAACAACCACAAAAATCTGGAAACCGTCTCGAAAACTGTGCCAAAAATTGCCTTGATTTTCGTGCCCAAATTCGTACAGATTGTATGGATCCATACAATAAGACCTCCCACAGTAAAAAATTATTTCGGCCAAAAATTCACAGAAATTTTTTCTCGAGAATCGTGCCCTCTTTCCTTGAAAAACGTGTCTTCTTTGCTGCTCACTTTCCTCTCTCAACCATGCTCAGAAAATCTCTCTAACTCTCCTTCTGATGTGCTCTCAACATCCTCCTGGTGTCTTCACAACATGTCTTGCACACTATCCAATGCATTCTTTTATAATTTGAAAATGACATTTTCCCCCCAAAAGTGTCATTTCACTTTCCCAACCTTAGATCCAAAGGCCAAGATTAGATCTTGTCTTTTTCAAGATCAAGGGTCATGATCCATTCCCTCTAAAATGTCTCATTTAAAATTAAAGTGAATTTCACTTTATTACATAAGTGCTTTATGAAAATAAAGTCACTTTAAACATAGAAGGTACACTTTATTAAAAAAAAGTCACTTTACTAAAAGAACCACTTAAAACAACTTTATAAAAACTATTACAAAGTAAAGTGCTTGGTAGTGCAAATATTAAGGTAACATCTGCATACAAGATAAAACATGCGGAGTACCTCCTGAGCTAAAAAATTTAACACTCCCTCTTAGCGAGGGAGGTACTTCTGGTATCACCACCAGAATCTGTCTCCATCTCATCAACTGCCATAGCTGCTCCCTATGTACTAGAAGTCTCTGCTCCCTCTGAACATGAAGCCACTACTCCCATTGCACTGGAAGCCTCTGCTCTTACCTCTGTTGTACCACAAACTGAAGACATGCTCCTAGGAGACTGCACACTCTCCTGAGCATCCAACTGTGTCAACTCATACCTGTTGAGTTCCTTGAGAGTCCCTGAAGAAGACTGAGTGCCATGTATCAAATCTCTCTCCCGTGCTACCTGCCAACTCTCTGACACGGAATCTGAGTCTAGGAATCCACTAGACCCCAACACAGGTCTACCCAACAACCTGTACAACCTCTCATACCCGACACCAAGCATCATTGTTGTGTCTGGAGTAGCTCCCATACCCGGCCATAATAGAATGCCACTCCAAATCTATCAACCTCCAGAGATGACACTAAGAGTAAGTTAACCATCATCTCTGGAACATACAATACTCCAACAACCTCCAGAAATCCTCTTGACTCTAGCTGGAATCTAATACTTCCAGCCCCCTTCATGGCAAGTTGTGTACCGATACCAACACCCACACAACAGTCTAAGTCTGTTTATGAAATACTACAGAACACTAACCTCATCCTTGTCATATGCCGAGAAGCTCCATTGTCCACAAACCACACTTCAATGTCCTCAAACACTAGGCAACCACTGCCCAGGGGACCAATCATGAGAGAAAACCCCTTCTCATGTCTCTCAACAAACTCTGCAATCTCTGTTGATGCTAACACCTCTGGTTCTGACTTCTTCCCCTTCTTGTTCGGACACTGACTAGCATAGTGGCTAGTCTTGTGACATGCAAAGCATCTCATCTTGCTCATGTCCTTCTTCTTGCCCTTTACCACAAGAGCAACATTCTTGTCATCTTTATCCACCTGACAAAGAACATTTTCTTGCCTTCTTCAAGCAAATACAACAACAAATCACTTGTTGTTCCAAGTGCCAAAATGTTGCCCACTGAACTTCAGAACACAAGCTCTGATAGCATGTAGATTTTTAATGACTAAAATGAGCAAACTGAAATTCTGTCAAACACTTAGCAACCTGGAGATAACTATCTTCATAAACTTCATAAATGCAAAAGCCCACATTCAGAAATTTCCATAAGTAGAAATACACATTGCTAAGCAAAAATATGCAGCGGAAAAACATAGTGGACAGCAACCCAATAACACTCAGAAATTTAGGCAAATGCCAGGAAAAACACCAATGTGGGGAAACCCAACGAGAGTGAGAGAGAGAGATCTTATTATTATGCTTTAGGAAAGTACAAAACAACAACAAATCTACATTTCCAGCTAAGGAAAATACCTCACAGCACCAAATCTGTCCCACAGAAATCTGCCTCATTTTCCATGCCAAAACCATATCGTTGTCCGACCTCTTCTGTACCTCATTTTTCGTGCCCATAGTCATTTGTACGGACTGTTCCGTATGACCCAAAAAAAACCACAAAAAATATGGAAACCGCCTCGAAAATCGTGCCAAAAATCATCTCGATTTATGTGCCCAATTCTGTACGGTTGTACGGACTATACAAAATTGTACGGAATGTACAGACTATACGAATCCGTACAGTACGGCCTCCCACAACAGAAAAATATTTCGGCCAAAAATTCACAGCAAAATTTTCTCGAAAATCATGCCCTCTTTCCTCGAAAAACGTGCCCTCTTTGCTGCTCACTTTCCTCTCTCAAAGCATGCTCAAAAAATCTCTCTAACTCTCCTCCCGATGTGCTCTCAACATCCTCTCGATGTCTTCACAACATGTCTTGCACACTACCCAATGCATTCTTTTATAATCTGAAAGTGACATTTCCCCCCCAAAAGTGTCATTTCACCTTCCCAACCCTAGATCCAAAGGCCAAGATTAAATCTTGCCTTTTTCAAGATCAAGGGTCATGATCCATTCCCTCCAAAATGTCTCATTTAAAATTAAAGTAAATTTCACTTTATTACATAAGTGTTTTATGAAAATAAAGTCACTTTAAAAATAGAAGGTACACTTTATTAAAAAAAAGTCACTTTACTAGAAAAACCACTTAAAACAACTTTATAAAAACTATTACAAAGTCAAGTGCTTGGTAGTGCAAATATTAAGGTAACATCCGCATACAAGACAAAACATGTGGAGTACCTCTCGAGCTAAAAAAATCTAACACTCCCTTTGTACTGGAAGCCTCTGCTCCCTCTGAACATGAGGCCACTACTCCCACTTCACTGGAAGTCTCTGTTGCTACCTCTATTGTACCACGATTTGAAGACATGCTCCTAGGAAACTGCACACTCTCCTGAGCATCCAACTGTGTCGACTCATGCCTGCGGAGTCCCTTGTGAGTCCCTGAAGAAGACTGAGTGCCATGTATAAACTCTCTCTCCCGTGCTACCTGCCAACTCTCCGACACAGAATCTGAGTCCAAAAATCCACTGGACCCCAACACAGGTCTACCCAACAACCTGTACAACCTCTCATACCCAACACCAAGCATCACTGATGTGTCTAGAATAGCTCCCATACCCAACCACAATAGAATGCCACTCCAAATTTATCAACCTCCAGAGATGACACTAAGAGTAAGTTAACCATCATCTCTGGAACATACAATACTCCGACAACCTCCAGAAATCCTCCTGCTGGAATCTAACACTTCCAACCCCCTTCACTGCAAGTTGTGGGTCGGTACCAACACCCACACAACAGTCTGAGTCTGTTTTCGAAAGACTCAAGAACACTAACCTCATCCTTGTCATATGTCGAGAAGCTCCACTATCCATGAACCACACTTCAATGTCATCGAACACTAGACAACCATTGCCTAGGGGACCAGTCATGAGAGAAAACTCCCTCTCATGTCTCTCAACAAACTCTGCAATTTTTGTTGATGCTGACACCTCTTGTTCCAAATTATTTTCCTTCTTATTTGGACACTGACTAATGTAGTGGCCAATCTTGTGACATGCAAAGCATCTCACCTTGCTCATGTCCTTCTTCTTGCCCTTTACCACAAGAGAAACATTCTTGTCATCTTTGTCCACCTGACAAAGAACCTTTTCTTGCCTTATTCAAGCAAATACAATAAAAAATCCCTTGTTGTTCCAAGTGCCAAAATGTTGCCCACTAAACTTCAGATCACAAGTTATGATACCATGTAGATTTTTAATGACTAAAATCAACAAACTGAAATTTTGTCAAACACTTAGCAACCTAGAGATAACTGTCTTCATAAACTTCATAAATGCAAAAGCCCACATTTATACATTTCCATAAGCAGAAATACACATTGCTAAGAAAAAATATGCAGTGGAAAAACACAGTGGACAACAACCCAATAACACTCAGAAATTTAGGCAAATGCCAGGGAAAACCCCAATGTGGGGAAACCCAACAAGAGAGAGAGAGAGATCTTATTATTATGCTTCAGGAAAGTACAAAACAACAACAAATCTACATTTCGAGCCAAGGAAAATACCTCACAGCACCAAATCTGTCCCACATAAATTTGTCTCGTTTTTCATGCCAAAACCGTATTGATGTTCGGCCTCTTTCGTACCTCGCTTTCCGTGCCCACATTCTCCTGTACATACTGTTCTGTACGGCCCAGAAACAACCACAAAAAATCTAGAAACTACCTTGAAAATCGTGCAAAAAATTAACTCGAATTTCGTGCCCAAATCTGTATGGTTGTACGGGTTGTACAAAATTGTACTGACTGTATGAATCCGTACAGTACGACCTCCCACAATAGAAAAATATTTCGGCCAAAAATTCATAGAAAAAATTTCTCGAGAATCGTGTCATCTTTCCTCGAAAAACGTGCCCTCTTTGCTGCTCACTTTCCTCTCTCAAACATGCTCAGAAAATCTCTTTAACTCTCCTCCCGATGTGCTCTCAACATCCTCTCGATGTCTTCACAACATGTCTTGCACACTACCCAATGCATTCTTTTATAATCTGAAAATGACATTTTCCCCCCAAAAGTGTTCTTTCACCTTCCTAACCCTAGATCCAAAGGCCAAGATTAGATCTTGTCTTTTTCAATATCAAGGGTCATGATCCATTCCCTCCAAAATGTCTCATTTAAAATTAAATTGAATTTCACTTTATTATACAAGTGCTTTATGAAAATAAAGTCACTTTAAAAATAGATGGTACACTTTATTAAAAGAAGTCACTTTACTAAAAGAACCACTTAAAACAACTTTATAAAAACTATTACAAAGTCAAGTGCTTGGTAGTTCAAATATTAAGGTAACATCTGCATACAAGACAAAACATGCGGAGTACCTCCCGAGCTAAAAAATCTAACATTCCCTCTTAGCGAGGGAGGTACTTCTGGTATCACCACCAGAATCTGTCTCCATTTCATCAGCTACCAAAGATGCTCCCTCTGAACATGAAGCCACTACTCCCACTGCATTAGAAGCCTCTGCTGCTACCTTTGTTGTACCACGAACTGAAGACATGCTCCTAGAAGACTGCACACTCTCCTGAGCATCCAACGGTGTTGACTCATGCATGTTGAGTCCCTTGAGAGTCCATGAAGAACACTGAGCGCCATGTATAAACTCTCTTTCCCATGTTACCTGCCAACTCTCCGACACAGAATCTGAGTCCAGAAATCCCTTGGACCCCAACACAGGTCTACCCAACAACCTGTACAACTTCTCATACCCAACACCAAGCATCATTGTTGTGTCTGGAATAGCTCCCATACCCGACCACAATAGAATGCCACTCCAAATCTATCAACCTCCAGAGATGACACTAAGAGTAAGTTAACCATCATCTCTTGAACATACAATACTCCGACAACCTCCAGAAATCCTCCTGACTCTAGCTGGAATCTAACACTTCCAACCCCCTTCACTGCAAGTTGTGGGTTGGTACCAACACCCACACAACAGTCTGAGTCTGTTTCTCAAAGACTCAAGAACACTAACCTCATCCTTGTCATATGCCGAGAAGCTCCACTGTCCACGAACCACACTTCAATGTCCTCAAACACTAGGCAACCACAGCCCAGGGGACCAGTGATGAGAGAAAACTCCCTCTCATGTCTCTCAACAAACACTGCAATCTCTGTTGATGTTGACACCTCTGGTTTCGGCTTCTTCTCCTTCTTGTTCGGACACTGACTAGCGTAGTGGCCAGTCTTGTGACATGCAAAGCATCTCACCTTGCTCATGTCTTTCTTCTTTCCCTTTACCACAAGAGAAACATTCTTGTCATCTTTGTCCACCTGACAAAGAACATTTTCTTGCCTTATTCAAGCAAATACAACAACAAATCACTTGTTGTTTCAAGTGCCAAAATGTTGCCCACTGAACTTCAGAGCACAAGCTCTGATACCATGTAGATTTTTAATGACTAAAATCAACAAACTGAAATTCTATCAAACACTTAACAACCTAGAGATAATTGTCTTCATAAACTTCATAAATGCAAAAGCCCACATTCAGAAATTTACATAAGCATAAATACACATTGCTAAGCAAAAATATGCAGCGAAAAAGCACAGTGGACAACAACCCAATAACACTTAGAAATTTAGGCAAATGTCAGGGAAAACCCCAATGTGGGGAAACCCAACGAGAGAGAGAGAGATCTTATTATTATGCTTCAGGAAAGTACAAAACAACAACAAATCTACATTTCCAGCCAAGGAAAATACCTCACAGCACCAAATATGTCCCACAGAAATATGCCTTGTTTTTCATGCTAAAACTGTACCGCTGTCCGACCTCTTCCGTACCTCGTTTTCCATGCCCACATCCACTTGTACGGACTGTTCCGTACGGCCTAGAAAAAGCCACAAAAAATCTGGAAACTGCCTCGAAAACCGTGTCAAAATCGCCTTGATTTTTGTGCCCAAATCTGTACGGCTGTACAGACTGTACGAATCCATACAGTATGGCCTCCCACAGCAAAAAAATATTTCGGCAAAAAAATCACAAAAAAAATTATCAGGAATCGTGCCCTCTTTGCTACTCACTTTCCTCTCTCAAGCATGCTCAGAAAATCTCTCTAACTTTCCTCCCAATGTGCTCTCAACATCCTCCCTATGTCTTCACAACATGTCTTGCACACTACCCAATGCATTCTTTTATAATCTGAAAATGACATTTTCCCCCAAAAATGTCCTTCCGCCTTCCCAACCCTATATCCAAAGGTCAAGATTAGATCTTTCCTTTTTCAAGATCAAGGGTCATGATCCATTCCCTCCAAAATGTCTCATTTAAAATTAAAGTGAATTTCACTTTATTACATAAGTGATTTATGAAAATAAAGTCACTTTAAAAATAGAAGGTACACTATTAAAAAAAGTCACTTTACTAAAAGAACCACTTAAAACAACTTTATAAAAACTATTACAAAGTCAAGTGCTTGGTAGTGCAAATATTAAGGTAACATCTACATACAAGACAAAACATGCGGAGTACCTCCCGAGCTAAAAAATCTAACATGTAGTGCATTCTCTAAGCAAGTGAACCTCTCCACATGGCCATCATGAAGGATGTCCCCCAAGTTGTCAAGAGAATTTCAATGCCCTAGGGAAGAATGCCAAGAAGCACCTAACTGAAGTCAAGAAACCACTGAGAAAGTTATATCCAATGTGAAAATCCATCACATACCATCTCCCATGTGTAAATCCATCTTAGACCATCCAAAGGTTGAACATACACCATGTACCCTAAATCTCATGAAGCACCCCCAAACATGGTGTAAACACTTTTGGAGTGACCTAAAAGCTATCACTCCTGCTTTACGAGTAAAGAATCTACATCGACACTTGGCAACTCCCTCTACAACTCCACCAAACTTTCCACCTAAAATCCTATACTTGTTATAGTCTCGGAACCAACCACTATCTCCTATAAAGAAATTGTCACTCGTGATATGACAACATGTCGATCCTCCAAAGAATAATAACCACCTGTGAATATGAAGGAACATAACCTTGGATTGTAAGCAACCTACAAAAATCCATCATCCACCAAGTCAACATCATTGATCAAATTCTTTGGAAAACACATCATGAGCTATCTAGGATATCCTGCAAATACAGTCACATCTCCATACAAGATCAAGACAAGTGGATCATGTCTATTAATGTCATAAAGATAGAAATATGCACAACTCAACTCATTGATCCTAAAATACAAATCTCATGGTATAGGTAACAACATATGCAAGGTTTTCAACAACATGTCAACATCAGAATCCCTCTCATGCACCTCAAATCCTTCAACAAATGAAACAACCTAAACTAAGTCAACTCCCTCATCCTTAGAGAATCCTATAAAAAGAGTAAGATCATGGGAAACATCCTCTATCTGAGCGAATCCACGAGAAAAACCCTTTGTTTGAGAGAGTCCATCAACTCTATCCTTGTACTCTACAATGCTCCCATCGGTGGCAAATTTGGAATCAATCTTAGAATCATCCTCCATCAAGGTTTCACACCTCTCCTCCAATGGACAACTGCAAATCAACTAGATGGAATAAATCAATGCTACATGATTAACATGTCTCCCCGGAGTTATACTCACCCTCACTAGAGATTTGAGTGCTCCTATATGTTCTCAAACCTCCTGCAATGTTTGAGTGATCTAACTCAGCCTCCTATGGGTTGGAGTGGAAGGTAAGGGCATATATAATCCTAACCTCATCTCATCTCCCTCTAAATTTGACTCATCTCGAGTCTTTGAATAAGTATTTGGAACAACAACCTCCACATTCTACTCAATCATTGAAGGAGAATCACATGAACTAGAATATCTGACATCCTCCCATAGTGTCAAAATATCAATCTTGTAAGTTATATAAGTATCACTATATTCATCAACATAAGATTGTATCACATCATGTATAAGAGGTTTTGAACCTATCTTCATGACACCTCACCATGTACATGCATCCTCAAAGCTAGAAAACTCTTCTAGCCTCCTCCTAGAATGTATAAGTGTCACTAGATTAGCAAGTAACCTAAAAAGGCCACCCTCTCTCGCCCCTCTAGCCAAAGTCCTCATACTAGCTAGTCTATAATCACTGATGGTGCATTGTTTTCCCTCAAAAGAAATTTTCGACTCTACATATGTCATACAAGACACTAAAAGAAGATTCTTCAACCTAGAAACAAACGAAACATAATCCAAATCAAGTACATATCCTAAAGGAATCTAAAAAGAAATGGAGGCAACTCCTCACACATAATGTGTAGCATAATCACTAAGCTCCACGCTCATGCCTCCCTCTTGCTCCTGAAATCTATTGAATAAAGATCTATCATATGTCATATGTCTCGAAGCTCCATTGTCCACATACCATTCAACAATAGACATTGTGTTGGAGGAAAAGCAAGAGACCAAAGTCATATCCATCCTGGAAAATATGCAATATGAAGAAGAACCAACCCTTTCAAGGGTCAAAGTGCTTATCGCAGGCGATGAAACATAACCTCAAACAAGGTTAAGTACCTTTCCCAAGTAATCTCTTATTGAAACAAAAACTCCCTCTTACACCTAGAGTGATTTCAACCACAAAAAGGTTTGATACCATGTTGTAATTTCTACCCTTTTTAGACTTTTAAAAGTTTAATGCAAAACAAAAATTTCACCTCTTTGACTAGATGTTTCCCAGATCTTAACCTTGTGAATTTCGGCCTTAGGTTGTTATGAAATAGTGTATAAGAACAACAATGGAAAGAGTGCAATATTTCACTTTCTAGTAGTCCAATCTTTTAGGCAATCCAAGGAGAAAAGATACCAAACAACCTACATAAGTTTCAGCCCTCTATGGCAACTTATCCCACATGAACTAGATCTAAAAATTCACTTTTACAACAATTATAACAACAATAAAACAATAGGTATAGCAACAACAAAACAACCCTTAGATTCTTCAATGATGATGTCAGATCACTCAGCAAATTGTCCTTTTACTTATGTCAAACAACAAGACATATATAGTTGTAAATAATAATGCATGAAAAATATATACGGTGGAAGATCAAATAAGGAAATTGCACAAATTTTAGATGGTTGGAAACTTCATTAATATGCTCAGGATGAAGTGCAAGTACATATTGTAGCTTTCTCTCAAGGTTAGTACAATTCCAATAGATCTCCAAAACCATAGCTAGGGAAAACAAGAAAACTCTAGCTCAACCAAGGAGCTACAACATGCAAGAATCACTCCAATAAGTCCTTCAAGGCAAGAGATCCTCTTCTCTTCTTCTCCACCAAAGATACCCCAGGATTTTATCACAAAACCATAATCTTAAACCTCCAAGGGATAAACCATAACCCTAGACCTCCATGATGCTCCAAGATACTCCAAGAAGACCAAGAAACCCCAGCGACTCCAAGAAGACCAAGAAACCCCAACGACTCCAAGAGAGAGAGAAAGAGATCAAGTATAAGTGAAGACCATGAGATAAAGAGAAGACTAGTGCACACTCCTCTCTAAGATCACATCTCAACACAAGAGTGATTAATTTGAGTACAAATATATGAATATATGAATGATCGTGGTGAATGTATGATGGTGATGATGAATGAGAAGGACTCTCTCCTTTCTCTCTATATATATGGGAGATAAGGGAGGCCAACAATAGAATTTGGGCACAAGCCCTTACCAACAAACGTACAATAAACACGTGCATGCATACACAAGTGAAGTGCTCCACTCCAAGATTATATGTGTCATGCTCCAAGGTGATGTCATACAAAATAAAGGCTCCAAGATGGTGTAGTTACACAAGATGTGTCCACACCCCTCCACCACAAGTCCATATAGACTCCATCACTCCTAATCCATGTGCTCCACTACGTCCACTCCCCATGCATGAACATTGTCACAACCTAGGCATCCCTGAGCCAACTCCAAGCCTCCATCCAAGAAGCTATTGTTGGGTATGTGTTATATTTTTTGCACGAGTAGTAGTGTCTGTGTTGCATCAGGCGCGCAGGGGGGTTTGAGGGGGGGTGCAATGCCCTCGAGAATTTTTTTCATCGAGAAACATGTCACATTTTTGGGCGGTTTTTCGACACATGGTTTTTGTCGATGGTTTTCTATTTCCGGTTAAGGAATTAGGGTTGTTGACTAATCCAGGTCATTGGGTCAAGGCTTTGGATGTCAATGGCTCCTATATGTATAGTGTATTGTAAACAATGTAACACTATGAATGAATATAGAATATGTTGGTTTTCCCTGTTTGGGTTTCCAGGGGAAAAATCTCTGTGTAATGTTTGTATTTCCCATTGTATATTTTATGTTCTTTTACTGAAAATCTGTTTGCAGTAAATATTGTACAAGGTTAAAATCTACATTTGGTATCAGAGCTTTGTTGGCTTCAGGGGGACGCCTTTGTGGTCAAGGGTTTGGCTCGGGACTGTGATAAGCTTTGTTACAGTGGGAGATCGGTGGTATTGATTTTTTAGGTGAAAGGAAATGGCAGACAATTCGAAAATGGAGGTCAAGAAGTTTAATGGGAAAAGTTTTGAGTTGTGGAAGCTCAAGATGGAAGATTTGTTGGTGGACAGAGATCAATGGATCGCGGTAGATCCAGGTATTGCACCTATAGGAACTTCAACAGATGACTAGAAAAAGTTGGATCATAAGGCAAAGAGCACAATCCGACTGTGTCTCTCAGATTCAGTATTACTGAATGTGTCAGAGGAAGCTGCAACCAAGGATTTATGGGATAAGTTGGGGAAGTTGTATCAGTCTAAGTCCCTAGTAAATAAACTATTCCTGAGAAAGAAGTTGTATAACCTGAGGATGAGAGATGGAGACTCGGTGGCAGAGCATTTGAACTCCTTCAATACTATGGTAAGTCAATAGTAAATAAACTATTCCTGAGAAAGAAGTTGTATAACCTGAGGATGAGAGATGGAGACTCGGTGGCAGAGCATTTGAACTCCTTCAATACTATGGTAGGTCAGTTAGTATCTATTGATATTAAAATTTCAGATGAAGATAAATGTATCAGTTTATTGTGTTCTTTACCATACTCGTGGGATAGTCTGGTTGTGGCCATAGATAGTAATACAACTCCCTTGAAGTTTGATGAAGTGGTCTCATCCTTGTTGTCGGAGGAGATGAGACGGAAGAATATGGAAGGACAGAGCACAAATGCACTATTTGCAAGAGAATGTTCCCAGGAAATAAATAGATCTAAGTTCTCAAGTGGGAGATCTAAATCTCCCGGAAAGTTTGTAAAGGTATGTTGGAGATGTGGAAAAGAAGGGCACTACAAGAAGCAGTGTAGATCCAAAGTTGAGAAAAAGAAGGGATCTGAAGAATCTCCTTCTACAGAAGAAAAGACCTCCAAGGAAGGAGGGGATGTGTACTTGGCTTCTTCAAGCACACATTCAGATCATGAGGAATGGTTGGTTGACTCAGGTGCATCCTTTCATATTACTCCCCACAGGGAGTGGTTCTGTGAATATGAAAGGTATGATGGAGGTAATGTTTTCCTAGGTGATGACTCGACAACCAGAATCATAGGTCAAGGAAAAGTCAAGTTGAGACTCATAGATGGAAGGATTAGAACACTGACTGGTGTTCTGCACATCTCAGGTTTGGCTAGAAATTTGATTTTTGTAAGCAAAATGGATGATGCAGGGGTAAAAACAATATTTGAAAAGGAAACCTGCAAGATGGTTCGAGGAGCAATGGTGTTGTTGAAGGGAGTTCAGTTTGGAACTCTATATAAGCTGCAAGGAAGCACTATTAGTGATGGGTGTAATAGTTCCATTGTTCTTGATATTGCAGTTGAGGAAGAAAGAACTCCTACAATCTCTGGAGAAAAGGTTATGTTGTGGCATCAAAGACTGGGGCATATCGGAGAGAAGGGTCTTCAACTACTATATGGTAAAAGTATGGTTGAAGGTATGTCTAATTGCTCTCTGGATTTTGATTTTTGTGAACATTGTGTATATGGGAAGCAGAATCGAGTAAGATTCCCTTCTGGTGCAATGAGGGCAAAAGGAATTTTACAACTAGTTCACAGTGATGTTTTTGGACCTGTATCGGTCCCATCATTGGGAAAATCTATGTACTATGTCTCATTTATAGATGACTTCTCGAGGAATACTTGGATATATTTCCTTAGGAAGAAATCTAAAGTCTTCGACATGTTTAAAGAGTTTGAGGCTCTTGTTGAGAATCAAATAGAGAAAAGAATTAAAGTGTTGAGGACAGATAATGGCAGAGAGTTTTGCAGGAATGAATTTGAAGAATTTTGTAAGAAGTGCGGTATAGCAAGGCAACAGACTACTCCATATACACCTCAGCAGAATGGAGTTGCAGAAAGGATGAACGAGACGTTGATGGAAAAAACAAGGTGCATGCTCAATGGTGTTGGGTTAGGACAAGAATTATGGGCAGAGGCAATGGGTACTACATGTTACCTGGTCAACAGATCACCCTCATCAGCGTTGGATGACAAGACTCCACAAAAGGTATGGACTGGTAATAAACCTTCTCTCACACATCTCAAGGTATTTGGTTGTGATGCATATGTTCATGTTCCAAAGGAAAATATGAGTAATCTAGATAAGAAGGCTAAAAAGTGTATCTTTATTGGATATACAAATGGTCTCAAAGGTTATAAGCTTTGGAACCCAAAAACTAAGAAGGTAGTGTATAATCAAGATGTGGTATTTAGACAAATGAAAGATGTTGTTAAACATGAAGTCCTACCAAGTAAGGAAGAACCAGAGAAAATAGAGTTTGATTTAAAGGATGATGAGTTAGACTCTACAGAAGAACAAGAATCAGAAGAAGAAGATCCTCATACTCCAGTATTGAGGAGATCGGTTCGAGAAAGAAGGCTACCGGAAAGGTATACTCCATCTAATTTCCATTCAAATTTTTCTTTGTCTATTATTGATGATGATCCTAGAACTGTTTGGGAGGCAGTGGATTCAGAGGATGGAAATCTCTGGAAAAGGGCCATGGACGAAGAAATGGCATCTTTGGATAAGAATGAGGCTTGGGATCTAGTGGAGTTGTCGACTGGAAGAAATCCCATTGACAACAAATGGGTATTTAAAAAGAAGTTGAATGCAGAAGGAAAAGTGGAGAAATACAAAGCTTAGTTAGTAGCAAAGGGTTATTCCCTGATTGAGGGAATTGATTTTGGTGAGATTTTTTCTCATGTTGCCAAGTTGACCTCTATAATATTTCTGTTATTTATTGTTGTTGCATTTGATTTTGAAGTAGAATATATGGATGTGAAGACAACATTCCTACATGGGGATATGGAAGAAGAAATCTATATGAAGTAACCAGAAGGTTATGTTGTGAATGGAAAGAAGGAGTTGGTATGCAAGCTAAAAAAGTCCATGTATGGTTTAAAACAATCACCAAGGATGTGGTATAAAAAATTTGATACGTATATGCTAGGACTTGGCTTCACAAGAAGCAAAGAGATTATTCAAGATGTGAAAACTCAGTTTTCCTCTAAATTTGACATGAAGGATCTTGGTGCTTCAAATTTCATTTTGAGAATGGAAATTAAAAGAGATCGGAAAAAGAGGAAACTCTGGTTAAATAAGAGAAAATATGTCAAGACAATATTGCAGAGGTTTAATATGCAGGAATGTAAACCGGTCAAGGTTCCTATTCCTGTTGGTGTAAAGTTATATGTGGATCAGTGTCCCAAGACACAGGAAGAGGAGGAGGACATGTCTCGTGTTCCATATGCGAGTGCAGTTGGCAGTTTGATGTATGCAATGCTCTGTACTAGACCGGACATTGCACATGCAATTGGAGTTTTGAGCAGGTATATGTCAAAACCAGGGAAGGAGCATTGGACAACAGTAAAAAGGGTTTTCAGGTATTTGCGTGGCACTGCTATCTATGGATTGTGCTACCAAGGAAGATTGAAAATGGACAAAGTGGTGTATATACATGGCTTTGTAAAAATAGTTTTTCCTCGGGAAACGTGTCGCATTTTTGGGCATTTTTTCGACACATGGTTTTTGCCGATGGTTTTCTATTTTCGGTTAAGGAATTAGGGTTGTTGACTAATCCAGGTCATTGGGTTAGGGTTTTGGATGTCGTTGGCTCCTATATGTATATTGTATTGTAAACAATGTAACATTATGAATGAATATAGAATATGTTGGTTTTCCCGATTTGGGTTTCCACGGGAAAAATATCTGTGTAATGTTTGTATTTTCCATTGTATCTTTTTTGTTCTTTTACTGAAAATCTTTTGCAGTAAATAGTGTACAAGGTTAAAATCTATAGGTACCCCATGTTATTTAGGGCTTAGTGCCCTACCCAAGATGCATAACACTCCTCCTAAGTAGGATGTTCTCTAGGCAAGTGAACCTGTCCATGTGGTCGTCATGAAGGATGTACCCCAATTTGTCAAGATAATTCCAACGCTCTAGGGAAGAATTCCAAGCAATCACCCAACCGAGGTCAAGAAACCACTGAGCAAGCTATCTCCAATGTGTAAATCCATCATGGACTATCTCCCATGTGCAAATCCATTTTGGACGATCCAAGGGATGAACATACACCACGTACCCCAAATCTCATGAAGCACCTTCAAACATGGTGTAAACACTTTAGAAGTAACCACCATCTAACAATCAACAAGTATTCAAAGATATATTACTAAAATAAGTAAATAGAGCTTGTTTGGACATTAGGAAATAATACAATTGGATCTCCTCATAGAGTGAACCAATAGTGAGAAAAAAATAGATTCACTTTTTTAGGGGAGGAGATATTATACCAAACCATTGCATGTGGATTGATATTTTTAAATCCAAGTTCAAGATTCCTCCATGAATTGCGTGATTAGTTCCTATCGTGATTAGCATTAACATTCTCAACAATTAAATGTGCACTCATTCATGAACACCCTAAGCAAGGTCATCACATGGCCAAACTTGCAATCAACAAGCTTTTGGATTCAATGTATTACGACAATGATTACACTGTGGAGGTGATCATATTCCACAAATTTACTATCGCCACAGAGGATTTTCCAAGTTCCAAATAACCTTTGATGTTCTCAAAAAAATATTTGGAATATTCTAAATAGTCCCTTTTACTTATGTTTCATTTTCTTGAGTTGCTATTTTCCTTCATAATCTAAAAAGGTAGTCTGTAAAATCCAATTGGGTTATGCGAGTTGTTATGTATGATCCCTCCCATGCCTACTTTACTTTGCTTGGATTTTCCCTTAAGGCTTCATTAAAGTTCAATTTAAGATACAATGGTTGATACTTTCCATAGTTGGGTTGGATCCTTTAACACTGGTGATTTGGTTGGAGTAAGACAAATGGTAGTTTGGATCCCCGCAAATGCATACCTCTCTTGATGTTCTTTTGCATCCTTTAAGTCCTTTTCTTTCCAATTTTCACTTAATATGGTCTCAACTTTGCTCTTGAATATATTGTCTTAAACCTATTAGAGAGATTTTTCATGTACACTAGAAGATGTTTTATTTACACTTTATCCAGATATTCAATGTCACTAACTTGGGACAAGTGCCCACATTCTCGCTCTCACTCTGGATTTGAAGCTACCTTATGACCATAAGTGTAGAAACATTGCTATATCTTTATGTATGGGGTCGTACTTCAATTCCTCTTTGTATCCATTTCCATAATAATTGTGTGAAAGGGCATTGGATAAACATAATGGCATTTTATTTTCAAATGGCTTATTGTAGATTCCTTTCACATTTTTTATTTCCCTTCTCACAAATCATGATTCCTTATGGCCAAGAGAGATGTCGAGGTTGACCAACTTCATCATGGTCCATTTCTTGAATTTGTAGTAAAGTTTCAAGATTTGAGATCAAAATGATATGAATGGGTTGGAACAAGGTGGGAAGAACTCAATGATTCTTAGTTATAGAATAAGTGAGGAAAACTTACATGTTCAGGGGAGGAGCTATGAACATGTTGGTTTCACATTAATCAACCACGAGGAAACATAAGAGGTGAGTACAAGATCAAATCCATTATATGCATAAACATATTACATGCATGCTACCAAATTTAAGTTTTTTTAATATTTGAAGTAGACAAAATTCATTAACATGCATCACCTGGATACAACCACCTTGGTGGCGTTGTTGCAAGTACTAAGATCATTTGGTGCCTGAGTAGTTTGACATGCAAGAGAAGCAAGCTTTCCTGGGTGAAGAAAACTACTTAGTGATGAAAAAACTTGTCCATATTTAAATAACAATATTGTTATGGACCATATTTGAGTAGACTTTCACTCTTGCTAGATGACTTAATGCTCTTGAGTTTTTACATGTGAGTGCTAACATCCCAAGCTAAGCTAAGTAGTAGTCTACTAACTAGAAGCAATTTACCTCATACTATGTGAGAAAAAGGTGGTTTCAACCCTTAAATGTATTTCCACCTATAACCTTACCTAGTTCTTGATAGTTTGCTCAAGAGCTTCTTCCCTTTGGATCAACCCAATTGATGCTAACATGTCTAGGACAACACCGTGTTCCAGTTTAGCCTCATGCCAAGGAGGAAGTTAGATTTGAGATGAGGATTATAATTAAGATAAGCTATAAGATGAATTAAAATATATATAATTCAAGAAAAGATGTTATAAAAGATTAATTAAACAACCAACTCATTAAATATTAAAAGTACACAATTACTAAAGAAAAACATAAATATAAAATATAATCTCAAATAGAAGTTGTAAACATAGTTAGGTCAACTATTGACTTTGGTTGTGTTAAGTATGCACTTGTAATCCTTGTTCATATAAAGCATTACAAAAATGGATATCAAACCTCTGGTTCCAAGTAGGAGGGGGTGAATTGATCATATATTTCTTTTGATAACTTATATGTTTTCCAAGTCTATGCACATTTTTCAAACATGAATATGAAATTTGATGTTTTTTATTTACCAAAAAATATATAAATCCAAACACGAGTACCATAAATACTCCAACCCTAAGTTTAAGGTGCTCATTGGACCAACAATATTCTAAATGGGAAAGTGTTACAAGGACTATTAGATTCATAAGATTTAATCTTTGTTGTAGGTGATTAACAACACATTACAATAATACAAAAAATGTGTCTATGTCTATGTATTTAGACTGTATTGCATCTTTAATTGCAACATGAACACTACCTAATTGATTGTATATTTTTCTTTCTTAGCTTGTACACATTATCTTTTGATTGTATATATGGTTGCTTGATTAATATTGTCATGCTTTCGCACAAAATAGTTAGAATTTGGTGGTCAACAAAATTTTACAATATTGTTCTCTAATGATGTGCACTAAGAATCAAACATGCTAGTTGTAGTGAACCCCCACCAATCTCTAACTAGACCACAATCCAATTAACTGTTAGATTTTGTTATTTAACAATATTGTTAACTTATCAAAGAACAATCTTGTTCAACAACAAAATTTAATAGTTAATTAGATTGTGGTCTAGTAGTAGATTGGTGGGAATTCACTACATGTAGCATGTTGGATCCTAAGTGTACATTACATTGTTTTACCCAAAAGCACTTGAAGACACACGTCTTATGGGTTTTGATCCTACATTGACCAAAAAACTAGGAAGTTTCTTGAAAAATATAGTATCTTATTGTCTCATAAATGTTCATTTTTAATGATAGGGCCACCTTAGACAAATGTAAAGATTTATTAACTACTTAGAAAAAAACTCTCTCATCCCCAACATTGATTTGTTCTAAATACCCAATTGGAGTTTAATGATCTAATAAACTAAGAATGAAACCACCAAACTCTAGTTTAACATTGATTATTATAGTTCTTTGTAGAACATACTTAAAAGATCAAGAAAATGACCCTCATTTATGCACTCACATATTCTCTTCGTAGCCTTTATGAATTGGTGATACAAGTGAATGTTAAAGTGAGTAACAAACTCATATATTGACAACAATCTAAATTGAATCTACACCTTGTTAGAATATGAAAGATGTGTGCTCGTTTTACCATTGACAATACCCTTGTCACCCAACCATAGGCCGAAGCCACCCTCCGAGCACCTTAACCTTGGTAGAGAATCACTCCGGAAGCAAACCCTAGGCTAGATAGCCAAACAAAGGGTAGCACACATTTCCCCAAGGATAGTGCATCACAAAGAGCTGATCAGATAGTCCAAACCCTAGCCAAGAGATACTCCAAGCGCAACTTCTAGTTGTAGCAGCTGCAACGACAACTCTCCTTCAAACCTGCATAGAAATTGGGCAACTGCAGTGCACACAAGACTGGGCACTGCAATTCTGAGACTGCCTGCCAAAATGAGAATTGGCCTCCTGTATTTATACTAATTCTGGCTAACTGCCAGGGTCGACTTCTCATTCTGGGTATCTGTTTGTTCAGTATATAATATTATTTCTGGCCGACTTCTTCTCTTGGAGGCTAATAACCTAATATAAATTATCTTCTTGAGCCGACGAGTCTTCTAGGGTTATTAGCCAACTCATTAGGGTTTCTTCTTACTTCCCGGAGTATTCTATCCTTGTCAGGTTTATACGTCGAGGTAAATACCTCCTGCAGCTACCATAATATCAACACTCCCTCCTAGCTAGGGAGGTATTACAGGTAATGGTCTTTGAGCACAAAACATACCATTCACCCGATAACATCAACATAGTTATATATACTAGATCATGAGCACCATCATCATCATCAACTGCATCATCTCTCGAAACCATACTCTATCTGAGTAATCAGACATGATGCTCACTCCACAGAGTGATACAAGAGCCATTCTTCTAATCTAGAAGAGTAAATGTTCTGAACCA
>ML780800.1:120762-132490 GCA_009831015.1 Picea engelmannii
TTCATCCTTATCTTGTTGTTCTTCCATGGGTATAGTTCTTCTTCGAACACATTATCTTCCAGGAGATGGATTTACAAGATATGTACAGAGACGATGCAAACAAGATATGTACAAGAAATAAGAAGAGTATTGTTACCTTTAGAAGAAGAAGTCTCTTTCATCCTGCTTAGTCTTCTTTGTAGGTTCCTTTTTCTTCGGCAATTGATGCTTCGTGTTTCTCCTTCCTTTTCCTTAGCTCGGGACAATGATTCTTGTAGTGACCATACTTTCAACAGTTGAAGCATTGTATTTCTGAAATGTCTTTCTCTTGATTGGCTTCCTCCTTGAACCAAACTTCATTTTGTTCCTGAAATTCTTGAATATTGCTGTGAAGGCTTGATCATCGTACTTCTTTTGGGGTTTCTCTTTTGCACTGATCCTTGATTCTTCTTGAGCACAACAAGTCCAAAGTCCTTCAAATGTTGGATACTCCTTCCTTGTGTTCATGCTTGCAACAAATGCATCCCACGTCTTGGGAAGACCATTGAGTACTATGTTTACCAATTCCTTCTCTGAGATGATCTCTTCAATAGCTTGTAGTTGATCTCTTAACTGAGAGATTCTCACAAAATATGATGTTATGCTGTCATCATTATTCATCTTCATGTCACGGAGTTCATTCTTCAGACTCATTAATTGTCCAATGTTTCTGACTGAGAAGAGGTTTGTTAGGGCATCATACATCTTCTTTGATGAGTCAAGATGGGAGATGTAGGATATCAAGTGGTCTTTGATAGAATCCGCTATGATACTCATGGCATTGATGTCACTGTCTTTGAACTTCTCCATAGCTGCAACGTTCTGCAATTCCTTCTCTTTCCCTTCTTCAAACTCTGGTTTCATGATCTTTCCTTTCACGATATCCAACACTTTATTCTTGGCAAGGATGAGATCAATCCTTGTCTTCCATGCTCTGAAGTTAGAAGCTCCATTTAACTTGTTCTCTGACATCATAGAGTAAGTCATGGCTGCTTTGACTTGGTCAAACCCTAGATTTGACCACAAACTCAAACTTCACGTCTTGGCTTGCTGAGAATATCAAGAGATGTGCTAGGCTAGAGCACACTGATCTATCAGGAGATTAGGTCAATCCATTCACTTAAGGTGCCTCAACAAGAGGATTAGGGTTTCTGCAACTGCTCCTGCTAGTGACCCTAGAGACAATGTCTTGGAAACTGCTTTTGCTAGTAACCCTAGCGACAGTTCCTCAACGAGCTCAATATCCTAGCGGCTATGTTTCCTTCCAGCGTTTAGACTAAATGAAGGAGGTGTGGGCCCATAACCTGTTAGAATATGAAATATGTGTGCTCGTTTACCATTAACAATACCCTTGTCACCCAACCATAGGCCGAAGCCACCCTCCGAGCACCTTAACCTTGACAAAGAATCACTTCGAAAGCAAACCCTAGGCTAGATAGCCAAACAAAGGGTAGCACACCTTTCCCCAAGGATAATGCATCACAAAGAGCTGATCAGATAGTCCAAACCCTAACCAAGAGATAGTCCAAGCCTAACTGCTAGCTGCAACAACAACTCTCCTCCAAACCTGCATAGAAACTGGGCAACTGCAGTGTGCACAAGACTGGGCACTACAATTCTGAGACTGCCTGCTAGAATGAGAACTGGCCTCCTGTATTTATACTAATTCTAGCTAACTGCCAGGGCCAACTTCTCATTCTGGGTATATGTCTGTTCAGTATATAATATTATTTATGGCCGACTTCTTCTCTTGGAGGCTAATAACATAATATAAATTATCTTCTTGAGCCGACAAGTCTTCTAGGGTTATTAGCCAACTCATTAGGGTTTCTTCTTGCTTCCTAGAGTATTCTATCCTTGTCAGGTTTATACGTGGAGGTAAATACCTCCCGCAGCTACCATAATATCAACACACCTTAGTTGGGGGCATCGGTGCTCACTATTTAAGCTTTTGTTCCAATTCTTGAGACAATTCACTATTCTACCCTAGGTTGTTCCATTTATAAGACAAAAGTTGCAGAGAAAAAAATTAGTGTCTCAATAACATGAATTTGCCATGGATTGTTTAGCTCTTATAGATTAATTCATGATAGGTTTCCAATATGAAAGTGAAAGAGAGCACACTCCCTTAAAACCCCTACTTGTCATATTAATCACACATTTATCAATGTTTGTGTGCCTCATTGAATAATATTTTTATAAGTTAATGACTAGTCTTTTCACCCTATTCTAAAGCCCTTGCCCAAAAAATGAATTATTACTATGTGAATGCTTGTTTCTAAATATAGGAAAATCACCTTTGATAATCTTAACAATGCTATGATTAAGAGATGGTTCGAGTTTTGGAATATAGCCACTTTGTTATGAACAAGCACAAATCCATCTAAGCTCAAGTTTGATAAAAACCTCAAGGTTGTAACTGAGTATGATGTTTACCTTGAGGTTTCAAAGTTTGAAGTTTCGTATCTTGAGTATATATTAATCATTTGTTTAAACTCAACATATGCATTCTTGAACTTTGCAAACTCAAGTTAGATTTCAAACTTAAGTAGACGTGTCTGTGTTAATGTTCATGATTAATGCACACAATACATTATTACAAATTTGCACAACAAAGAGTTGACATATGCAAATTCATCCACACCTACACCCCACTCAAGTTGTAGAATCCACATCTCTCTCTTGCTTGAAAAAATATAATTTTTATGTATATAAAATCACGTACAAGAATGATACTCGTTATAAGAATGATACTCATTATAATCCAAAAATAGGGACTTTAGATATCCCCTTTGCCACTAGTGTGTAAACTATAAAACAAAAAAGACCCATAAGACTCAACTTTGTTTTCCTACTTATCATTTTAAGAGTTCAAAGATTGACCATAAAATCGTAACCTTCATACAAAGATACATAAATATCAACATTTCTTCATATAAAAAATAACAAATACCAACATTATTAATTGACATGATTAAACATCAATAGAAGACCAACTTATTTAACACATTCCTTCATACAAAAATTACAAAGATATATGTATACCAACAATGTTAAATTGATATAGATGAACATAAAACCAACATAACATATTTGACACATTTTAAGACTCATTTGGATATCAATTGGTCCACTACATTCAAAGGAGAATTTGGTTTTCCTTCTATACGTTTATGTATTTAAATGCTAAGTGGTGACATTATTTGCAAAGGTTGGTTTATCCTTTTTAGGAATTATGGATCTCATATTAACAAAGTTTCTTAGGATTTATAGGTAGATGTTTCAGTGCTACAATTTCATTCTTTAAAAGAGCAAAAGTTACATAATATTTTTTGTTATTTCAAAATTTAATTTTCAAGTTAAATGTAAAAAATGACATTTTAAAATACCATTTCTTTGAAAATCGACTTTAGATCAATGATAAAAAAACCTAATTAACCACTTAATATTTTAGGTTATTAATAAATAAAATTTTATGACATTGTTTAATTGGTTTACGTTTTGTTTTTTTGTCGGAATCCGATGACATAAATCTATACGAAATCACTATTTTATGTTGTTTAAAATCCATTTTTGAATGCATACATGAATTCAACATGCTGAAAACTCCTGGGGCAATCAGATTATACAGAAATAATCTCTCAAATCTGCAGATCTAACAATTTCTCACAAAATTTTGAGTAAATATCCCCAAAAAATATCATCGAAAAAAACCCAAAACATAAAATGCTTAAACTACAGATAAACAATACAATAGAAAATAAAAATTTATATAAATATTAAACATGAAAATGAAATAAAATTATTCATTTTCCCATCAATGAAAATTTTTAAGTGATTGGCATAGTTTCACAAATCAAAGTTCAAAATGCATAATTTTCTTTTGAAAATCTTGACCTAAAACCTTGACAAATCTTAAAAACTCTACCTTCTAGACTTTTTGCAAAGCTGAATTAAAAAAAAAAAAGAGATTTTTTACAAACCACATAACTATGCCATATGAAGACATTTGGTAAGCGGGACACGTGGACCAATCATTGCTGCCCACATTTTAACAGGTGGACGAATTCATGGGACACAGCTGGTACAACCGCGTAAGGTGCTTTTTTCAATCAGATTGACACGTGTCATTCACCCATTAGAAAAAACAAAGAATTGTACTGGATAGTGGCCGTCGATCAAGGAACCGACTCGACGGCCATGATTAACGCTAACAACACAACTGTGTGCAAGACAGCTCAGACCGTTCCTTCTTGGTGCGATCTTTCAATTTGCCGCTGACATACGCGCTGAAGCGTGTGTGGGAAGAAGTTATGCGTGTAGGCGAGCGGTTCCTTGTTATTTCGGAGGGTAAGGAAGCGGAAGTTGTGCGTGTAGGCGAGCGGTTCCTTGTTATTTCGGAGGGAAGTCGTGTGTATTTCGAGCTAGTTACTTAAGGAGCAAGTATTTGAGCGTCTTGGTGGTCGATTTGAGCCCATATTTCATTAGATTGAGTAATATTGAATTACTTTTCAAATTCTTTAAGACATTCTAATTTTTTCAGCAGCAATTTGGATCTATTTTGAGATTTTAAGCGGTGATTTCGAGCCGTATTGAAGTTCTCAGCAGCCGTTTGAGCGATTCATAAGTTTTCGGCCGTCATTTTGAGTTGCTTCCGGGTTTTAGGCCCGTCGTTTTGAGCTATTTTACGGTTTTGGGCGTTCAATGCCGTGCCGCGTGTAAATATTTTTGCGTGGACCTTCGTTCGATGCGTTTTGATCGACTTGCTGCAGATTTGACGGTACACAGAGAAATCCTTAGTAGAGCTGGCATTTTTGTACGGTTTCATCATTTTTTATTCAATACCGTGTGTTCGAGTCTTTATTTTACGCTCTGGTGGAATATTTGGACGTTTCAAATTCTTCTGGTCGGTGATTAGAGATTAATGGTTTTAAAATCGTTACATGTTGCAATTCCTTTAAACAATATTCGAACTCATTCAAACAATTCGCTGCCATAATAAAAAAATAAAAGGATTGGCGTTCAAGTTAGTTTGACTGCTGACTATGGCAGTTGCTTCGAATACAAAACTCTTAAATTCTTACCGGACAAAAGAACATTATACCTCCATACATTTAAACAATATTCGAACTCATTTAAACAATTCGATTGAATGGAGAAATGTTCCGTTACCGTAATTAAAAAATAAAAGGCTTCCCGTTCAAGTCAGTATGACTGCTGGCTATGGCAATAGCTTCAAATATAACACACTTAAATTCTTACCGGAAAAAAAGAACAGTAGACCTCCATCCAATTAAACAATATTCAAACTCATTTAAACAAACAATTCTTGTATGAAGATTTTTCTTACCAAAAAAAATTATAACTCCATCCATTTAAACAATATTTTTATTTTTATTTTTAGCCGAGTGAGCGTTAAAAATAATTTCTCTCTTTCTATCTATTCGAACTCATTTAAATAATTCTCTTCAATGAAGAATGTCATCGTAATAAAAAAATAAATAAAAAGCTTCCCCTTCAAGTCAGTTTGACTGCTGACTATGGCAGTTGCTTCAAATACAAAACTATTAAATTATAACCGGACAAAAGAACATTATACCTCCATACCTAGTCCAATCCACAGACTCTCAACGAGGTCCGAGGTCCGACAATATGAATCATTCATGGTTATTTTAAGCAAATCTTAAGAGGTTCCATCGTTCCAGTCAAACAGAATAAGTAGCTTGTCTACCATAAACTTTACCACAATATTTGAACCGTTCAAACTACAGGCTGGCGATTATCGAAAATTCCTAGTCAAACAGAGGAATTACTTCGTTTGGCATTCATGATTCGATAATACTAAGGATAAAAGAATGTGTAAATTTTCTTTGGTCAAACTGAACAAAGACGGTGTTTGTTATGCATTTAGTTAAGTTGTTAGGTATTAAAGGGTTTAACCGACTTTTGGTTTTGAATTTTTGCGGTGTTCAAGTTTTTTCCCCTGCAGACTCGAGCTTTAGTGGTTCATTGACAATTCGAATGGAATTGGTTTAACATCACCGGCTACCAAAACTTATTCTTATGGTAATTAGCGAATCTATATTATTTGACATGTAGATAGCGTGTTTGTTGAGGGCTTTCAATTCGTTGGCATTATCTAAAATGTCATTGAATTCGTCATGTATTTGAGTTTTGTTCAAAGTCCTGTAGTGGACCCCATCTTCTGTGGATTCGATGCGAAATCCCCGAGCTCGTTAGTTCAGTGCTTGTCCAATTGTCCTCCCTGCGTTTTCATCACGCATAAAACTACTACTATTAGGGTTTCTATTTCTTAGTCAATGCCACTACTAATGTTGCTAATTTCCAGATGATTTCGTAGGAACTGACTGGTTTCTTTGGAAAAGAGATTAGGTTCTGTTGTAAACTATTTCAGAATTCTTTCCTGGTCAATGACCCTGTCCTCCTAGCTTTGATGTTTATCCTCTCATCTGTCATGGAATCTTGGATAATTTGGATAATTTTCCTTCACATTGAGAATTAATGTTAAATTGTTAATGATTGGATAATTATTTTTGGCTTCAATGAGTATTATCGCATCTTTTATGATACATATAATACGGTGAATGTTTCATTTTGAGATTTATTGTGAGCTTTATTGTGGACGCATGATTTCTACCAAAACCAGGCTACAAGGTAACCGGATTTTGTGTGTCGTCTTCTCCCTGTGGCCATTGAGTGGTTTTCTCTTTTCAGAACAAATTTTTTTAAGATATTGTAGGACGTCTGAAGTTATTCTGTGCAGCTTTGTATCTATAAGAAAAATAAAATAAAACTAATCTCGTCCATGTATACAAATCTAAAGCGGATGGTATTCAGCCCCTTAACTCAGAAAAAGCATTGGCAGGTCAATCCTTTGCGATCCGTTTATTTTATTTTAACTATTTGTACCATGGTTATGGGGAGGCAATTCTGCCAATTCCTCTGCCTCTCTCTTCCTTTCTCAGGGCATTGAATGAATTCGGCATTTATTTTTGAAAAAAACAGCAACGGCTTTGAAGGCCCCTTTAATCTGCAATTAGAAACGTCAGTTACTTTTCTGTTATTGGATCTGAAATTTGTTTCTAAAGTGCTCCATTACTAATCCGTTTATATAATGGGAGATTCTTGGCTCAAATGAATAATTGCCTACGTGCTATATAAGCTTAAGCTCCATTAAAATCCCCTAATTTTGTGATGGCCTTAGAATGGTTTTTGTTTTATGCCAAGTGTTTAGAAAAATTCTGTTATTTCCATTCCATTTCCTTTAGCATACTCTTGTCACATGTTCAATGAATTTGAAACTTCTAAATTGATCTTTCTCATCAAATTTAACACACTTAAGACTCAAAAGTGAATCAATTGTTTATGCATTTCTTAAATTAAAACTTTCGCTTTTCCTTATATTTTTATCACTAGACTGATCCTTTACATTGTTCTTTGTAGTCTGTCTCACACTCATGACACTGTTTTAATGTAGAAAGTACGTGGGTAGCAAATTCGTTCTGTAAGAGTTCAGCCTTCATAAGCAGATAGGAAGCAGACTTCTGATACTATCATCTGTGTTGCATTGCAATACAACTCTTTCAACGCAAACCTAAGGATCGGGTAAAGATTGGAATGGTCTAAGAACTGCAATAAGAAGATCATTCAAAGGAAGGATAATGAACTATCTAAATTCTGGTTTTTCCGGGAGGGAAACAAAATTCGACAATGCCCTTGTCAGTGGTGGAGGCTTGAGGTTTGTTCTCTTTCCCCTCAATTAAACTGAAACTTCGTATATAGATATATGTGTTGTTCGTATGGAATTGGGTTAATGAAGAGAGTTACATTAAGTGAGATGTCTAACATGTACCCAGTTAATGAAGTAGTGTAATTTAGATGTTTGTTTTATTTCGGGCTATATAAGCAAGGGTTGAATTATTCATGAATTTTCATGCAGGGATGGTAGGATTAAGAAGAGTATGTTAGCACATGCATGATTTCAATATAACTTTTTTGTCCAAAATGAACAAAATATGAAAATCAGAGGATTATAGCTTTTTTTTTAATTGATGGATGTTTCTCAAGGTTGGCATTGGTTGAAGGGTTTGGTGGTTCACAACAGCATGGACGGATTATAACAGAATTGTAAATTCTTAAATCTAAATGTATAACAAGGCTGTACAAGTTTAACAGTATGGGGCTAACAATGAATAGGTCCAGGGCCTGGCTATGCCAATATGGATCAAAGTGGATTCAGTAGTTTGGAAAATCTAGATATCCACTCTACAAAAAAAGGAAAAAAATGCTAAACTACACAAAAAGGAAAAAATATTAAAAAGATGACTGCATTACAGTTTCAAGCAGCAAAGGGGGTTTAGGATCCCACTTTGGATTCCATTTCAACAGATAAACACATCAAGAAGGGAGAAGAACTGGGGAGAGATGAAAATATCAATCTAGATATCTCTTAAATACATGATGCGTAAAATATATTTGAGCATAAAAAATGATGTGAAAAATAGCGAAGTCTCTAGCTCTCTTTGGCAATGCTTTTTCAAGAATCTCTCTCTACCTTTGCGAGGGACTCTTCTTGTATTTCCTAACGAAAATTCATAATATTAATTTCAAAAAATAGATATAAATATTATATCATGAGTTTTTTGGTATTTGAAAATTCATAATATTAATTTCAAAAAATAGATATAAATATTATATCATGAGTTTTTTGGTATTTTCTTGTAGCTTTTTCTCTTAAGTCTCTTTTCTTTTGTTATCTTAATTTTCCCTTCGTGAATGAGATAGTTTTTCTTTTTAATTTTTTCTTCATGCATAAGATAATTTGTCTTTTCATTCAAGTTTTTTCAATTAGAGATGAGTTTAAAAAAGCTATCCTTTACACTTTTTCCATTATAAATGAGTTTGATTTAATAAAGCTATCTTTTAGTTTTACACTTTTTAATATATATATATATATATATATATATATATATATATATATGTGTGTGTGTGTGTGGGGCAAGGATTGTACTTGTGGTAACCACTTGTGTGATTTTTTCGTTACTTTAAAGAGTTCATTGTGAACATACATCAGTTGATATCAGATCCTTCAATTAGGGCTTTGCAGTTCTGCAGTTCTAATTTCTTTGGAGTTTCTCGTGTCCAAAATTCCCTTCGAACTCTTTGTTTCTAGTTTTTCTTTGAAGACTATTTTTCCATCCAAGGTTTTTCTATTAACATGATCAACTTCTCCCGTTCGGCTTGAAACTCTACTAAAAGGAATATCTAACTATCTCAATCAGTTTTTCATTTTACAGCAAGTCAAGATTAGGACTTTGTATGCCCATTTTTATGTAATCTTGAGAAGAGTTCCAAAAGTAACTAACTCTGTTTGACCTGAAATTTACCAAATGTTAGATCTCGGTGTCTGGATCATTCTTCCATTTTCCAATAGGTCTGACGTTGGTCCTCATGACATTTTTGGGTGATCTTGAGATCTTTGACCAAACAAAGAGTTATATAATTCAGCTGAAAATTTTCAAGGAGATAGGTTTTATGATTATAAAAATTTTCTTCTGCTGTCAAATTCTCATTGTTTTTCACATATTTCCATTCTATTATTAAAAAAGATATCTTCTTTATTTCTTTAAGCTTTGTAATGATCAATTTTAAATATGATATCATTAATCAACTACTATTTTCGCCCCCTAACATCATCCAGTTGCTAATTGAAATGATATGTGAACAAATCAATAATGCAAATACTCACATGGAAAAATAGAAAAAATCGAAGAGAACAAACCACAAATAAAAAGGAGCTTGACACGTGTACAATCCATATTGTATTACTAATTATCTATTTCTAGAAGTAGGAAATTGGTGGAGAGTGATCATCTTTGACCAAGTCTTTTAGAGTTACAATAAGATATACATTTTTTTTATGCAAGTTTGATCAAGAGATCTATTAATTATTTTCAATGACATAGAAAAAATACAAATGATGAAAGTGAATGACACAGAAAAAAATACAATATTAGAAATGATGAAAGTACAAATGAGTAAAGTGCAAATATAATACAATTGCAAACTAAACTCACGAGGATCTTAGGGACTAAGTCTCATCAAGTCCTCCCTACGGAGAGGAAAATGTCCCCAATTTTGATGGATGGTACACACTTTCTAGGGAAGAGCAAGAAGTTGCAGGGGCTTGGTGTTCGTTGGGTTTGTGCTTTGTAGGAAAGAACAACATAGTTGTAGGAGCTCGGTGTTTGTTGGATTTATGCTTTCTAGTAAAGAATAATATAGTTGTAGGAGCTTGGTGTTGGTTGTATTTGCCTGTTGGGAGAGAAAGGAAAATATTTCCTAGAATGCGAGACTGCGCAATTGTGGTGTTCATTTGTAGTGGCTGGAAGAAGAAATGCCCTCGGAAGAAGAAATGCCCTCATCTTCTTATCCTTGAGGTGAGGTGAACCATGAAAATGAGGGAGGTGAACCATGAACATGAGGGATTTGAGAAGGATGTAATGCCACATGTTGCATTGGTGTAGTAATTACAACATGGACTAAAGTAGGAGAGAATTAATTTGTTGACTTGGTGCTTGTGGGGCACCTCTCCATTGAAGTGTTGACCGTGTCATTTACACTAAGAGGCAGCAGCAGAGATGGTCCAATAACTTTTATTGTCCTATAACATATATAATATATAACATGGGTTGTTGAGTCACATGTGCATAAATGATTACCTTCTTGAGGTGAGGTGAACCATGAACATGAGGGATTTGAGAAGGATGTAATGCCACATGTTGCATTGGTGTAGTAATTACAACATGGACTAAAGTAGGAGAGAATTAGTTTGTTGACTTGGTGCTTGTGGGGGCACCTCCCCGTTGAAGTGTTGACCGTGTCATTTACACTAAGAGGCAGAAGATGTAAATGTGTTGAACCTGCACAAAATAGATCTAGCTAAACAATGATACACACATTTGCAGAGAGAATTGGAGAAAGAAGAAGGAGAGAAAGAATGGAAGAATTCTCATTAACCGTATTCCACACTCAAAGAGTGATTAATTTACAATAGATATAGGATACATGAGTAACTAATGAGCCATAGTGGTGGTCTAGAGTGATCTGGACACACACCAACAGTTATGGGAGTGAACTGCCACCTAATCTAGTCTCTCAGGCGGTTACGGGAGTGAACTGCCACCTAGTCTAGTCTCTCAAGCAGTTACGGGAGTGAACTGCCACCTAGTTGAGTTAACTAGTCAACTAGTCTTCAGTTAACTGACTGAACAGAGAGTAGTGAGGAGTTAACTGAGGGAATCAAGGCTAATGCGCCAATTTGGTGATGATCCCAAGGCAAGGTCGAATTAGCATGGTGACAAAACCAATGCAACATCTAAACTCAATTCAACTAGTCAAAATGAAGTGTCAACTAAAAGAGAATATTCTCCAGGTGGAATATTCTCCCCTAAAATATAGGAGATTGGATAATGGCTAATAAACAAGGAAAAAACTTGGGAAAAATAAATCCTGGGTGTGTGTGAAGTAACTCCAACACCCACCCTGAACATCACTATGGTGAAAATAAAGAATGGGTCTCGGCAACGAGGCCATGTTAGGTACCCATATACAAAGGATACACTGAAATAAACGAGGAAAGAGGGAAAACCTCATGGGAATCCCCCCCCCCCCTTTCAAATTACAATGC
>ML780800.1:181719-192919 GCA_009831015.1 Picea engelmannii
GTCTTTAAAGACAGCAGGGAAAATTATGCAGGTATTCTGGCAGCTAGTTCTTGGATAATCTATTCAGCGAAGAGTTTGTCGAGATGCTGGGAGCAGTTATTATAAAACTTCACAGGAAAAGGGCTGAATACAAAAGCCAGAGGGAAAGACAATCTGTCCCATAGGCTATTTTTAGCCTCGTGGACGTTAAAAATACTTTCTTTCTTTTTTTCTTTCTATTCCACAATTGGAAGTCACGATTTTTAGTTTATCCACAACTACAAAACTTATTTAAGTAAAACCTTTGAACATCCCAAATGTCCTTACACTTGAAGGCAGGCCAGTCACCTATACAAATATACATTGCTGATTCTTCACACCTCAAAACAACTTGTCACTACTAACAATTGCAAACTGCGCTTCATCATTTGGAGATTCATTCTTCTTAAACAATATGAAACTCATACTCAAACCTTTTCATCCAAGCTATTGTTGCCTATCTTCCCCTTTATCTTTTTTTTCAACAACAAATCTCATTTAAATGAGGTCGCTACTTAAAAACATCAATACGGAATAATATGGGCAGGCCGCAGAACCATGAGCATACAGCTTCATATTAATTTGAGTCACTTTGCCTGAAAAAACCAGGGAAACCTCTATTCCATCAAGACAGCTCTCCCAAAGCAGCACATGAACACTCGAGCTAAAATCCCTCTCCCTCTTCCCGTTCTTCTACTGAATTGAGTTGCTTAGAGGAAGGAAACGGTACACCCAAAAAAGAGCCGCGACAACAGTGGGAACATAGGCCAGAGAGGTTCTGCCGGCTTCCATGCCTGGACTGGGACTGGGAGCTGCCATGCTTTTCCTATCTGCAGCGGAGGTGAAGCCCAGAAAGAAGGCCAACACGGCTTCCATGCCTGGACTGGGACTGGGAGCTGCCATGCTTTTCCCATCTGCAGCGGAGGTGAAGCCCAGAAAGAAGGCCAACAGAAGAATAACAATGTAAACAGCTGCTGCTGAGGATCTGCAGGTCTCCATTTTAGGCCGAATAGCATGGGAATGCAGATGCCAATATCTCTTCTTCAGATCCGTAGATGTGCCCTTTCCCTCTTTCCTCCTGGATCTGTTCTGATACCATGGTGTCCATCCAAGAGGGAGAGAAAATTAAATGAATAACAAACTGCACAAATTGATACTAAAGCAGAATCCATATATTACAATATATATTCATACATACATATGGAAACGTTCGATTTTCCACAGAATATGAACCACCGCCTTATTTACTTAGATTTTCAGCGGTACCATTTTTAACAGTTTTTCAAAATCCTTATGTTTGCTTTTGAGTTAATTCATCTTCTATTTTAATTTTGTTTTTTAATATGATGCAAACGCATTTCTGATTTTACTACTACTAAGTGTATAACATGTTTATTCACACATGCACTACTGATTATTCACAAAGGTATGGTGCGAGATCTCTATCCTTTGCCCAATAAGTAATGTTGTATTGTACTCATTCACTTCTATGTCGTTCTCAACTTGAATCTAATTGTATTAGTTCATGGCACCAGCTGTTGCTCTTTCGAGGGACCATAAACCTAATCAAAGTGATGAGCGAAAGCGAATCGAGGATGCTGGAGGATTTGTCATGTGGGCTGGTAAATTACTAATATATTTCCACACTACCTAAAATTTGTCTAAGAAAGTACTGTCTTTTCATTTACCGGGTCGGGGACAATTTGATGTGACTTCCTTTATCTGTGAATGCATAAATCATGTTGTACATAAATGCAGGCACATGGCGCGTTGCGGGTGTACTAGCTGTCTCACGGGCATTTGGGGACAGGCTTTTGAAGCAGTATGTTGTTGCTGTACCGGAAATTCGGGTATAAATAGCTTCACTTCTCTGGGTAGAAACCTAAGTTTTATGGTTGATCTATATACTGACATATCACTTTAAGAAACAAGCATCTTAGATCCAGGTGTTTTGCTTTGAGTACCCCAAATTACAGTTTGATTATGTAATCAATGTTCTAACATCTCAGCTAGTCTGGTAATGAACTTAGGCCTAAATACCATCCCCACAATTTTAATGAATACTCTGATACCTTGAACTTGGAAATACCTTCCATATATTGCCAATAATATCTGTTGTGAATCTTTTGACATTTTCTGTGATTACTTAAAAGTTGAGAGAGTCTCCTTCAATTATAAGATCTTTGATAGTTAGTTTAAGGGCCAGGTCTAGCACCTTACCTAGATCTAAAACTTTGGCTAAGTTATTGGTGGGGATTTAAGGGCTAGGTCTTCAAATTATTTTATTATTTTTTTTCTTTTACCGGTGGGGCCAACTTCTCTTCCTGGGGCTTCTGTAATGGTGTAGATGGGTCTTCTTGTACTTTCTTGTGGAGAATGACTTGCCCAAAGTTGCAAATCTTCAACATGAATGACTGCCCACATCCTTGCTTGGACTGAAGATTTTGAAGATTTGAAGTTGAGTTTCGATCAGTTACTAACAAACCTTGTTATGTTCCCCTGGATGGGGATGTGACGATGTCACATCTCATTTTTCTTCAAATCCATGCCCACATTTATTGAAGAATGGGGCATTTTATGAATAAGTGACCCAGGGTAAGAATCGAATCAAGATGCCTAAATATGCCAATTTTCCGTCTTCTAACACATTTTTAAATCCTTATCCTTCAATTGTTTGTTCAGGACGGCCTTGGCTATATTCTTGTCTATTCTCTTTGGACTTGCCTAGGAGATTTCTTTTTGTCTTGGAAAATCCTCCTGTCATGTTCTATCAAAATTTTCCATGTCTTCCATTCTTTGAGTAACTGCCCACATCCTTGCTCCGACTGTAGATTTGAAGTTGATTTTGATCAATTACTAATAAACCTTGTTATGACCCCCTGGATGGGGATGTCACATCTCATTCCTCTTCGAATCCGTGACCACATTGATTGAAGAATGGGGCATTGTATGAATAAGTGATCCAGGATTTTAACATCGCTATAGCACATTACACACCGGGAAGGTACCATAAATCCTTGTTTGCAATTTATATATCCCCTGTTATGTGTCATCTCCATGACAACTACTAGAGAAAGGTGGAGATTTTGGGCCATTGGTCAAGGTTCCAAATTTTATTCCAGTTTAAGTTTCAATCTCCCATGTGATGGTTTTCCATTGGTAAGTTATAGGCCTTCTTGACCAATTCTCCCGATCCATGAATGTCCCCATCTGAGGATATCTGGACCTTCTTCAATAATTAGTTGTCTTTTTGTTAATTCTGTCCTTCGTTGGTTTTTTTTGGTCCATTGCCATTCTCATGTTTCACAAACTTGGGGATGCCCATTTCTTGAAAAAAAGGGGATATTATGATGTAGAATGACTTTCCAAGTCTTCCAAAATTGGCTCACAAATTTACCTCATAAATTGTCTTCCATTTCTTAGTCTACCTGAATATTAAATATTTATTTGGGTAGAGAAAACTGGTTCCATGATTCCTGCCATAGAAGGGCTGATCTTCCTTTCAGATCTCCCAAAAGCCAAGTGCTGAGATAAGACTGGCCCCTTTGGTTGCCCTATTCCAGATTGGGGATCAGTTCGGAAATGCAGAGGTTTGAGGGGTATCTACATAAAGCACTTAACAAATAATTATCCGTTTTTCCACAAGATATAGTTTTCGCTCCGGTTGTCATATTGTGTCGGCATCAATTCTTGAGGATTGAAGGCCAAAAACATACGGCAAAGAGCAAAAATTCAAGGCTCATTTGTGATAATTTTGTGATATATGAAGAGGATAAAAATTTATTTCAGAGAAATGTTGCCATTCTATTTGAATAATAAATCATAAATGACTAGATTCCGTAAAGTTGCATTTTGGTTGCCTCAATATCATTATATGCTTTACAATTGAAATTACTAGTTTTACCAAAATTTCAGAAAGCTAACTTCCTATTATTACCTGAGAACAATTCTTCCATGGAATAAAATATCCTGGCATTCCTTTTTGAACTGCCCTGCCGAGTGACTACAGGCTACTGTCTGATATGTAATGGGGATAGTCACGGGACCATCTCTATTGTTATGATGGAAATATCATGTCGGAATTGAAGATGTCACTTGTTTCATTTGACTTCAGGTTAACTATGGATTATGTCCTCTAGCACTATTCGTTATCAAGGAGCTGAAAAGCTAGTCTTCAGTTCTTATTTCAGCTTCTTTATGATGATTCTTTTAGAGAGTCTTATCTTGCCTATGACAATATTATCTGATGTGAACTCACAGGAAGAGATCATTAATGATGGTGTTGAATTTTTCATCATGGCAAGTGACGGATTATGGGATGTTGTTTCTAATCAGGTTTGTGTAACTTGATCATTTTTTGACGATATCCAAAGATTCAGTAGATTTGATTCTTTAAGAGGTTTATTTAGTCTGGAGAGAAATGACTTTGCTATTTAGGTGGCGAATAGCAATAATGCTTCTAATCTGGTGAGTTTCTTTGCTCATTGCTACTCTCCACAGGAAGCTGTTGCTATGATTCGGTTTATTGAGGATCCTGAACATGCTGCAAAAAGACTCACAGATGAAGCATTTCGAAAAGGCAGTGTAGATAATGTCACTTGTGTTGTTGTACGCTTTCATCACAATTGATAGAAGCATTCTTTTATTGTTTCTCCAGAGTATTATTGCTGTCCATCGTTTGTATCAGTGCTTAAATAATGGATCGGCACATCTGTGCACATGCCTGACATTCCTTTGTATATGTTTTGATTAATTTTGATGGTCCACCATTTTATCTGGCCTAGTTATCGATTATGCCATTCATTATATTGCTTTGGCCGTTCTATTTGGTGAGATGTCTGACAATAAACTATTTCTGCTCAGTTTGTCTTTCGGTTCCAAGGTTGTCTGCAGGAATTTTTGTAATGCCAGATTTTATATTAATGGAAATACGATAGAGAGTTTTAATCGGACATTTGGTAAGATGTTTAGGCAATTGTTAGGATCTTGCAATTTGGTTAACCCTAATTTCTCAAGGGTTGAGATATTTAAAAGGCATTAAACTCTTATTATTTTGTTCTCCAAATCAATAGATAATATTAAAATTATTTAAAAAAAAACTGAAATGGTTATCATTTGTATTAAAAGATCGCTATGGTCGGATTATATAGTGAGTTAATACAAAACGAAATTTATAATAACTGATATCAGGGTTTCATAAAGATCCATAATTTCAAAATCAGTGCCTACTATCTGAGTTGTTCTTACATTCCTATAATATAACTATAGAGCCCGAGCCCATTGGTGTAATCCCTAATAAACTGGGCTAGTAACAAAACTACCTTGCAGTGCATTTAAAAACCTGGACTTAGAAAAAGACATGCCCACTAAGGGTTTCCTGTTTGGTGTCTGCTGAAAGATTGTATTCCAAATCCACATTTTTTGTTGTCACGTCTCCTCGTGTTCATTGAATAGTGGCATCATCTTAACCACAACTCGAATAGAACTGATGGATATTTTGGAGTGGTGACTAGAGAATGTGAGCTCATAGCAAGACCCAAGACTAGTTGATAAAGCATATTGAAGTTTACTTCCAATTTCTCTATTTCCCTTCTTTGACAAGCGACAAATTTTGATAATTCTTTATCCTTGGGATATTTGAGTTTCAATTTGACTTGCCATTCTATAACTATAATGAGAAAAGACCACTTGTAAATCATCTGTAAAACAAGCACTCATTCGCTAAACATTATGAAGGTTCGAGATTTCACAAAGTACACAACATCTAGTGTGCTTGTGGCCCTCTATCCTTAACCAAACTTTGCATTTGAACTTGATTCTACACGATGAGAAAATCCATGAGCTTAAAACATACCAGGATTTTGAGCCATGGGAAATACTACCAATCAACGCCCAATTCGATGATGACCCACATTGTTGAATCAAAGCCAAGGGTAGGTCGCAAAGCTTAGACCAAAGACCATAAACCCACATTGCTTGAAATTTTGAGCCAGAGGCAATCCATAGAGCCTAACCAGATCACTGAATTGGAGGCATCAAGGCTAAGTTTCCTTGATTTAATGATGTATATTGTCAATATGACGTATGGACATGGGCTGAGTAATGTAATATGTAAGTATTGTATATCGAAAAATAAAAAAATAAAATGTAACACCAGCTTTAGAGGGACACAAATGGAGTCATGAGGGCTAAGTTTCCACAAAAGGGGACGAATTATTCATGTCTATTAATCCCAAACTACCTTTTTTAAATTATGTTTTTGTACGAATCTTCTATTTTCTCTTTTGAGTGTTTCAAAGCCCCATTCATTGAATACATGTAAGAGGGTGGGTGCAGAGAGTCACCTCACATAGTTATTGAGAGCATGGGATTGAGTACAATCAACATTGGGGAATGTGAGAGTCAACTTGCATGGGTAAAATAAATTTCGAATGGGCGAAGAAGATGCCTTTTACAATGTGGGAAAAAGAGAAAAAGAGAGTTACGAGTGTTGGAGCTTGGGTGTAGCCATAATGGGCATGTAAGACAACTTGTTGGAGCTATAATTGTGCAAGAAAGTTGCAAAGTGACCAAGTAAATTGTGAAAATTCATATTGCAACTATAAATTCCTGGAGTTCTTAGTAGAGCGATTTCCTGGCCAGCTTGTGTTGGAGCCTTGGAGGGAAGTGGGATAGCCTAAGGGACTGTGTGGCAGAGAAGGGCATCCCATTCCTTGGGTTGTGCAGGTTGAGAGGAAAAAGAGCTAGTGGATTGGAATGGTTGTAGGAATTAGTTTGATGTGAGGGGATAGTAGTTAGCCTTAGGAACCACCTTCTTGTGGATTCCTATCCCCAGCTCAAGGGTGACTTGTTGTTGAGAACTGGAGCAACAAGTCTATGGTTGGGTGGTATTTATGTCTGAGTGTTGAGGGGCATGCTTAATTAATATGCATACACGAATTTAGAACTGTTGTTAGTTGCATGAGTTTGTATTACATGTTGTATGTGTTGATATTATGGTAATTGCGGGAGGTATTTACCTCCACGTGTGAACCTGACAAGAATGGAATACAACGGAAAACAAGAAGAAACCCTAATGAGTTGGCTAATAACCCTAGAAGACTTGTCAGCTCAAGAAGATAATTTATATTAGGTTATTAGCCTCCAAAAGAAGAAGTTGGCCAGAAAAAATAATAATATACTGAACAGACAGATATCCAGAATAAGAAGTCGGCGCCAGTAAGTCTGCCAGAACCACTATAAATACATGGTGCCAGTCTCTCATTTGACACATCTCAGCAGTTGCAGAGAGCCAGTTTTGTGCAGTGCAGTTGCAGTCTTGTGTGCAGGTTTGGAGGAGAGTTGTTGGTGCAGTTGCTGCAGCTATCAGTTACGTTTTGGCCTGGACTATCTCTTGGCTAGGGTTTGGACTATTTGATCAGCTCTTATTGGTGCGCTATACTTGAGGAAAGGTGTGCTACCCTTTGTTTGGCTATCTAGCCTAAGGTTTGCTTCCGGAGTGATTCTCTGTCAAGGTTAAGGTGCTTGGAGGGTGGGTTCGGCCTATGGTTGGGTGACAATGGTAAAACGAGCACACATCTTTCATATTCTAACAGGTTATGGGCCCACACCTTCTTCATTCAGTCTAAACGCTGGAAGGAAACATAGTCGCTAGGATATTGAGCTCGTTGAGGAATTGCCACTAGGGTTACTAGCAGAAGCAACTTCCAAGACATTGTTGCTAGGGTTAGTAGCAGGAGCAGTTGCAGAAACCCTAATCCTCTTATTGAGGCACCTTAAGTGAATGGATTGACCTAATCTCCGGATAGATCAGTGCGCTCTAGCCTAGCGCATCTCCTGATACTCTCAACAAGCCAAGACGTGAAGTTTGAGTTTGTGGTCAAATCTAGGGTTTGACCAAGTCAAAGCAGCCATGACTTATTCTATGAAGTCAGAGAACAAGTTAGATGGAGCCTCTAACTTCAAAGCGTGGAAGACAAGGATTGACCTCATCCTTGCCAAGAATAAAGTGTTGGATATCGTGAAAGGAAAGATCGTGAAGCCAGAGTTTGAAGAAGGAAAAAAGAAGGAACCGCAGAACGTTGCAGCTATGGAGAAGTTCAAAGACAGTGATATCAATGCTATGAGTATCATAGTGGAATCTATAAAAGACCACTTAATACCCTACATCTCCCATCTTGACTCATCGAAGAAGATGTATGATGCCCTAACAAATCTCTTCTCAGTCAGAAACATTGGACAAGTAATGAGTTTGAAGAATGAGCTCTGTGACATGAAGATGAATGATGACGGCAACATAACATCATACTTTGTGAGAATCTCTCAGTTAAGAGATCAACTACAAGCTATTGAAGAGATCATCTCAAAGAAGGAGTTGGTAAACATAGTACTCAATGGTCTTCCTAAGACATGGGATGCATTTGCCGCAAGCATGAACACAAGAAAGGAGTATCCGACATTTGAAGAACTTTGGACTTGTTGTGCTCAAGAAGAATCAAGGATCAATGCAAAAGAGAAACCCCAAAAGAAGTACGATCATCAAGCCTTCACAACAAGATTTAAGAACTTCAGGAACAAAAGGAAGTTTGGTTCAAGGAAGAAGCCAAATCAAGAGAAAGACATTTCAGAAGTACAATGCTTCAACTGTCGAAAGTATAGACACTACAAGAATCATTGTCCCGAGCTAAAGAAAAGGAAGGAGAAGCACGAAGCATCAATTGCCGAAGAAAAATAACCTACAAAGAAGACTAAGCAGGATGGAAGAGACTTATTCTTCTAAAGGTAACAAAACTCTTCTCATTTCTTATACATATCTTGTTTGCATCGTCTCTGTACACATCTTGTATATCTATCTCTTGGAAGATAATGTGTTCCAAGAAGAACTATACCTATGGAAGAACAACAAGATAAGAATGGATATCATTAGATAATACACATGAAAGGATGAAATACAAATCATGTGGAAGTTATTGCAAGATAAGTCGAATCAATCATGAAGAGACTTGGAAGAAGCAAAGACAGAAAAAAGTCAGTAATCGAGAGGAAATTGGAAAAAAACTTATGATGTTTTGTAGAAGACAACGAGACGAAAGCATGGACTCTATTAGACAAGAGAGCCAATTATATATTGCAGAAGACAATAAGGATGCAAATGGAAGCGTGGACTCTGTTAGACAAAGGGAGCCGATTATATGCACTCATACATAAAGAAAGAATTATGAGAGAGCTAATCCTATGATCCATTGAAGATGATGAAGTATATATCCATGATAGCAGCCATGAAAGACAATACATATTCTTCAAAGAGAAGCCTTAAAGTATCCTTGGTTGTCCATCCACATCCGTGATCCTATGATGGCATCTTTAGGGCATGGAATCTATAAAAAACTCCATGAACCCGAGAACTAGAGAAACACATGAAGATTCCAAGAAAGAAAGAGAAGCCAGAACAACTAGTCATTGTATCAAGAATCACAAGATTGTCAGCCTGATATAAACTCAATAAAAGCAATCAAGCAGAGGAACTAAAAGTCGTGATGAAGAACAACGTATGGAAGACTTATGAATGAAAGCATTGTGAGATCCAAAACTAGAGGTTCTCCCAAATGGAGGGAGAAGACTATGATGATTACTTGTTCCAGTAAACCAGACTTATCTCTACATGAGTCATTATATCATCCGCAACATCCACGAGTTGGAGTTCTACATCAATTGAATGCAAAGAATGTTCTCCAGAGAAATATAATAAAGAGTGTATGAAGAGCAATCTCAAGACATTGAGGCATACCAGAAAGAGACCCTTGTATGCAGATAGAAGAAGATAACTTGGTAGAGAACCTCCAGTGCACAACAGAAGCGTGGTGAAGATTTCCTATAACATCAAGATGATTACTTAGTAGATCAGATCTCAGGATGACAGAAGAAGTGCCACATGGATACAATGATATACTCTATTGCTCAGAGCTACATGAAGCCTTCATTGAAAATCGGTGTTCCAGACTAAAGTACATTTAAAATCAAGCATTACATTATCCGTGATGAAGTCCAGAAAGGAGAAAGTGGTTCTCCAATACATATCTCCACAGATGAGTAGATAAACAAACATTTTGGTAAAGCTTCTATCCAAGATGAAAGAGTTTGTGTACTCAAGCTGGAGCTCATGGAGACGACTTCCTTATTGAAAAAGGAAGAGATGACTCCCAGGTTGGGAGGGAGAACTAAAAATATTATTGAAGACATTCATTTTCAAGATTGAAAAATAGTCTATCTTGGACAGATGCTTTCCTGTTCGGAAAGTGGATTGAGATCACTGACGGACAACAATTTCCCATTGTGGTTAACATGGGAAATGATCCAGATTGCTGATGTATCATAGACAGCGACTTCCCATTGTGGTTAACATGGGGAGTGGTCTAAGGCAATCTCTTTTCTTGAGGGTTACTCAAGAAGACTGGCCCGCCTCGCCAGACAATGATTTCTCATTGTGGTTAACATGAGGAATGGTTTGTTTTGGAGGTTGATACAGGACAGTCTTTTCCTCTTGTGGTTAATAGAGGAAATGGTCCGGACAGTCATTCCTTAAGGTTTATACATTCTCTCCAGGGTACACTTTGATTAGTGTAGGAGGAATGGCCTAGGGTGGGGAATGGTCCAGGCTCAACAATCAGGGACAGACATTCCTTAGGGTTTATACATTCTCTCGAGGGTGCACTTTGATTAGTGTAGGAAGAATGGCCCAGGGTGGGGAATGGTCCAGGTTCAGAAGACATGACAGTTATTCTTCCTTGCTTGAAAAGAATCGTCCAGATATCTCATTGTTCTACTTTGAGGGCAGATATTCTTTTAGATCTCACAGATGTGAGTGAAAGATTGGCCTAGATGATTCAGTTTATATCATAACATTGTTTCTGTGTAGGTTGCTATTAGATGATTGTTGTGAAGACTGTATGACAATAGATGTATACTACTGTGGTGGATATGTTCCACTGTTCGTGACTATACATTGTTGATCAAGTACTTGTGTGTTACTTGGTGTGGTAGTGCACCACTGGATTGTAGTTATGTACTACTATGGATAGACACAATTGTGTTCTATTTTTGTTCTGATTGTATTAAAGATTATCAACAGTTTATTGGAGATAATCATCAGCCAGATGAATGATGAACAAAGATTTTTCCAGAC
>ML780800.1:193931-218773 GCA_009831015.1 Picea engelmannii
GCAGTGCAGTTGCATTCTTGTGCGCATGTTTGGAGGAGAGTTGTTGGTGCAATTGTTGCAGCTAGTAGTTACATTTTGGCTTGGACTATCTCTTGGCTAGGGTTTGGACTATCTGATTAGCTCTTATTGGTGCGCTATCCTTGGGGAAAGGTGCGCTACCCTTTGTTTGGCTATCTAGCCTAGGGTTTTCTTCCAAAGTGATTCTCTGTCAAGGTTAAGGAGCTCGAAGGGTGGCTTCGGCCTATGGTTGGGTGACAAGGGTATTGTCAATGGTAAAACGAGCACACATGTTTCATATTCTAACAGTATGCACATTTTTCTGCATTTGAATTGATATGTTAGTTGTTTTAGACGTAACAAAACTCAGTCTGGGAGTTGGGTATGTTATGGTCGATGTATCCAAATCACTTGTTGAGGGCTAGAATCAAAATGAAATCCAAAAATGAAATCCCACCTATGTCACTCCATTCCATCCTTTCAAGATTATTACAATTCACTTCATGCATGTGAAATTGAGGAGTTACAAAGAATCATGATGGCTTTATTGCCCATCCTATCACTTTAATGTTTATGCGCAACTTATCCTTGAGCTTGATTATCATGGTTAAGCAATGGATTATGGTTCTATACTTCATGGGAGGTGGGAGATGTATGGAACCCCTCTCTCCCTCCATTTATACCAAGCATTCCAACTTTTAATGAAACAACTTCATTTGCCTTAATATCAACTAGGCTTTTAAAGGCCGTCAAAACTCGATAATATTCTATGGGTATGGATTGTAAAGATTATATAAAATAAAATGCACAAAAGAGAACAACCACCCAACGGCCAGAGACATCTGACAATCCTTCCTATTTGTTGTATGAATCAAGTACTATGTTTGTTGTACGAATCTTCTCCTCGTTGTACAAATAAGCTTCTTTACTGTCTCTCTACAACTCTGAGATGGTCGATAAATCAACCCCTTCCTTGAGCAGGTGAATATGGCCCTGTCTCGGCCTCTCTAAATCACGACTTTGTTGTATCTGATCAACCCTAGCTCAGTCATACCCATTACTTACAAGTTTGATAGTATGGAGCCGTACAACTGTACGACTTCCTTCCTTCGACTCTACTGGTCTAACCCTTGTCTAGCTCGAGCTTTCTTGCCCTTTTTTTTAGTGTATTGCCTTGCTCCCTTTTAAGTCTCTTGGAGATCCATGTGAGTACTTAGCAAATCCATCCCAGCCATTAGATCTTGACCTAAATCAATAGTTGGGACTTATTCTTTCATTGGGATAACTTAAACTTACTTTTTGTGTTTTCACTACATAAGAAACTTGTCTTCACTATAAGGATTCTAAGACTCCCTCTTAGTGAGGAAAGTATTCTCTACGACTCCCAATTTCTCCCGGAAGTACTCAAATTTTCCTTTAGGAAATCCTTTAGTAAGGATATCTGCCACTGCTCATGTGTATAGATGTATTGAAGCTTTACTACCCTTTCTTATACTTTGTCCCTGATGAAGTGGTCCCTGATCTCAATGTGCTTGGATCTATCATGAAATACTGGATTCTTTGAGAGATTAATACAATTCTGATTATCACAGTATATTATAGTAGGATCCAACTTTGTGTCAAACAGGTCTACAAGAATTTTACGAAGCCAAAGGGCTTCACAGCTTGTTTGTATAGCTGCCATGTACTCGACTTCTGTTGAACTGTGAGCTACTAATTTTTGCTTCCTATTGTACTAGGAGATAATTCCTGAACCCAAGTTGAAACAACACCCAGAAGTACTCTTCCTGTTTTTTGATATTATGGTAGTTGCGGGAGGTACTAACCTCCATGTGTAACCTTTGACTAGAATATAATATTCCCTAAGCCAGAGAAATCCTAAACGAATGTGTAAAAACCCTAGAAGACAAGTCAACTCAGTAAAATAATTAATATTAAAGTATTAGCTTCTAGAAGGACAAGTCGGCCTAGACAGATGACAAGAACCACTATAAATAGGAGGTGCTTGAGCTCATTTGTACACACTTGCTTCACTCACTTTCTCTCAGTAAAGTATAGCGCAAGTTTGGAGCTGCAGTTGCAAGAAAGGAAGGTGCATCTTCTAGGGTGATTCTTGGTCTCTCTCTCTAGTGTTATCTAGCCTAAGATATGCGCCCTACCTTCTAGTATCTCTTGGTGGTATTCTTGGTGACATCTTGGAGTATATTGGTGGATTTCTTAAAGGTGCAAATTTGGGGAAGAAGTGCAACTGCAACTACTGTAGTTGAGTATTGTTCTTGTTCTATAGTTGTGGAGACTCTCTCCCTTGTGCGCTACCCTTGGAGAAGGTGCACTCTCCTTGTCTTGTGTTGTTGCAGCTGGATGGTGTTTCCTGGTTCCATCTCGTGCCACTGCTGCAGCTAGGGTTTATCTGTTGGTTCTAGTGTAGCTTTCCAGAATCATTCTATCTATCAAAGGTTAAGGTGATCGAGGGTGTCTACGTGCCTATGGTTGGGTGACAATAGTGATATTGTCTATGGTTAAAATGAGCACATTGAATATTTGAACACTATCAACTGCGCTTCCAACCCAATCTGAATCTGAATATCCATGTAAGACACCCGACCCCTAAAGTCCCTTTTTAAGGGATGGGGCGTCAAAATTTATCTTTCCTTAATCATCTTGAATCCTCTTCCCGAGATCTCCATCCTCTTTCATTTGTCAAGAGCTTTCCAACGACTGCTACCATGCTCAAATCTGAGCTCTGGATTGCAAATTATGGCCCTTCAAGGTTCTTTAATCCTTCATTAAATGGAGTCCCTTACACCCATGTGGCTCCCTGTCACCCTACACTACACATCATTATAGTATACAAAGACTCTTCCAACCCGGAGTTGACATTTGTCTAGCTCCTATAGGTCTCCTAGGTTAATTAACCATAAACATAGTGAAATCCCACTCTTTACCAAAATCTCCAAGGCACTTGGATTTATTAATATTAATTAGCACCTAAGTCTTCGAACTTCGGCGGTGTTATCCCCATTTTGTGGATAACTAAGGAGATGATGTCTCGAGGCCCTCAGGTTGCAGATATGGAGTGCCGAGAGATTACATGACCAACAATACCCCTTTGCACAGATGAAAAACCCAATCACCACCACAGATGGTCACAAGTTTACATATGGCATCCACCACACCAGTTGGCTTTCGGAAGGCAGTGGGCCTTGCTCCATGAGGTACAAGTCAGTATTATGGTGAGCATCATTTCAATACCCAAGCCATTTGATTATGTTGTATCTTAGATTGCTCTAGATTTCATTATATGTGCTTGGACGATATGTCTTTTGCCCTGCTTCACCTTGGTGGTTGACATTGTGCCCTAGTAAGTGGTCTTCTTTGGGAATGAGTTTGCTACAGGGAAATCCCTTATTGATCCATTGTACCATTCCCAACCATACTTACCATTTTCCATCATTATTCCCCTTTGTTTCCTTATCTCTTGGGATTTTAGGGTGTATTGACACAAGAAGGGGTTGTCCCTCATTCTATGGGAATAAGGGGATAAAGGCCCAAGGGGGTTGGTGTTGGGTTAAAGATAAAAACTATATATGAACCTTCCATGTTTCTCCCAGGGATCACCCATGAAAGAAATAAAACACTTATCTTTGAATAAAAGGGAACCCATAATATAACAAAGAAATCCTTGAAAGGTAGATTGAAGGATATGAGGTCTCATCATGAGTCAACCTATCACGTCCATGGATATCTAGTGGTATGACATTGTCATTATCTGGTCACCAAACCAGGGCAGTGACTCTTAGTTGCATGGTTGAGAGAAAGGAGGTCTCATCACGAGCCAAGGTTCTCATTTCCATTAGGAATTTGTGGGTGATATTGCCACCATCTGGTCACCACGCCAGGGCAATGACCTTCAACCTCTCCTTGTGCTAAAGAAAATATAAAGAAAGAAAGATAAAAGGCAAATTATGGGCTTGGAAAAAAGTGCATTGCAAATGAAGGTACCACACACCCTCTACAAAGGAACCCATGAATGGACATTATGACCCCTAGTATGTCATGATCCCTATGCCCATTGAGTCTTGACCCCATCCACCTCATACACTTTACATGGTTTAGAGAGGGACCTCTTGGAGACTCTCCTTGACCTAGGGCAAGACCTACCCAATAGGACACCTCGTCAACCCTCCCATACTTAAGGTTGACAAGTCAATAATGTCTTTGAGTTGTTAATTGTTTGATATAGTAATCTTTGATGCACATGCTTAGATGGATTATTTATTGATTGGATCCACTTATCATGATGTTATGACTTGACATCCTTGGAGGGCATGTTCATTTTCCTTTGCAGGACCTCACTGGTGGACAATTTTGGGAGAACAAGCCTATCTTGGGCTTCCATGGGGTTACAAGCCCACAGGTTGGATGTTAGGAGCCCGCATGCCAGATGAGAGAAAGATAACTTGGATGGCCTTGATGATGACTTGGATGACCTAGCCAACCCATTTCTTTCCAAACGATTTTCTCAGGAGGGGAAAAACGTCCCATTTTTTTAGCATGACGTCATGACTATGGGGGCTAGGGCTTGGTGGTGAGGTGCAACTCATTTTCACTTAGACGTTTTGAGGAGCAGAGGATTTTCATCAAGATGATATCACCTAGATGTTTGACACATGGCCTTGGGAGGCCCTTCCATGCTTCTCCAACACCAACGACCTCCTCAAAGTGGAAAAAAAGTCCCCTAAAGGGGTGACATCATCCTAAGTTAGGGTTTAATTTGTGGAAAAGATGAAATTTTAAGTGAATTGTTTAACATTATTGTGTTAAGGGGGAAATATTAAGGTTGTTGACCCCTAATCTTGTGTTTTACTCCTTATTTTGTGAACAAGCTATGTTAGCTAACTTTTGTATAAATAGAGATCATAAGATCTCATTTTAAACATAACTCTCCCTCGTGGAGAAAGACTTGGTCTGAAATTTTCGGCCCTCTTGGCCTTTTTCATCTCTTGTGCAAGTGTTATGGTATATCTTTTCTATTTGTGGTGGAGAAGTGATGCGCTAGGCTTGGAGACTTTTTCTTATGCATGTGGATGGAATTAACTTGGAAGATTAGGGTTTGATCTAGCTTTTTTGTGGAATTGGTAAGGAAAAATCTGCATTTATTGTATTTTGTCTTGTTTTTTTCCATAACTATTGTTAGTTAGAAACCTTGGAGGAGTATAAGGGCATACACCCTCCCCAAGGTTTTTTCTCTTGCTTAAGGAAGGCCATTTTTCACAAGTTGTCTTGGAGAACTATAAGGGCGTACACCCTCTAAGGTCATCTTGGTTTGTTTTGAAAACCTTAGGAAGTAAAAGGGCCTACACCCCTAGGGATTTTGTGGATCAAACATTTTTAATCCAAGTTTTTCTTCTAGGTCAAATACATTTTTCAAGGTTGTGCCAAGAGAAGTACAAGCGCGTACACCCTCTTGGCATTTCCTAGATTGTCTTAGCTACACTTGGAAAGTACAAGGGTGTACAACCCCAAGTGTTTAGCCAATCCATCTTCTTCATTGACCCCATAAACTCAATAGTAAGGCACTAATCAATTTTAAATTTGCATTGGAGATACAAAACTTTGGCCTCGAAAAACGTGAAATTTCAACCTTTACAAGCTTTCTCTTTTGGATAGTGACCTTGATGCCTTGGGGGTTATTCTTCCGTTAGGACATCCATTTTCTTCCATAAGTTCTCGTTTCTGTACTAACTAGTTTTCTACAACCATTAGGCTGCAGAAAATCACTAACACTAGGTGTTAATATCTCACTAACTACCCCCTAACTTTCCTCCATTTTTAGCCATTACTTTCACTAACTAGGATGCACTGCTCAAGCTAGTTTTGGGCACTTTTGTGTGGTTGATTTAGTTGCTTCATGTCATTGAATGCTACATCCATAAGGCTGATAATTTACTACAAAAAATCATTTTATAACAACTTTCTTTTATTCAGTCTTAAAGTGTTATGTTCAAGTCACAAGTGATTGCTAAATTCATTGATGATATTTCCTATTGATCTTGTGCTTTATATGTTGATTTTGATGCTTCATTTCACTGATATAAGTTGTCAACCACTGCTGAAAATTAGGAACAACAAGATTAACTTGTTGATCCACACTAACACATAGCATTGCAAGGTGTTTTTCTTGTGTTTCGGGCAGGTACAGGTGCACTGACAACTATTTTTTCACTTATTTACTTATTTTCACTCATCATTTCCATCCAATCATTTCTTCCATCACTTGACCTTTTGGGGGACTTCTCCTTCCACTTTCTTTCATCATTTCCATTCCCCCTAGGGTCTCTAGGATCGCCACCCAGGAGTGACCTTAGTCACCCCCAAGTACGAGACCTACATCGAGGTGTCATTGGGTGTAGGATTCCCAAAGTTGTAGAACTTGTTCTATAGTTGGGTCGGGATTTTCCCAACTTATAACTTGCACAATAATAGGCAGAATTCCTCCACATGTATTTAGGAACCAAAATCTCCCAAATTGTCGGAGCCCCGAAGAGGGTCATTTTTCATTTAATTAATTATATTTAAAATTGTCCGACCGCATGCAGGAGCGGGAAGGTAAATCCGGGCCTTCGGTTCATTTCGATTCATCCAAACACACCACTCCAATCCTCCGAATTTCCGAATTCTTGGACTCCCAAAGGGTCCACACTTACATGTGGTGACACACTAAACGTAGAGGCGGGGACAAGTGGGTCTGAGCCTTCGGCTGAATTAACCCTTGCGCTCCAGCCTCCTAATCTTCCCAAACTCCTGGAGTTATGGGTACTCCACCAGCGTTTGACCCAACGAGCATGCACCAAGGGGATGACACACAACAAAGGACAGAGATGACACTTGGCCCCATCAATGGGTGACATGTGTCACGTTCCAACGGTCATACAAGGTCTGTAATAATTACGAATCAAGGCGACACATGGCATGTCGAACATGGTTCTACGTCACCCTAGGTGATGTCAGCATCCCACATCACTACGGACTGACAACCTCCGAGAGTCCCTAGTTTCTCCTACCTGCGAAATCTCCCGGAGCTTTGAAGTCCGAACTCCCGCCAACAACCTCCCAATACCTTTTATATCCCACGGTTGAGATGGGTCCTCGTAGATCCATAGATCTACGATCTGCGTTGCTTCACAATTTCGACATTCGGGGAATCTGCTATGTGATTTCCTTTTTATTCCTGAAGTGGTCAACATCGGGTTGACCATGGTCTAGATCCAATAGTCGGGAGGAATCCCGAAGCATCCTCGGATCAATGATTCATGTTACTTCGTGACTTCGACATTCAAGTGTTCTACCCATTCAATACTCCTTTTCTCCTGGAGTAGTTAACGTTGGATTGACTGCGACTTAGATCCAACGGCTAAGAAATGTCCTAAAGCATCCTCAGATCTACATCTTGTTGACGATAAAAATCGCAACGAGGATTTCTCCCACAAAGTATTGCTAACGCCTATTATTTAAACTAAGTTAATGATATTTAATACTAGTAGGTGGGACCCCCTTGTAGATTGGAGGATCGGAGATAGTCTTATTACAAATTTTATGTTGTTGTTTCGATACTGCTTACAGGGTTCTACATGATTGATGATGAAATATTGGTTTTGTTTGCAACATATGGCAGATGAATAATGCATTTTATGTGTTGATTTTGTCACTGTAAGCTCTAAAATCCATGTTATGAATGGGTTATATTCACTGTTATTACATTGCTATTGTATCAATGATTCATTACCTGTCACACCTGCACAAGATACATGTTAGTAACAACAAGAAACAAGAGAAATGGAAAGGAACTTATAAAAAAAATCCAAGAAGGGAAACTATGCTATGTTATACTATGTGCAATTGAGACTTAAATAAATTGATGTTAGTCCTAACTAGCAATGTTAGTGGCTATACGATTTGTATTGAGTTATATTGGGCACATTTGATATATGTAATTGTATGGTTTTGGAAATGGTTAATATGGATTGGGTGGCACAATTGGAAAGCAATGTGTGCAAGTTTCGATGCATGGATTAATGGCATGGATTAATGGTTTGACTGGTTGTCGTGTACTACGTAATTGAATGAGATGGGGGATGGAAGAGACGTGCAGTAAATGCACGTCACTCCATACTTCTCCCACTGGCCCGTCACCCTAGCATGGATATTGTTCATTTTGGTTTTGTTGTGGTTAAGCTCCGAGATTCAGGCGTGGAAGGAATTGCTCGACCAAGCTCGCATTTTTAAGGCCATTAGTTACATGTATGGTTTTTTTTGCCCACCCATGAATTTGCTCTGTGTATGAAATGAACGTGGGCTCGGTAATGTGTTGGTCTGTGTTTTCATGAGGTTGGAAACTTTGTAAACATGTGATGTTATCTCTGGAATGACTGAGTGTGTTATTCGTTGAAACTGGAAAAATCGATGGTTCAAGTTGCGATTTCATTGGCTGTTCTATGTGGTGGAAACCGTGATGGCTCCCTGTTGTCTTTATGGGTTTTTTGTTGGAGGGTTTCACTCTATTTAGCCTTGCTGACCGTCTCCTCACAGTTATGGTAACCACACCCGGTTGTATTTGGTGTTATGGGGTTGTTGTGTATGTTTTGAGCCACCTTTTGGTCACTGCATATCTTTTTCACCTGGTTGTGGGATCATTTTACGTTATTGGTATCCACACAGTTGGTTATGGGGTGGCTATTATGCCAAGAAGCATGATTTAGGGTTTTGGGTAGTACCTGGGCTTTGCATTTCTATCAGCATTATTTGGCTATTGGGGAAAAACACGAGGGTTATGCCTCTGCGTGTTCTTGGTGTTGGTTACTGGCCAGTAAGAAATCTCTGCAACTCTGCATCATGGTCTACCCTACTTGGTGTCGAAATGTCACCTATCTTACAAGGTAAAGGTTATGAGGCTTGTGGTTCCACCGTGTTTGTCTCGAAGGCTCTCACCTACTATCGATATGGTTGACCTCCAGTCTCCCTGTGTTTGGTTCCACCGAGCGAACCCTTGATTATTTTATTCATTAGTTACAGAGCCCGATTTTTGATAAACTAAACCAGTCACACCTTGTCAGGCATCTTGTTGACTTTCATAAGTTGGTTGAGTAGTATTGATAGTGGCTTTGATTGTTGGCTCGTCTCTGTTTGATCAGGTTGATTGGAGAGTTGTAGTTGGAAATGATAATGGGCATATAGTCGTTGCCTCCTTTTGTTGTGACAGTTGAATCGATAACTCAACATTGTTATAACTGGTCTGATTGGGAGTAATTGGATATGTCAATCACATAGATGCCTCTTCGCATTATGCGTTGGTCTGTGTGTTCCTACAACGTGGTATACATTGAAGTTGGTGTTTGTTGTGTGTTTAATTTGTCCCGATCGGGATTATTGCAAGTTGAAGAGTTGATAACTGTGGCTTGGTTGTCTACTGTGTATGATTTATGTAGACATTGTGCTTCATTTTGTTTTATTGCACCATCAGATATGAGAATGGGGTTTTGATAGTATGGTTTCATTGCGAATTTAATTGTTAAATTTCTCAAAGGAATTAAATCGGGCATGTTTTAAAAGAGTCTGTTCAACTCAGGAAAGACATGTGTCTATGTTTGAATTGAGAAATTAAATTATGGGCAGTGGTTGATGTTTTTTTTTTTTTTTTTGAACAGAGTTGAAGCAACATGACTGTGTGTTCCTTGGATTTTGTTTAAATATGAAAGGGAAGTAAATGAAAAGAAACAAAATTCTTTTAATAAGATGAGTGAAATTCATGACGATTCTGAGTATGATTATACATTGTGTTAATTGAAATTTTTTAAAGAAATTGGATGTGGGACAGTGAACAATTTTTAATATACAATAATTGTTTAAGTGGTCACAGTAATTGTTTAATTGGTGTTGGAATAGTTGTATTCAATACAAAACTATTTTTATGGATTACTTAATTGTTTTTTCGAACAATATTCACTATTTTCCCCTGCCATTATTTCACTTTTCGCACATTACAATTTCTCTCCCTGTTCCTAAAATTTAATTATAGTAAGGATAAGTTTTGTATTATGATAGTTAAAGGATCACAGAGATGAATTACAGTGATATATCTTTTGGGTTACGATACAGTTGATTGTTGATGTCTGTGAGTAGTAATCATGATCTTTTCCCCCTCATTTTAACATTTTTCACTCAATACAACCCCTCACATATCCTAGAACCTTTGTTCGCCCCCTGCTCATTGACAACTATTAAACGATTTGTATGGATTGGATTGCATGAGTCTGACATGTTGTTGAGCCAAATTTTATTTCATATTTAAAAGAATTGTCATGTATTGTTGTTAAGGAAACTATTTGCTAATCAATTATGCATACAAAAATGATCTTTTTCAGCAAACGTAGTCATGGCAGGGGTAACCGAGGAAGAGGAAATTGGAACAGGGGCCCTAGAAGGCCAAGATTCTCTATACACTTTGATGCAGACTCGCAAGAGTTAGGCCATCTATTTCAAGCTAGATTTTTTAACTGGATTGGGCAAGGAGTGGTCCAACCTAGGCCTAAAAGGCCTCCCTTCCAAGCCCCACAGGTCCCTAGTATCCTAGTGCCTCCTCATGTCTCACTGCAACCTGAAGTCCCCGAAAACGACGAATGGAAAGAGATTGTACACCCGACAGTCTCCCAACATCGTGGTTGGCCTAACTTGTCTTTACCTGCTCCTCCACCTATTAATCAAATTGTCCAAGCTTCCCCTGTCCACTCACCAGTACAGTCTTCCTATGCAAAAAAAGGTTAAAAACTGAGGCCCACCTTGCTCCTGACAAAGGAAAAGCCATTGTTGCCCCTTCCTCACCCTCAAATGAATCTGATAAATCTATGTCCTCCCGCATGCATTTGAGAGATGATTGCTTTCATGTGATCAGTGAGATTAGGCCTAAAGACTCCACACAGCCTAAGGCAAATTCAAAGAGATCAAAAGGTGACAACAAAAGCAAGGGAAAGATTGCCTCCCAGAGTGGCAAATATGGATTTTAATTTTTTATTTATTAATTGTTGAGAACAGTTGACTTCTGAAATTTTGGACAACACACTCATTTTTGGATATATGGGTAATATATTTTTGGAAATAATTTCAATTATCATTGATATAAATTGTCAAAATATGAAAGTGATGATGGGAGTCACAAGGAGGGATATTTTGTTTGATTAACTAGTTGTGTTATGATTGTTAAAGAACTAAAGGGAGTCACAAGGGGTCCCACCTACTAGCTATTATTTATTTAAAAACCTTTATTATAATTTTATTACTTTTCCCCCTTAACTAAAAAATTGGTTGAGTTTTAGTTAACTTAACTAAAGAAGTAGTTCAACTACTTCAACCAATTCTAATTTGCTTAAAGACAAAAGGAAAAGGAGGAACAAGAAGAGAATAGAAGGAGAAATATACTAAGGTTTTCTCTTTGAGTTTTGTTGAGATAATTTAGTTTTCATTCATTCCTTAATTCATTAGAAGCCTATTTTCTTTTTATGATAGCAGGGTCCTATTGTAGACAACAAGATTCAAGGTTGAATTACATCATTCAGACACTTGTTTTTTTAGAGGTGTTGATCTATCTTTGATAGTCTGTGTAGACTTGTCTATTTGTGAGTTAGATTTCATAACTGACAAAGGCTATTGTGCAAAGTCGAGTGGGAAACAATCAGTGGCAAGCTGATCCAACTTTTAAAGTTCAGTTTTTAACTTTCTGTCAGAAGTCCTTTTGTATGTTTCATCGAGGGCATCTAATTCTCATCTATTTTGATTATTGACTTGGTGTCTTTACTTCTGTCTCTATATTTATTTCAACACCTATTATGTTCAAAAAATTACATAAATAATGAAATTTTCAGCAAGCTTTTATTTATAAAAAAAACAGCCTAAGCACTTGTAAACAATACTTGTGAATTAGGATACCAATTTTGATGGCTATAAACATAGGGTGATATTCTTGTCTATCTTTCTTTAGCCAAGCGAGATCTAAAAATGTTTGAGTAAGATCATTTCATATATTTTCCTCAACATGACTCTCGTTACTTCGCGAGTTCGACATTCAGGGGTTCTACCCACTTAACACCCCTTTTCACCCGTAGTGGTCAACGCCGGACTGAACACGACGTAGATCCAACGGTTAGGGAGGATCCCGAATGTCCTCGTATCTACAGTTCTCGTCACTTCATGAATGGTAAGTGGGTCAGGGTTTAACGATGGGACATATCCCATAGTTACGGTTAAGGGAACCGTCAAATGTCGATCAACCTCGCCAGTCACCACCCCAAGAGGTTTCCTTCGATTGGTTCCGAAGGTGGTAAAGTCATAGCATCCCAGAGCTCTGAACTCTCGGAGTTCTGAAGCCAAAGATGGCTTAGCTCTTTTCAGACCTAGCGAAGGGTTCCCAGGTCCTAGTCATATGGATCCTCTAACAAGTCTCAGGGATGCATGCTCAAATCTTAGCCATGGCTTGGCTAGGGTCGCAGGCATGAGCCTGTGGTCTCTTGGACGACTGGTTTGAAGAGATCTCCTTCCATTCACAAAACTTAAGTTCTAAAACAGGGAAAGGGGTTTCTCGACCAATGTAGAAACCATAAACTTATTTTGAGATTCTTTTGAAGACCCACATCTCATGGCTCTCCTTGCTAAACTGAGTCAACAAAAACCATTCGAATGCAAGGGTTCACATAGAAACAATAAGTAGTTCTACATTAATCATACAATGCCAATTTTATTCATAGACACAAGCATTCAATCATTATTTCAATTCTAATATACATGATGAGGAATACTTATCAAGAAAACCAGATCATGAAGCAACTGCTGAGAGGGGTGCCCTTTTCCACCCAACCGTAGGAACAACAATTCCCGAACGGATTTACTAATGGCCACCCCCTAGCTAGATCATGATGCTCAGAGAGAGACACTTCCTTCATGTTCAATGACAGTCAGGGAGGGAGGCTACTCTCCTCCTTCCACATAAACTTGGAAATTGGTTTTCTTTTCACCAAGCAAGGGGGCCTACAATGAGTGATTCCTTAGTCGCTCGTCTTACTGCAACCCCGTTTATCAACAATAGAATATCCTTTCAATAAATTTTAAAAAGTGGACCCCAATGTCACCTCGATGTAGGTCCCGCACTTTAAGGGTGACTAGGTCACTCTAGGGAGGCGATCTCGATGACCTTAGGGGGATGGAGATAAGAGGAAGTGAAACCCCTAGAGGTCGATTATAAGTGGAATGAAAGGTGGAAAAATATTCCTTGTAAGTCAAGTAATTGTTGACCCCATCGGTATATTACTTCTCTGAATAATTGTACCTACCCGAAACACAAGAAAAGACACTTTGGAATGATATATGTTAGTTGGATCATCAAGTTAATCTCGATGTCCCTAATTTGTAGCAGTATATGACAATTTATATCGGAAAATAAAACATCTAAATTAGCATACAAAGATCTAAACTATTTAAGTAAATCAACATCAAGATTAACAATGAATATAGGCTAAAAATGGCACTTAAGAAGCAAGAGAAGATAGTTGTTGTAAATATGTATTTTCTGCGGAAAATTGCAGCCTTATGGCTGTAGCCTTCAATAGCATGCAGTAGAAAAATCAACCATACAAAATTTCCAAGAACTTGCCCAAAAGATGTGCCCTAGTTAGTAGAGTAAGTGAGGATAAATAGAGAGCTAGTCTAGGGTTAGTTTAGGAATTATGAGTGTTAGTGGCTAGGGTTATGCAGCCCTAATGGCTGTAAGTTAAATTTTATAACAGGAATTAGAGTATTCGGAGAGAGGGGATACCCTAGTGGGGGAAGAATCCTCTCAATGAGGAAAATCAACTTCAAGCAAGAAAACTTTCAAAAGGTCAAAAATTATGTTTCCCAAGGCAATGATTTTATATATCCAATGCAAAAAAGTGTATGATTAGTGCCTTTACTATTTGGTTAATGGAGTCAAAAGTAGATTAGAGAAGCTACCTCCTTGGGGGTGTAATCCCTTTTACTTCCCAAGACAAGTTTCTCTAGGCTAGGGTTTAGGCTAAGAGGGTGTATGCCCTTATACTTCTCTTAGCAAACCCTTATAAAATCAATAAGATGAAGCATTAAGTGATGAAGACTAAGGTGGGGGTGTATGCCTTTATACTTCCCACCTAATTCCTAGCACAATAACCTTGAATTGAAACAAATGATAGAAAGAAAAGCAAAAACCATACCAATTCAAGGGAAAATGCCAAGATAATCCACCACAATAGCAATAGAATAGCCTTCCAAGGCTAGCACATCACTTCTTCGATCAACCATTCTTTATTATATTGTGGGTCCCCTTTACTCAAAGATAAGCGTTTCATTGATTTCTTGGGTGATCCTTGGGCGAAGCATCTGGAAGGTTTATATGAGGCTTTTAACTTTTACCCAACACCAACCCCTTTAGGCCTTTAGCCCCTTCTTCCCATAGAATGAGGGACAACCCCTTCTTGGGTCAATATACTCTAAAATCCCAAGAGATAAAGAAATATAGGGGTATAATAATGGAAAGTGGTAAGTATGGTCAGGAACAGTATGATGGCTCATTAAGGGAATTCCCACTAACAAACCCATCCTCAAGGAAAACCACTTACTAGGGCACAATGTCAACCACCAAGGTGAAGCAGGGCAAAATGCATAATTCCCAAGAACATATCATGAAATCTAGAGAAATCTAAGATACAACATAATCACATGACTTAAATATTGAAATGATGCTCACCATAATACTGACTTATACCTCATGGAGAAAGACCCACTGCCTTCCGGAAGCCAGTTGGTGTGGTGGATGCCATCTGCAAACCTATGACCATTTGTGGTGGTGAGTGGGTTTTCCATCTATGAAAAGGGTATTGGTGGTCATGTAGTCTCTCGACACTCCATATCTGCAACCTGAGGGCCTCGAGACATCATCTCCTTAGTTATCCACAAAATGGGGATAACACCTCCTACCCCTAGCCATGATCTGTACCTTGTAAATTCTATTAACAAACCTCCCGAGACTAGAATTATATCCATATCTTTTCTAAATAATCTCCTCTCAACTATCTATTCCTCCAAGTGGTTTAACTTACTAGGATTAACATACACCAACCCTTTTTCCTCAAACAAATGTGTGATCATATAAACTAGAAGCATTAAAATTGGTAGTAGAAGGGATCTTCCCCATCTCGTTTTGGATTTGAAACATAATGGTCATATGATTTGAAGTACCACCTATTCCTACCCGTGATATATACCTTCCTAAGTCGATTAGAAAGCCTCATGAGACTAGAAACATGTCTATCTCTTTTCTAAATCAACTCCTCCCAACTTTCCATTCTTCCAAGTGGGATTTAGCACAAGTTTAACATCCACCATTTCTTTTCCCTCAAATAGATGTATGAAGAAACTTGATAATAGATCATTCCTTCGTGCCTCTCCTCAAATATCTTCTCTAACAATGTTTAAGTTTGGATCTTCTCCACATACTAGAGTTTGATTGAGAAAGGAGGTGATGTCTCCACATATATTCATCTAGTTCTCATTTATGTTGTGTCAAGGTATTGTTGACGGGTTTGAGGCCCCTTTAACTCAACATCAAGAACAAAACTCGCTTAAGAGGCCCAATTAGACTCGTAATCATTTGATGAGGGATTTAGCACAAGAATTTTAACATCCACCATTTCTTTTCCCTCAAATAGATGTATGAAGAAACTTGATAATAGATCATTCCTACATGCCTCTCCTCAAATATATTCTCTAACAATACTGAAGTTTGAATCTCCTCCACATACTAGAGTTTGATTGAGAAAGGAGGTGATGTCTCCACATATATTCATCTAGTTCTCATTTATGTTGTGTCAAGGTAGTGTTGAGGGGTATGAGGTCCCTTTAACTCAACATCGGGAACAAAACCCGCTTAAGAGGCCCAATTAGACTCGTAAGCATTTGATGAGTGGTAAGTTTCTCAAGATTCGTGATTTGGATGGAATTATCGATGGGATTTAATTGTGACTGACATATGTGTCTTTTTTGTGAGACCTTTCCTCGGGCTGGGTAGTTCTCTTTTTGGTTCTTTTCTAATATTTATAAAAAAGAAAGATAAATCTTAATCTAAATGGCAGAGGGAAGTTAAATTGTGTGTTGGGAGAAGGATAGGTTTTTAGGATAACCTCTATACCTTAGCATGCATACGAAGAAGATCTAAACTACTTCAACATTAATACCATTTTGATTAGTGAACGTTCAACATTTTTGAGATAACAATTACAAAAAATAAAACATACATGTGACAAGAAGCTAATGCAAGAAAAGTAATTTTTGATGCTTTATTATCAATCACAGGTTAACATAATCGATTTCTATTCATCAACTAGAATTATTAGATAACTTTAAATAACAGATACAACAACTCTTACTCAATACAACAACAAACATTGAATCCGAAGACATAAATAATCCCCCTCGATCCAATCACATTCACGCCTTGGATGATAGAAGTGTCTTTGGTTCTAAACAAAACTTGTTAATTAAAATAGCTTGCATAGAAATAATTCTCTTACAAAATTTCAGAAAAATTCCTTTCCAAAACCATCGACCTTTCTTCCCCAGGTGGATGTCCTTATTTGTAACAAAAAATAATTGAACTAAAAATAACTACTAAATTTGTGTTAAATTAAGAAAACGCCACGTGACGGATTTATCTATCTGTTCTCTTTTGCTCATCTAGTGGTTTTATTGAAGTGGATTTTTCTTCTCATACTTTGACCACTTGAAGAGATCTTCACATGTATTTGCATATGGAAACCTGTGTTGATCCATCGGAGTGGAGAGGACCTTCTTCATCTCTATTTCTCATTACTTATACTTGATTAGCTTGACACTTAAGCGTTGTAGGACTGCAAGAGATTTAATCACATTCTCCCATCTTTTCTCACATTCTCCCCATCTTTCCTGCATTTTTCGTTGAGGTTCTTAGACCATGCTTACCCAGTGTTCAACTGCCTTCTTTATTCGGGCGATGTTGCTATCCATCAACACTCGTTTGCCATGCTCTTTTGTATCTCGGCCCTTCTGCACTTCGTTGATGTAGTATATTTGTTCTAAGGCTTGATGTGCCTTTTCATACCATCAATGCATGTCTTTATAGGTTGCTATCCCCATGAGGATATCTTCTTGGAAATCAACTATGTGAGCGATGAAGAGATCTCTTTCACTAGTGAATTGTGCATACATTTCTCGAAAATCACTCTTCAAGAGTACCACTGTCTGTGTTGAATTATGGTAATATTCCGCTTGATGTCGCAGATGGTCTAGTTCTTTATTCATGGAAGCTACCTCCCTTTCATCCCTTCTTTCCCTATCCAAAGTAGCATAGGTTATAGCCATACATGCTCCGATTAGATCAATGATCTTAGCATTTTCTGTGTCATATAATGTTTCCACTGTGGTTATGAGAAGTGTGCTATCGAGCGTGAGCCTCCTTTTCTTGGTAGTTCTTATCATTACAAATTTCATTTTCTTGACATAAGGAATTTCCTGTATATCGGTGATTTCATCTACTGGTTCATGAATTTGTTGATCTCCCCAGGACAGAGTATTGCCTAGGCTTCCTGTCGTATAGAGATGTCCCATGGCGGGTTCTCTTAGTTCCTTGGAAGGGGAAACTTGTGTATTTTCTGGTGACTTTGCCTCCTGTTGTTTCTCATCGACTGGTGGAGTCTTGGTCTTAGATGGGGAAGTAGGAAAATGATCGACATTAGCTGGGGGTTCGACTGTTGAGATGTTAATTTCTTGCTGTTGCATTTATTTTTCTTGTTCACCAACACCCAAGTCATTCTTGGAGATATCATTATGAGGTCGTGTTCCCAATTGGTTGAGATATTTAGTGTCCATGGTCACCTTCCTAGGGATTTGGGGTCAAAGCGTCGGAAGCAGGAGTAGATGTTTCCCCTGGTTCTTCCTCTTCTGTGATTGGTACCGGGGTTATGTGCAAAACCTCTGAACTTTCCTCATCATCATATATGGTAATTAAGTCTATGAGGATAGTAGGCACACCTATCCCACTTGATGCTCTTGCTATCCTCCATTGAGTTGTAGAAGTCACTGGTGATACTTCCTGTGGTGACATGGGGTTTGAGTTTTTTTGGTTGACGGTCTCCTCTAATGGAATTTTCTGTGAGCCATTTAGCTCTTCCTCAGGGTGGCTTGTATCAGTTGGGGTAATCCTCAAGGGTTCTATCAAAGGGTTGAGTGGGGGATCTTCTCCAAATATTTGTATATCTCTTTCGACTTCTTCTAGTAACAACACCCCCCTACTTCGTGCCTCTGTTGCTTCTATTGCTCTATTTTCTTCTCTTACCTTGAGGGATTCTTGGGTTGTCTGTTCTAGCATTTCAACCTACTCATCCATAGTCATCGCTTTGAATCTAGTCATATTGGGGTTAGCCTTTCTATGGAGCACCTCATCCCAGTCCTGGGCACCCTCTGTAAATATTTCATCTTCAAAACTATCACGAGCATACGACCAATAGGAGGATACCTGCGAAGCATGATGGGGAACTAAACCCTTAGGATCATGCTTGCGGAAGCGGTCTGTGGGGAATCAATACTCAAGTTGATTTAACCCTTCTTGTTTTGCTTGTGAAATGTCTTTGACCATATAAAATCCTTTATGAAATCCATAGGGAATGAAATCTCTCTTCTTATCCTTTAACAGGGAAGCATTATAACCTTGTAAAATAGTCTGGTAACAAACCTCTCCCAATATGAGACGATCTGAGGCATGAACGGGGAGTAGGTGGGGCCCACTAGTAGCTCCAAAAACCCTGATATAGGTGCTTGTCTCTTCGAAGTACCAGTGGTCAACTTTAGCTATCATCTTCTTTGTTGTCGCCAAAATCCTAGGGCATTCCTTTCTAAAAATAATGAAGTATATCCTGGCTATGAACACCTCACAGATGATGGCATATGATCTTTTGTACCTATTTTCCCATAAGATACTGAAATAAACATGTACAGGCAATTCAACAATATGCCAGCTTAAATTTATACATGCAAAAACATTTCTTGCACAGATTACGTCCAACAAGTAGGATTCCATATAGAAGAATGGAACTTCTCCTTCTTTCGGTGTCTGGGCCTGTAGGAGATTAATACTCAACTGCTTGGAGATAATGGATCCCCAATTGAAACCAGTCCCAAAAATCGCCACAGTATATGCCAAGGGTATCCAAGTTTCTGAAAATTTTGAGCAGTCCTTTTCTCCATATAATTGGAAAATTAAAGCCATTAGATACATGTAGGGTTCTCTGAGATTTACCGTGTTGTACCAGTCGGTGTTTATGTTTGTGAATTTTTTGTTTTTTTTCCACCATGAGGCTAGTAACTTGTTGGTGTCATGATACTCATAAAATTTGACCACAAAATCTATGTTTAACCTCTCCTCCAGGTCCCTGAGTTTATAATACTTTTGTACCTCAACTAGAAGGAAAAAACCAACGCATTCACCCTCTGCATTTTTGATAGTGCATTTCATTGTGTCTGTGTGGTCGATTATCCATCCTAAAGTATCGATACAGGGAAGAACTGGGGTCCGACAAGCCACCCTGTGCAGGTATGATCTTCTGATGTTCGGGAACACTTGATCATCCAATATTTTGACATCTAGGTTGTTGTGGGTTGTGAACTCCAGGTAATCCTCCTAGTTGATTTTTCTCTACAAGTCTCCCCAATGTGGGAGCACCATTTTAAATCCAGTGCTTGTCTCTATGTCGTCGAACGCTAGAGGTTGGTAAAATTTCTTTTTGGTGGATGTGTGGATAACTGATTCTGTCTTTGAGAAAAAATCAAGTTCTCTTGCAGTGCCCGGTGTAGACCCTTCACCGACCTCTGCTTCCTTCTTTTTGGGCGTTCTAGGTGAGTGCTTGGTCGTTGGATTTCTTGGAGGCTTTTTCCTGCAGAAAAGATAAGAATGTTATATTGAGCAGTCAACCAACCTCAATAAGAGTCAATGACTCAATCGCAAGTGCATAAATGATAAAGACAATGATTTACTCTTGCTTGCAAGAAATTAACTTGGTATTACTGGTAATCAAAGTCAGGGAGCGGGTTGTAACCTCCTCGATGCTTTCTATTTCTCCTTTGTCTGCTTCGAGGGATAAACAATTTGCGAATGAAATAACATGTTTGGGGTATGACCTTTAAAATTTAAAAAGAAAGTATACTTACCTTGTCACATCAAGTCTTAAATTTGGGAGTGCAAATGCTATATGTGAAATCTATTACAAAATTTGCACCATGCTTAGGATTAAATACAACATAGGTTGGTGGCGCAGGAGTGGGTTTTTGTAGTTCATCGACGAATTCAAATTCCAATGATTGGTCAACACGTGGGATTGTGATATTGGTTGCAAGAAAATTTAATTTGTCTACCAAAACACATAAATATGTCTTACCTCAACTAGGTGTGTCCCATCAAATCACCAGGCCTTTTCGTGTTCACAAGAAACTAGTATGATCAGCATCGAAAAATAGAAAAAAAGGTCTTTTGAATGGAACAATAGCACTGATTGACCAGGATTGTCGTTGTAGAATGACAAAGGTTCGTTGAAAAAAAACTCGGCATTTGGTGACCTATCAATCTGCCGATAGTAAATAAGTGAATCGACGTTGACAGATTTCCTTAGACATGTTTCGTTGATACCTTTAGGAAAAAGGTTCGACGTCGATTAAAACCATTGTACATCGATGACGTGGAAATGATGACATGGAAGTATAGATATTACATGGGGGAACCGGGGGAGAGACTTAGTCATACAGACCATTTACCCGGAAAAGACACATGGCTTATTGATTTTGACCTCTTCATGAGAAACATTTTTCGACATCAATGACTTTCTTTAAACATACATCCCTGGCTACAATGTCCTATCCTACAAATGCCGACGACGTATTGACGATCGACGATTTGTGTCAGTCAATGTTTTGTTGTTTCGACCCTAGGATTTCGTCGATGTCAATAATGTATCAATGATTGGCGATTTGTTATGTTTGTCTGCATTTGTGATTTATAACTAGGATTCTGACGATGCTGAAAACGTATCGGCTATGTTAAAGAACTGTATTATAGACTAGAAATTGTCAATCAACGGTCGTTGAAAAAGTTTAAGTTGTGTACATTTTAGGCCTTTCATGTCATGTTACTAAAAATAATCAATCCGTCAATAAATCCAAGCCAAAAAATAATAATCGATAATAAGACTTAATAACAACATATAAATTCATCCATTCCACAATACTGGCTCTGATTCAAAAAATGATAAGTGGTACCCAAAAAGAAAGAAATTTCTCAAAATCTTTTAGGGTGTGTTGAGTGATCAACAAATGGCGATTCTCTGGGCGAAAACAGAATCTCTGCTCCTTCCCTCGTGCTTAACCTGTACAAATTGGTTGAGAAACCCTCTGGCTTTATTCCATTCCTTTTGTACAGAACCTTTTCTATCAATGTGTACACAAGTTCCCGGGTTCGCAAATCCTGATCTGCCTATGGGGTTTAGCTTTACCACTCCCTTTCCTTTTAACCTCAGTCCATGACCTTTCTAGACAAGAGTCGGGTAGGGTGTCCACTGGCATGAGGCCTTTTAGATATCATTCATTTTCTTATGGTGTTTCTTCGCTGCCAACGAGCATCCATAGCCCCGACGGAGTCACCCTGGCATCACAAACCTTGCTCTACTGCTAGTGATCATCCATAGTCCCAATGGATTTATATGCATACCCTCTCGAAATTTTCACTCATTTTAATATATATCATTTTCTTCTGGCAGAAATGCCAAGAGTGAGTCGGAGAGGAGGATATATGTTTTTTGACAAGGTGAAAGTGTTAAGGTGGAGATTTTTCTTGGCTCTGTCCATAGGTACATGTGATTCTTTCCGTCTATCCATCTTTCCATTTAGTGTTACCGGGCCAATAGGTAGATATTTCATTGCTTCCCGAGGTAGTATGCTTACAAAGACAAATATGATTTTTTGGAAAATTGTACTTTCCCAACGTTTCTTATTTTGCATGCGAGTGTAGGTCAGGAGCATTAGTCTATTTTACTGTATTTATTAAAATCAACCATTGTTTTACAGAACACAACTTAATTAAAAGAAAATAACAAGCAAAAAAAAAAGACAAATAAAAAGGAGTTTGCAGTCGGTCTTCCCTAAACCCACACACTCATCCTGATCAAAATATATGCTAAAAAGAAAAAGAAACTCAAACAAAACATCAAAAGACACATTTTTTTTAGGAGAAGTATTGTTTTAAGGCCTGTCCATTCACCAGGAGGGTGTCAGATTCACCCCTCATATTTTGAAACCGGTATGTGCTTGCCTCGTTCTTCTCGACCACCTGAAAGGGTCTGAGCCATAGATTTTGGAACTTTGAGTGTTTTCCTTTGGAATCGTTTACTTTATCCCACTTCAAGACTAGGTCTCCTACTTCGAAAAGTTTTTCTCTGGCCTTATGTTTTTCGAACCAACTTAACTTTATTCTTTTATCTTTTTTCATCCAACATGAGAAGGGTATCAATCCTTTGTTGTAGAGCAGATGGGGGTTGACCTCTTGATGTGTGGGCAAGCTGTAAAGATGGAAGGTACAATCCATTTGAAAGAATGGCATATTTCCCATATACCAGAAAGTACAAAGAGTTTCCTATTGCTTCTTTAGGTGTTACTCTATCGGCCCACATGGCATTATGAAGTAAATTATGCCAATTTCTCTGATTTTCAACAACTATCTTTTTTAAAATTCTCACTAAGTTTTTATTAGTTGAGTCTTCTACCCCATTACCTTGTGGATAATAGTTTGCAAAATATTTTATTATGATCCCCTTATCAAGGGAGAATTTTTTCAAGCACGTGGAAGAAAAGTAGGCAACATTGTCAAAAACGAGGACGAAAGGCATGCCAAACCTTGTTATTAGTTGTTGTTCTAAAAATTGGATCACTACATTTTTATTAATGTGTGTGAGGGATAACCTCTGTCCACTTTTTGAAATAATATGTTTCAATCAAGATACACTTATGTTTTTTCGAAGAATTGGGGGTAATTTCTCCTATGACGTTTATTCCTCATTGCTCAAAAGATCTGGATATGGTCACCGGTTGGAGTGGAATGGTTGCTCTCTTTTCCCTACCAGTGCTCACTTGACAAGATTTACATTTCCTGGCATATGCATGAGAATCCTTGAACAAAGTAGGCCAATAATAACCAGCCCTTAATATTTTATGAGCCTTGGTTTCTCTTGCAAAATGTCCACATGATTGGCCATCATGGATTTCTTTGATTACCTTTTATGCATCGTCATGTTCAAGACATATAAGGACTACTACATCATAGTTTACACGGAAAAGCATAGAATTTATGAGGTGATATTGAGCAGATTTTAACCTAAGGGATCTCTTTTCTCTAGGGTTTATGTTTTCTGGAAAAGTTCCATGATGCAAGAGATAAAACAAGTTTCCATACTAGGACTCTTGCCTAGGAGGTACATATAAGGCTTTGCCGCACCATAATGACAACTCATTTTTCCAACCGGGGTCTTCTGCGTTAAACGTATCTTGGGCTTCAATGACCAGTTTACACAATCCTTGACCTTTGACTATTTTGGCAGGTTTTATGTCCAGATCAAATTCTTGGACGACTGCCATCGAATTTCCCCTTATTTCTCCCATATCCTGTTGAGTGAACATAGATCAGACCGTTCGATGAGGTACTATGACTTTGGTGTGATTCTTCAGGATGTAACATCTAAAAACTACATAAGCATGTTTGTTTATAGCAGGGTAATTCAGCTCGACTCCTTGGAGGTTGGTGCTCATAAAGGATATTGGTGCTTCATTGTTTCATCATCCTTTTGAGTATGTATTGTAGCCAAGGATTGGTCAGAAGTAAAGGTATAAAGGAAAAAATATTTGTTGAAATCAGGGCTTCGTAACACTGGTGCTTCGGAGATGGAAGTTTTGATGTTATTGAAAGCACCTTTCTTCTCTTCATCCCATTTAAACTATGCGTATTTGTGAATCATTATTTGTAAATGATTGACAATTTCAACAAAATCAGAAGTGAATTTTATTACAAAATTGATTTTTCCAAAGAACGATTGCATGGCCTTTTTATTATGAGGCAAAGGGAGTTGAGCTATCACTTTTATCCATTCAGGGTCGATGCTAATTCCTTCTTGATATATGATATGACCTAATAATGTTCCTTCCTCTACACCAAAGATGGTTTTCTTAGGGTTCAAAGATATTCCATACTTACTACACCTTTCAAATATTTGTTTCAAATGTTGAATGTGGTCTTGCTTATTTTTTTAGTATTTTGTTACGTCATCTAAATAGACTACCACACACTTGTTAATCAATCCCCGAAAAGCTATGTCCATGGCCCTTTGGAAGGTTTCTCCTGCATTACTCAACACAAAAGGTGTATGTTTATAAGCAAATGTTTTCCACTTGGTCCAGAAGGTAGTTTTTAATCGATCATCTTCTGAAACCAGGACTTGGTTATACCCCGAGAAATCGTCTAAGAGGGAAAAAATTTCAGAGTCGGATATTGTTTGAAGTTGTTGTTCCATGGGTGGGACTGGATAGTTATCCTTCTTTGATGCTCTATTAAGGTTTCTGAAATCCACACACAAGAGGATCTCCCTATACTTCTTTCTGACGGGCACCGGATTGGATACCCATGCAGAGTGTCTTAATTGAAAGATAATATTGGCATATAATAATTT
>ML780800.1:243114-259060 GCA_009831015.1 Picea engelmannii
TTGCAGCTGCTGCAGCTAGCAGTTACGCTTGGACTATCTCTTGGCTAGGGTTTGGACTATCTGATTAGATCTTATTGGTGCGCTATCCTTGGGGCAAGGTTCGCTACTCTTTGTTGGGCTATCTAGCCTAGGTTTTGCTTCCAGAGTGATTCTCTATCAAAGTTAAGGTGCTCGGAGGGTGGCTTCGGCCTATGGTTGGGTGACAATAGAGATATTGTCAATGGTAAAACGAGCACATCCATTATATTCTAACAGTTTAAACGTCTAGGTACCTTCATCTTAAACATGGAAAACAAGTTTGTGACATTCCCCTATAAGGACAAGATGATAACGTTACAAGATACTACATCGGAGCCAAATTAGATAACACTACAAGACTTTAATGATATCTCAGAAGCAATACTTCAAGAAAATAAAAAAGCAATGCAAAAAGAATTTGACAAAGTTATTAAGGATAAAAACAAAGAAATTTTTCATTTAAGGGAACACGGTAAAAAGTTACTTAATCAAATCAAGAAGGCTAAGGTTACGATGCAATATGGAAAAAATTAGAACAAGAAAATGAGGATCTCGAAAAAGAATTCAAGAAGAACCTCTCAAAGAAAGAAAAAGAAAATTCTTGTTTGAAGAACCTTAATCGAGAGCTACTAGAACAAATCAAAAAGTTGAAAGAAGAGAAAATTGAAAATCCAAACATCAAAGATATCACCAAATCATGTAATAAAGAAAGTATTGCTCAAGAAACTGCAAAATCAACAACGTTAGATGTTGGGACACAAACAATGGAAGCTCTAAGTATACTCATTAATCAAAATCCTGACATTAATAATGCAACATCTATGCGTGAAGAAAATCATATATCAAAGTTAAAAAAAGAAAATGCTACAAGTATGATAAGAGAAAGTAATGTTATAAAAAATCTCTATCGATATCCAAATCATAAGAGAAAATATATTAACCAGTCAGAATATCAATATTATTCAAGACGAGAACCCTATAAACACCCAGTTTCGCAGAAGATCGAATTAGGGTGGCCCAACTCTTTTATGATGCAGGAGCATCGCTCCATGTCAGCAACGTGCCATCCAACCAACACATCCAGCACGGATTTAATGAAGAAAGGGAGAGGTGCAGCCCTCTCAATTTTGAAATTCGAAATTTCAATAAATGTTGTAAGGCTTTTCATGCTAGACCACGCCTTTGTACAGGTAGTGGTTGAGGTTTTCTTTAATGGTTGTCTGCAGCAAGCCCGGGACGTAGTCAAGATTGGGCATCCATTTATGTAATGTAGCCGTAGGAGCCGCTCTGTGATAGCGATAACTCAGAGACGGTGGTTGAGGATAAGCTCATGGGAGCCCTCATTTTGTAAAAAAGAAATTAGAGTAGAGAGTTAGGAGGAGAGACCAGAGTAGAGAGGTCTCGAGAGAGCGCTGAAACTTGTTACAATCCAGTCTTTGTAAACATTTGTATAGACATACAGATTAATAGAAAAGCAGTTTTCCTGCATACTGTGTGTTTGATGTTTACATGTTTATATGCATTACATGTTTAAATGCATAATTGGTGAAGTATTTCATAAGTTTCAATTTTGTCCCGTCTTGGAGTTTCCGAGTGCAAGGAGTGCACATGGTCTAGAAGGTGTGGGTTGACAGAGGTGAGACAACCTCAGGAAAGCTCAAGAGGGATAGCGTTGAACCTTCATCAGCAGAGGTGCAAGGAGTGCACAAGAAGGAACTCTGTCTCGAGTTCAGGGAAGATAGAACTACTGAAGGTTTTGTAGAGCTCTGCCAAGAGGGCATCAAGCGAGTGCATAGAATGCACTAGGGAACTCTATTTCGAGTTCTAAGAAAAGAGAAGTGTCGAGGAGAAGACACTCACATGGTTGTTGAATATTATGTAGGTTCTGCAAAGTGTGTGTCGAGCAGGAGAACACCAGGTGGGTGTAAGGAGTTTTCTTTTCAAGAAAACTTATCGAATCTAAGTTATTCGAGATCCTCGAACGCAAAGTGTGCGCAAGAGTAAATCTCCGAGAGAACGAAGCTCGGGAGGGACAACGTTCCTAGAACACAGGCGAGATCCAAAGAAATTGAGCTCGCAAGGGAAGCGAAGGTTGAGGCCTTTGAAACTTCGAAAAATATTCCAAGGGGAAGGAATAAGTTCTCAAACTCATGAGGGAGCACAACTGTCGTCAGATCTTGTGCAAAGAACCGATAGTCATCGGATCCAGAGGAAGGCGCACAGAGTTTAACCTCTGGGAGATCACGCAAGAGAGAAGCTAAAAGGAACGGTGGAGACACTTCGTGGAGAAGTGTCGAAGTCCCGAGAGCCATAGGATAGCACCAAGTTGCGAGGGATTTAAGCCTTTAGAAGCACCCCAGGAGAGGAGTTGTATGGACAGTGGAGACACTCCGTAGAGAAGTGTCGAAATCACGTGGGTCGTTGGATCTCAAAGATCTGTGAGGAGGTTAAGACTGAGCATCTTTTAGCGTTCAAAAGCTCAGGAGGAGTAGCGACCATTGGATGAGAAGCATCAGGGGCTGTTGATCTCGCGCTTGAATTTCGCTATTTCGGAGTTCGGGATTTGGAGCGGCAAGTGTGATTTTGGAGTCGCTGCATTGTGAACTCCCGGTTCGCGAAATCGTGCCAACCGTCGGATCTGGAGCGCAGTGGCCTGAGAGCCGCTGGATCAACGATACATGCATGGGGTTTAGTCCCTGGGAGGTGCACAGGAAAAAGGATCTAGGCCATCAGATCTAGCACCAAGGACCGATAGTCATCGGAATTAGAAAAGGTGTGCGAGGTTTAAACCTCATAACAGCAGAAGGAAGAGAACTCATCAAGTCCCGAAAGCATCAGGACCGTCCATTTTGGAGGACAGGTGTCAAAGATCCAAACCCATCAGGGATTTGGACACTGGGAGTTCGAGGAGGATTCGTCGTGAGACAAGAAATCCCGGCTCACGAAATTACGAAACGATCGACAGCGTTCATCAAGGAGGACACATGGCGACTGGTCAAGGTTCGGGAAAAATCCAGAAAGGTTGTGGGTCGTTGATCCAGTTGGATCGTGATCGTCGGTTCAAGATGAATCTGGACCGTTGATCTCTCAAGGGGGAGATTTTAGCATTTCGAGGTCCGGGAGTTCGAAGGACCTAGAATTGTCTGCAGCCGAAATCACGAAATCGCGAATTACGAAATCTCGAAAAGTGGACCGTGGTCACGGGTAGATTTCGACATTTCGGGATACGAGAGTTTGAAGGACCTAGAATCGTTGTAGCCAAAATCGCAAAAACCCAAAAGCATTCAGAGGAATAGCACAAGGTCATAGGACCATTCGTATGAAAAGTGACTTAAGAGAGGAGTTGTGGAGTTAGGCCCTATTTCGGGTTTCGGCATTTCGAAAGACAGAGAACAGGAGGAATGCTTGCATCGCGATTCCCTGAATCGTGAAAAGACGGTAACGCTTTGACGTTAAGCACGTGGTCACGTGGACGGAGGCTAAGGGAGGACCCCGAGTCGTTAAGCCCTTTTCGGCGTTTCGGCGACCAGGAGTTGGAGGGACAAGGAGCCTGGGAGAGCTCGCATGCAAGAGTCTCGAAACCCTGAAATGCGAAAGGTGTGTTGGTTCAGAACAGAGGAGCGCTGAAAGTTGAGCGCGTGCATAGGTTTTCTCAAAGCCTATGCCAGGGAATTAAAGGGACCTGTGGATTCGTTCAAAGGGTTCCAGCAGGAGCCCAAAGAGCCATTTCAGCTCAAAAGAACATCGATCCAAAGACCGGGAGGTCGCAGAACCCTGCTGAGGTAAGGGGACTGCATCATGTGGTATCAAAGCTGATATTTTCGTCTGTAGACTTCAGGAAAAGGAGACAACAGGTGAAGGAGGAGATAGAGTAATGATGCTCTATGAAGATTGTTGCAGGTGTGCAACATTCAATAGATAGTCAGGCAAGCTGTAGGAGGACATGGAGATGCTCTCAGACGTAGAGTGATCCATACGCTTGCCAGGAGGGAAGGTGAAAGATAGAAATGGCTACTGAAGGCCATGAGCGTGGTGGAAGAGGAGACCACCGGCAGAAAACCAAGGCATATATTGACAAAGAACTCGCTGAGACAAGAGCGAGAATGGAGCAGCTTGCATTAGTAATGCAGCAGAATGCAGAAGCACGTTGGGTGTATGAATGGCCCATAAAGAAGAGGGTGAAGTGGCCAGTCAAGAAATTGTTGGCCAGAAGACAGCAAAGGTTGTTGAAAATGTGGTTGAGGTATGCTAAAAGCATCAATGACACAGAGTTGGTTTGCCTCTGTGAGCCAGAAGTTGGAGAAACCCTCAGTGATGAGGAAGAGGGATCAGTTTCAGATCTCATAAACTGCCAGGAGGGCAGGGATGAATTTTTGAATTTCCAGGTGGGCAATGAAATGAGATCATTGGAGGATCTCATAGACTGTCAGAAGGACAACAGTGGAAATTCATATTGCTAGGAGGGCAATGGTATGAGATTAGCTGAAGATCTCGTAAACTGCCAGGTGGGCAGGGCAGAAATCTCATATTGCCAAGTGGGCAAGGGAGAGCAGATGAGACTGTCTGAAAGTTTCATGAACTCGGGGATGAGTTCGAGTCAGCAAGGAGTGTTGATGGAGATGGGATCGATTGATATCATAAAATGGCAGGTGGGAAGAAGTGAACTTTTGAGTTGCCAGGTGGGAAATGGGAAGAGATCGGCAGAAGGTCTCGCATACTGCCAAGGGGGCAGTGGTGAAAGTTCAGATTGTCAGGTGGGCAATAAGATGGGACCAGTCGGTCTCATACACTGCCAGGTGGGCAGTAGAAAATTCCCAGGATGCCAAGTGGGCAAGGGGGAAAAGATAAGGCTATGTGAAAGTCTCATGAACTCAGAGGAGAGTTCGGATCAGCAAGGAGTGTTGACGAAGGAAGGTCAAAAATACATTTTGATCATTGGGGGAATTGAAGTATTCCTACCAAGCATCCCAGTTGAGACCAGAGTATGTATTGTAGAAGAAACAACATAAGAAGGATAGCCTACAGTGACTGTCATAGAGGGAGAGGAGGAGCAGACACTAATGTTTGCCCCAACAAAAGAGGAGCATGCAAATAAGATGCTCACTCCATGGGAAATGGAGTTAGAGATGTTGGAGGATTGGTTGAACAATCCAAAGCAAGTATATGGCTGCCACGAGGAGACAATCATGCAGATGTTAGCGGAGTGGCATTCCGAGGAATCGCTCAGAATTTTCAGCCAGGGAGCTGAACAAATGATAACTGCAGTGTCGAGTCGTGCAACATAAGATGAAGGAGAATTCCAGTTTGAGGAGCAACTTGAGGAAGCTGGAATTCAACCAGCACAAGGGAAAATGGCAAAAGCTAATCTGTCAGAGAAGGTGACTTAACAGTAGGTCAGTCAATAAAATAGGACTGCAGAGCTGAATTTTGTAGTAGGATGGCAAGTTGAGGCCACAGAGGAAAAAGATGGCATGGGATATCTAGTTGATCGACCCATTTGCCGAGAAGAAGTGCAGCCAAGGAGACTGCATAGGGAGATCCAACCACTGGAGCAGTTGGACGAGGTAATTAAAGAAATCATAAGGCTGATGTCGAGTTCAGCAGCAAAAACTGCCAGCAACGAGAAGTTGAGCAGAAGGGAGCCTGCAAGAGCAGCAGCTGCGACAGCGAAGCAGAGGAGTAGATGGACAGCTACAAGGGAAAGTTTGGGATCCAGGTGCATTTCAACACTGGAGAAGAGGAGCTCATGATCAGGAGACCATGATTTTTCCAGTTGAGGAGTATGATGTAGGAGCATCGCTCCATGTCAGTAGCATGCCAGCCAGCCAGCACATCCAACACGCATTTAATGAAGAAAGGGAGAGGCTCAGCCCTCTCAATTTTGAAATTCGAAATTTTAATAAATGTTTTAAGGCTTTTAATGCCAGACCACGCCTTTGTACAGGTAGTGGTTGAGGTTTCCTTTAATGGTTGCTTGCAGCAAGCCCAGGACGTAGTCAGGACTAGGCATCCATTTATATAATGTAGCCGTAGGAGCCGCTCTGTGATAGCAATAGCTTAGAGACGATGGTTGAGGATAAGCTCATGGGAGCCCTCATTTTGTAAAAAAAAAATTAGAGTAGAGAGTTAGGAGGAGAGACCAGAGCAGAGAGGTCTCAAGAGAGAGCTGAGACTTGTTACAGTCCAGTCTTTGTAAACATTTGTATAGACATACAGATTAATAGAAAAGCAATTTTCCTGCATGTTGTGTGTTTGATGTTTACATGTTTTTATGCATTTCATGTTTAAATGCATAACTGGTGAAGTATTTCATAAGTTCCAATTTTGTCCCGTCTTGGAGTTTCCGAGTGAAAGGAGTGCACATAGTCCGCAAGGTGTGCGTTGACAGAGGTGAGACAACCTCAGGAAAGCTCAAGAGGAAAGCTTTGAACCTTCATCAGCAAAGGTGTAAGGACTGCACAGGAAGGAACTATGTCTTGAGTTCAAGGAAGACAGAACTACTGAAGGTTCTATAGAGATCTGCCAAGAGGGCATTGAGCGAGTGCATAGAGTGCACTAGGGAACTCTATTTCGAGTTCTGAGAAAAGAGAAGTGTCGAGGAGAATACACTCACAGGGTTGTTGAATACTCTGTAGGTTCTGCAAGGTGTGCGTCGAGCAGGAGAACACCAGGTGGGCGTAAGGAGGTTTCTTTTCAAGAAAACTTCTCGTATCTGAGTTATTCGAAATCCTCGAACGCAAAGTGTGCGCAGGAGTAAATCTCCGAGAGAATGAAGCTCAGGAGGGACAGCGTTCCTAGGACACAGGTGAGATCCAAAGGAATTGAGCTCGCAAGGGAAGCGAAGGTCGAGGCCTTTGAAACTTCGGAAAATATTCCAAGGGGAAGGAATAAGTTCTCAAGCTCAGGAGGGAGCACCACTGCTGTCATAACTTGTGCAAAGAACTGATGGTCATCGGATCCGAAGGAAGGCACACATAGTTTAACCTCTGGGAGATCGCGCAGGAGAGCAGCTGAAAGGAACGGTGGAGACACTTCGTGGAGAAGTGCCAAAGTCCCGAGAGCCATATGATCACACCAAGTTGTGAGGGATTTAAGCCTCTAGAAGCACCCTAGGAGAGGAGTTGTATGGACGATGGAGACACTCTGTAGAGAAGTGTCGAAATCATGTGGACCATTGGATCTCGTAGATCTACAAGGAGGTTAAGACTGGGCGTCTTTTAGCATTCAGAAGCTCAGGAGGAGTAGCGACCGTTGGATGAGAAACATCAGGGGCCATTGATCTCGCACTCGAGTTTCGCTATTTCGGAGTTCGGGGTTTGGAGCGGTAAGTGATTTTGGAGTCGTTGCATCGTGAACTCCCGGTTCGCGAAATCGTGCCAGCCGTCGGATCTCGAGCGCAGTGGCCTGAGAGTCGTTGGATCAAGGATACGTGCATGGGATTTAGTCCATGGGAGGTGCACAGGAAAAAGGATCTGGGCCGTCAGATCCAGCACCAAGGATCGATAGCCGTCGGATCCAGAAAAGGTTCGTGAGGTTTAAACCTCGTAACAGCAGAAGGAAGAGGACTCGTCAAGTCCTGAAAGCATCAGGACCGTCCATTTTGGAGGACAGGTGTCAAAGATCCAACCCCATCGGGGATTTGGACACCGGGAGTTCGAGGAGGAGTCGTGAGACAAGAAGTCCTGGCTCACGAAATTACGAAACGGTCGACAGCGTTCATCAAGGAGGACACGTGGCGAGTGGTCAAGGTTCAGGAAAAATCCTGAAAGGTTGTGGGTCGTCGATCCAGTTGGATCGTGATCGTCAGTTCAAGAGGAATCTAGACCGTTGATCTCTCAAGGGGGAGATTTCGGCATTTCGGGGTCTCGGAGTTCGAAGGACCTAGAATCGTCTGCAGCCGGAATCGCAAAATCGCGAATTACGAAATCCCGAAAAGTGGACCGTGGTCACGGGTAGATTTCGGCATTTCAGGATCCGAGAGTTCGAAGGACCTAGAATCATTGCAGCCGGAATCGCGAAAACCCGAAAGAATTCGGAGGAATAGCACTAGGTCACAGGACCGGTCATATGAAAAGCGACTTAAGAGAGGAGTTGTGGAGTTAGGCCCTGTTTCAGGTTTCGGCATTTCGAAAGACAAAGAACAGGAGGAATGCTTGCATCGCGATTCCCCAAATCGCGAAAAGCTGGTAGCGCTTTGACGTTAAGCACGTGGTCATAGAGCGGTGGTCACGTGGACAAAGGCTAAGGGAGGACCCAAAGTTGTTAAGCCCTTTTCAACGTTTCGGCGACCAGGAATTGGAGGGACAAGGAGCCTAGGAGAGCTCGCATGCAGGAGTCCCAAAACCCCAAAACGCGAAAGGTATGTTGGGTCAAAATAGAGAAGAGCGTTGAAAGCTGAGCACGTGCATAGGTTTTCTCAAAGCCTGTGCCATGGAATTAAAGGGACCTGTGGATTTGTTCAAAGGGTTCCAGCAGGAGCCCGAAGAGCCATTTCAGCTCAGAAGAAGATCGATCCAGAGACCGGGAGGTCGTGGAACCCTACTGAGGTAGGGGAACTGCATCATGTGGTATCAGAGATAATATTTTCATCCGAAGAGTTCAGGCGAATGAGACAGAAGGTGAAGGAGGAGACAAAGTAATGATGCTCTATGAAGATTGTTCCAGGTGTGCAACAGTCAATAGACAACCAGGCGAGTTGTAGGAGGACATGGAGGTGCTCTCAGACGTAGAGTGATCCATACGCTTGCCAGGAGGGCAAGTGAAAGATGGAAATGGCTACTGAAGGCCATGAGCATGGTGGAAGAGGAGACCACCAGCAGAAAACCAAGGCAGAGATTGACAAGGAACTAGCTGAGATAAGAGCGAGAATGGAGCAACTTGCATTAATAATGCAGCAAAATGCAGAAGCACGTTGGGTGTATGAGTGGCCCATAAAGAAGAGGGTGAAGTAGCCATTCAAGGAATTGTTGGCCAGAAGACAACAAAGGTTGTTGAAAATGTGGTTGAGATATGCTAAAAGCTTCAGTGATACAAAGCTAGTTTGCATCTGTGAGCCAAAAGTTAGAGAAACCCTCAGTGATGAAGAAGAGGGATCAGTTTCAGATCTCATAAACTGCCAGGAGGGCAGGGATGAATTTTCAAATTGCAAGGTGGGCAATGAAATGAAATCATTGGAGGATCTCATAGACTGTCGGGAGGACAGCAGTGGAAATTCATATTGCCAGGAGGGCAATGGTATGAGATTAGTTGAAGATCTCGTAAACTGCCAGGTGGGCAGGGCAGAAATCCCATATTGCCAAGTGGGCAAGGTAGAGCAGATGAGACTGTCTGAAAGTCTCATGAATTCAGGGATGAGTTCGGGTCAACAAGGAGTGTTGATGGAGATGGGATCGATTGATCTCATAAACTGGCAGGTGGGCAGAAGTGAACTTTCGAGTTGCCAAGTGGGCAATGGGAAGAGATCAGCAGAAGGTCTCGCATACTGCCAAGGGGGCAGTGGTGAAAGTTCAAATTGCCAGGTGGGCAATGAGATGGAAACAGTCGGTCTCATACACTGCCAGGTGGGCAGTAGAAAATTCCCAAGATGCCAAGTGGGCAAGGGGGAAAAGATGAGGCTATGTGAAAGTCTCATGAACTCAGAGGAGAGTTCGGATCAGCAAGGAGTGCTGACGAAGGAAGGTCAGAAATACATTCTGATCATTGGGGGAATTGAAGTGTTACTACCAAGCAGCCCAGTTGAGGCCAAAGTATGTGTTGCAGAAGCAACAACAGAAGAAGGACAACCAACAGTGATTGTCATAGAGGGAGAGGAGGAGCAGACACTAATGTTTGCCCCAACAGAAGAAGAGCATGCAAATAAGATGCTCACTCCATGGGAAATGGAGTTAGAGATGCTGGAGGATTGGTTGAACAATCCAGAGCCAGTATATGGCTGCCACGAGGAGATAGTCATGCAGATGTTAGCAGAGGAGAATTCTGAGGAATCGCTCAGAATTTTCAGCGAGGGAGATGAACAGATGATAACTGCAGTGTCGAGGCATGCAGCAGAAGATGAAGGAGAATTCCAGTCTGAGGAGTAGCTGGAGGAAGCTAGAATTCAACCAACACAAGGGGAAATGGCAGAAGCTAATCTGTCAGAGAAGGTGACTGAACAGCAGGTCAGTCAAGAAAATAAGACTACAGAGCTGAATTTTGTAGCAGGATGGCAAGTTGAGACCACAGAGGAAAAAGATGGCATGGGAGATCTAGTTGATCGACCCATTTGCCAAGAAGAAGTGCAGTTGAGGAGACTGCATAAGGAGAGCCAACCACTGGAGCAGTTGGACGAGGTAATTAAAGAAATCATAAGGCTGATGTCGAGTTCAGTAGCATAGACTGCCAGCAACGAGAAGCTGAGCAGAAAGGAGCCTTCAAGAGCATCTGGGCAGCAGCAGCAGCGATAGCGAAGCAGAGGAGCAGATGGACAGCTCCAAGGGAAAGTTTGGGATCCAGGTGGATTTCAACACTGGAGAAGAGGAGCTCATGATCAGGAGACCATGATTTTTCCAGCTGAGGAGTATGATGCAGGAGCATCGCTCCATGTCAACAGCGTGCCAGCCAACCAGCGCATCCAACACGCATTTAATGAAGAAAGGGAGAGGCGCAGCCCTTTCAATTTTGAAATTCGAAATTTCAATAAATGTTGTAAGGATTTTAATGCCAGACCACGCCTTTGTACAAGTAGTGGTTGAGGTTTCCTTTAATGGTTGCCTGCAGCAAGCCCAGGACGTAGTCAAGACTGGGCATTCATTTATGTCATGTAGCCGTAGGAGCCGCTCTGTGATAGCGATAGCTCAGAGACGGTGGTTGAGGATAAGCTCATGGGAGCCCTCATTTTGTAAAAAAGAAATTAGAGTAGAGTTAGGAGGAGAGACCAGAGCAAAGAGGTCTCGAGAGAGAGCTGAGACTTGTTACAGTCCAGTCTTTGTAAACATTTGTATAGACATACAGATTAATAGAAAAGAAGTTTTCCTGCATACTGTGTGTTTGATGTTTACATGTTTTTATGCATTTCATGTTTAAATGCATAACCGGTGAAGTGTTTCATAAGTTTCAATTTCGTCCCGCCTTGGAGTTTTCGAGTGCAAGGAGTGCACATAGTCCGCAAGGTGTGCGTTGAAAAAGGTGAGACAACCTCAGGAAAGCTCAAGAGGGATAGCGTTGAACCTTCATCAGCAGAGGTGCAAGGAGTGCACAGGAAGGAACTATGTCTCAAGTTCAGGGAAGACAGAACTACTGAAGGTTTTGTAGAGCTCTGCCAAGAGGGCGTCGAGCGAGTGCATAGAGTGCAATAGGGAACTCTATTTCGAGTTCTAAGAAAAGAGAAGTGTCGAGAAGAAGATACTCACAGGGTTGTTGAATACTCTATAGGTTCTGCAAGGTGTGCGTTGAGCAGGAGAATGCCAGGTGGGCGTAAGTAGTTTTTTTTTCTAGAAAACTTCTCGAATCTGAGTTATTCGAGATCCTCGAATGCAAAGTGTGCGCAGGAGTAAATCTCTGAGAGAACAAAGCTCAGGAGGGACAGCGTTCCTAGAACACATGCGAGATCCAAAGGAATTGAGCTCGCAGGGGAAGCAAAGGTCGAGGCCTTTGAAACTTTGGAAAATATTCCAAGGGGAAGGAATAAGTTCTCAAGCTCAGGAGGGAGCACAATTGTCGTCAGATCTTGTGCAACGAACCAATAGTCATCGGATCCAGAGGAAGGCACACAGAGTTTAACCTCTGGGAGATCGCACAGGAGAGCAGTTGAAAGGAACGGTGGAGACACTTCGTGGAGAAGTGTCGAAGTCCCGAGAGCCATAGGATCACACCAAGTTGCGAGGGATTTAAGCCTTTAGAAGCACCCCAGGAGAGGAGTTGTATGGACGGTGGTGACACTCCGTAGATAAGTGCCAAAATCACGTGGACCGTTGGATCTCGTAGATCTACGAGGAGGTTAAGACTGAGCATCTTTTAGCGTTCAGAAGCTCAAGAGGAGTAGCGATCGTTGGATGAGAAGCATCAGGGGTCGTTGATCTCGCGCTCGAATTTCGCTATTTCGAAGTTCGGGGTTTGGAGTAGCAAGTGATTTTGGAGTCACTGCATCGTGAACTCCCGGTTCACGAAATCACGCTAGCCGTTGGATCTGGAGCACAGTGGCCTGAGAGTCGCTAGATCAAGGATATGTGCACGGGGTTTAGTCCCTAGGAGGTGCACAGGAAAAAGGATCTGGGCCGTCAGATCTAGCACCAAGGATCGATAGCTGTCGGATCCAGAAAAGATGCGCGAGGTTTAAACCTCCTAACAACAGAAGGAAGAGGACTCGTCAAGTCCCGAAAGCATCAGGACCATCCATTTTGGAGGACAGGTGTCAAAGATACAAGCCCATTGGGGATTTGGACACCAGGAGTTTGAGGAGGAGTCGTGAGACAAGAAGTCCCAGCTCACGAAATTACGAAACGACCGACAGCATTCATCAAGGAGGACACGTGGCGAGTGGTCAATGTTCGGGAAAAATCCCGAAAGGTTGTGGGTCATCGATCCAGTTGGATCGTGATCGTCGGTTCAAGAGGAATCTGGACCATTGATCTCTTAAGGGGGAGATTTCAGCATTTCAGGGTCCAGGAATTCGAAGGACCTAGAATTGTTTGCAGTCGGAATCGTGAAATCGCAAATTACGAAATCCCGAAAAGTGGACCGTGGTCATGGGTAGATTTCGGCATTTCGAAATCCGGGAGTTCGAAGGACCTAGAATCGTTGCAGCCGGAATCGCGAAAACCCGAAAGCATTCAAAGGAATAGCACCAAGTCACAGGACCGGTCGTATGAAAAACGACTTAAGAGAGGAGCTGTGGAGTTAGGCCTTGTTTCAGGTTTCAACATTTCGAAAGACAGAGAACAAGAGGAATGCTTGCATCGCGATTCCCCGAATCGCGAAAAGCCGATAGCGCTTTGACGTTAAGCACGTGGTCACAGAGCGGTGATCACGTGGATGGAGGCTAAGGGAGGACCCAGAGTCGTTAAGCCCTTTTCAGCGTTTCGGCGACCGAGAGTTGGAGGGACAAGGAGCCTGGGAGAGCTCAAATGCAGGAGTCTCGAAACCCCGAAACGCGAAAGGTGTGTTGGTTCAGAACAAAGAAGAGTGTTGAAAGCTAAGTGCGTGCATAGGTTTTCTCAAAGCCTATGCCAGGGAATTAAAGGGACCTATGGATTCGTTCAAAGGGTTCCAGCAGGAGTCCGAAGAGCTATTTCGGCTCAGAAGAAGATAGATCCAGAGACCGGGAGGTCCCAGAACCCTGCTGAGGTAGGGGGACTGCATCATTTTACAATTTGATAGTTTTGTTCAGCAATTAGAAGATCCCATCGACTCAGGTCCTCAACAATCACTAGTTCAAGAATGAAGAATCATGACACAATATTACAAGCTAGAGTAAGAGAAAAGTCTTCCATAAGTATGCTTTGAGGACAGAGCATTTTTAAGGGGAAGGAAATGTTATGAACATAAAAATATATATAAATAATTAATTATGAAGAGACATGACGTATTAAAGGTCATGTCTCTTATGAAAGGGCACCCCTGTGTGAGTATATATATACAAGCCCTCATCGTCATTGTAATATTATATTATTCATATTCTTATACATTTATTATTAAATATATTTACTATCCATAAATGGATTATTGCATATTGTCCTATTTATACTGGATATTTAAATAGTGAACCAGCTTGGTTCACCACAAATATATGCAAACCCATCACTTGCTCAATGCTATCCCATGCACATTATCCTTCCCAGATATATAACATGGACTCCACTATTCCAAGATGATGAAAGCCCCATCTTCTCAAGGTAGGATGATGAAAGCCACTTCTTAGCCTATCATGGACATTCAAGTGAGTCATCAAAGGCAAAGCACCACTGCCACCTGACCAATAAACCCCAGGTTCTCTTGTTTGTTTCTTCCCTTTTGTAATGTTAGTGTATCATGGTTTTCTTAGTAGTCTATGGAACTTAGCTTCCTATGGCTCTAAAACCTATAACTACTCCAAGAGCTATATCTGTTTTAGTAAGGATGAAATGTAAACCCTATATTTGTATACATATACACAATTCAGATAGAAAAATTTAGGTCTGCTGTGAAGGGTTTTTTAATGATGATTTTATGATGTACTGTTGTTTTATTTAAGCTGGACAGGATAATAATAATAAAAAACCAAGCAATGTATATGGTTTTTTAATGATGATTTTATGATTTACTGTTGTTTTATTTCTAGCTTCAGGCTGGACAGGATAATAATAGTAATAAATCCAAGCAATGTATATAAATACAATTTCTACAACAAATATTTTGCTAACTTGTCTTCAGAGATTAACTTTCATAATATCTAGTTGAAATTAATTTACATACAATTAATGCAACGGATATCTTGCTAATTTGTGTTCAGAGATCAACTTTCATAATATCTAATTGAAGTTATTATTTTTGCAAATTTCTATTCACAAAGATAAAGACGGGTATTATTCATTTTATTCAAACCTGTGTTCAGATATTAACTCTCATAATATCAAGTTGAAATTATTATTTTTGCAAATTTCTATTCACAAAAACACAGGTGTTACGAATTAAAAACAGAGTACTATCTAAAAAATTTAAACAAACACACAGCAAAGTCTTTTGATTTTATTCAAGCTCAAAGATATACACAGGAAGTTCAATAGAGCACACAAATAAACCACCATCGCCTATAATTGGTTAAACATACAATATCCATTCACATGTTTTACAATCAAAAGATAAAAAAAATCTATTAATAATACATCAAACTTCTCCGTGATACTTGAAAGCCACATTGATCTCCCTGTACCCTCAACGTGTTTATTTTTAATTGGAAAAACTATAAAGTCCACCAAAAATGCTTAAAAAGGAAGTCTACCCAAACAGTTATTTAGGCTCCAAATTCGGGGTGTTTTGGTTTCCTCTCAAAGGCAACACTTAATGACAAAAACAACTCAGATAATACCAGTTTACCCCGGTACATTATCAACATATCCAAATTGAGGTCAATGTTCTTGACTTTGTTTACTATTGTGATATATCTTGGCATGACATTTGTCAAAGACCTGTCCACTCATATTCTGCACCATGCCGAGTGAAGGGCATGAGCATTCATGCATGTTTCTTTCCCAAACAATCCACTCTCATATAAATGAATAGCTCATAATGGTTAAGAAAAGAACCCATAAGTAACATTAAAGCATCGAGTGCAAATCAAATGGTGACCTATAATTTCAATGCCAAAGACTTTTATATTCTCAACAAAATTGGAACAAATTAATAAAATGCACCTGTAGATAATTTTTTAAATTTATTTACACTGACAAATTACGCCACCAGGTCAGTAGAATACTATAATCACCAAATAGTCGATCCAGCTCAGTACTTAATTCATCATATGCACAAGCCCACAATGCATTGATGGGGAAAGAAAACAGAGTACCCCAATCTCTATTGTGTGAAGAAGTAAATATTTAGAAAAACTTCCCTATTTACCCAGAAGGATGGTATTCATATCATTGCAAATGGACTAAGCACTAAAACAACAACTGTAGCAGCATTAGTGTGAGTATCATCTAGTTTTCTCTTTTGGTAGTTTATTGAACAAAATGTCCATTTATAGTTTCTTGATGGTTCAAGACTGCCCCATATCGTCTATTCTTTCCCTTAAATGTATCATGCTTCTCATTTATCTTTGGCAGCAGATTTTCAAACTTTACCTTACAAGGCAAGAATGGCAGCGATTGTATTGCTTGAGTAGTTTTTTAGAGGGGTCTCAACTCCAGTAGTACCTTGACATTTACTAGCCTGTGAAGGATGGCCCTTATCAGGTTGAGAGAGTTCCCTTTTTCCT
>ML780800.1:273680-293307 GCA_009831015.1 Picea engelmannii
CCACCTTTTGTGTCTGCGCTTTCTTATGTGGCGATGAAGGCATACTAATAGTTTCGGCCACCTTTTGTGTCTGCGCTTTCTTCTGTGGCGATGAAGGCCTAATAACAGTTCCCGACACCTTTTGTTTTTGCGCTTTTCTCTGTGGCGAAAAATGCCGACTAAGAGTTTGTGCCACATTGTCTGTGGAAGTTCTCACAAGTTTCGCAACACTTTCGTTATGTTCTTCCCTCTTCATTGTTGGGGTACTCGTAGATTTTCCAGCAATTTGCTTCACACCTTCACTTTTCTCTCTGGCGGTCCTTTCTACGAAAATGTATTGCACTGTTTTCATGTTATTGGTTGGAGGCTTAGAGATGTCATCATTCCCCTGCTCTCTGCAACGCTTCCTCCTACCGTCGGTGGCTCTCTTGTAAGCACTCCTATTAATAAAAAATGATTTGAACAAGGGTCGGTGCTTCCGTTGCTGTCTTTGTCTTTCATTCATCATCATCTTCTGTATTTCCTTCATCATCTTCATCATCTTCTGCTCTGGTTAGCTGAATACGAAAAGTTATGAGATCTCAGCTGAAAACGAAAAGTTATGATATGAAGGGATATGACGAACAGAAGAGGGGATATGACGACCGAGATATGGAGGGTCTTCCGCTTTAAGAGAAAAATGCAAAGGGTGTTTTGCAGATTTTACAGCAGAATTGGAAAGGTTTTGGCGCCAAAACAGTGGGTTTGAGTTTTTTTTGAAATGGCACAACATTCCGCATCAAAGGCGGGACACAGTGAGCCAGCGATCATTAACCACGCCGTAGGGTAGTTATTGATCGGCCAGTGAGCCGTGCATTTGAGCGGTGATTTCTCCAAATAGGGATATGAACCGTCCATTTGGGCGTTGATTTCTTCAAATCGAGATATGAGCCGTGCGGCGTATGAGCCTTGATTTTCTGAAATGAACATGGAAGTTAATACACAGGTTGAAATCCCCACCTCCGCTATGGGATCCACAACTGTTTTTCACCTTSSTGATCGTATTCAACACACAAGTCCATTTCAATAGAGGATCCGCCGGCGAAATCGGAAAGAAGATCGGACGGAATGACTGCGTTTTAAAAATTTACATAATAACTCCACCGACACCACCACACTGGTATTAAAAGCCTCAGTCGGTGAGCATACGCTTAACTGTTCCGGGCTTTTTTAAATGTCGCGGGTTTTATTGTTCGATTGCCTTGGTTGTTTCATTTTGATTGAAAATGATTTATAACAAATAAAATTGTTCATATTGTATGTTAGATTTATCATATATAGCTATTTTAATATTATTTAAAATGAAATTATCATTATCATTATAATTTTAAAAAAATAAAATATAAATAAATAAATGAAAATGTTTTTAATATTAAATTGATAATATTAATGAGTAGAAATTATAACTTAGTAAAAATGGCCTAGGCTATTTGTTCTATGTTTTGGCATTCTTAGTCGTTGGAGTTATTTCATCTTTGGTAATCTCGGCGTTCCCACTTCAGACATCTTGACATTTTCACCTTGCTCTGGTGCATACCTGCTCTCCCGCACCGTTTGTCATTTCCTCTCTTCTCTATTTCCACTGCCAGGCCATGGCCTGCGCCCACGGATATCCATCCATGCATACGACATGAAATTTGAATTTAGGCGGGCTTGAAATTTGAAATTGAATTTAGCGAACACATATGTTTAATGGTTATTTGTCTTCGGAGCAAATGCGCTTGGTGATCCAACCCTTGCCCTAGCGATTCTCATTGCAGAGGAACACGAGGGTTATTTTAAAGCTGAGCAATTTGCGCTTGGCCATCCAACCCTCGATTCTCAATGCAGAGAAGGAGCACGGGGTTATTTTAAAGCTGGGCAGTTTCCCTCTAAGGAAGACAATGAGGGTTGTGCAAGAATGCATCGATCAAGGATGGTCTACACTCTCTGTCGACAACCTTCAGACGCTTGTCCCTCCCAATTCTATTGTTAAAGGAGAATAACGCCATTAAAGAAGTCCCTGGAAGCTTCCTGAACGAGTTACCCTCACTTCGGGTCCACAAAACGTCTATGTTGCCTTGTATAAAAAAATCTAAAACATCTTGCCTCCCTCCAACTATATAGTTGCAGGGGCATCCGAAAATCGTCGGAAACCATTAGCAATCTGAAGGAGCTTCAATTCTTGAATGTTAGTAACTGTGATCAATTATAGTGCCTTCCAGAGAGGATAAGTGAACTCAAACCTCTGAGGGTCCTCAACATAAGCAGATGCATCTTCCACGTCGGATCTCAAAGTTGGTTTTATTGGAAAGATTGATGTTGTGGAAGACCATTCCATTGGATTTCGAGGAGGACGCAATGGCAGAAAAAAAGCATGTTTGTTTAAAGGACCTGCAAAGTTGGAGTCGTCTCAGGTTTTCAGGGTAGACATAAAATCGCAACTGAAGGAGGGGAATGGTCAAGGATGAGATATCTCTTTTTGAATTTTGACGACGCAAATCAAGATTCCTTTCGCAGGTTCCGCGAGATATGGAGGCGATAAAAGATCTGGAAAGTTCCTCTCTTTGGCATTGTGATGTGGACCGACTGCCTAGTTGGGTTAGTGAATTCTCAAAGCTCGCGGGCCTTATTCTCATTGGTTGCTCAAGTCTGTTGAGGTATTTTCTTGTGACAAATTGAAGACAACGAGATAAGTTAAAGTGTCTCACGTAAATAAGAGATCCTAGTTATTGGTGGGATGCAATCCCAACTAAAAGACCTTAAATTAAAGCTTAATATATGGTGATTAGTTTATAGTATTAATACATTGTTTTAATTTTGATACTTAAATAAATCTTTTTAAATTTTGTTTTTAAAGTTTAAAAACATATATATACACCATATTTACATGATATTATAAATTTTGTTTTAAAGTTTAAAAATATATATTATCTTAAATTTATTTTTTATTATTATTATTTTATTTAATACATGTTATAATTTTTTTCATTATTATTTAAATTTAATTTTTTAAATAAAAAAAAATATTATTTAAATTTATTATATTTAATTATCTAAATACAAAAATAATTATCTGTTTCAATCATATTATTATTTGAAATCTAACTATAATATATACCCTGAATGAGTCTAATGGTTAAGAAAATTATTATTATTATTATATGGAGATCTTTGATTAGATATCACAGTATTATTAAAACTATATAATTTACATGATTATAATTTATTATATAAATTTGTTTTTAAATAATTAATAATAAATCTTATAAATGTAAATTAAAAAGTTATTATGGTAAATATAATGTTTGTGTTGAACATAATGTAAATGAAGAAAGAAGAAAGGTAATTAATGTGTCAATCGTGATTTTAAATTCTATGAATGAAAAATATTTTAATTTATATAAAATATATTATTTAGTATATTATTGAAAAAAAAAAGTTTTTATCTATATTACAATATTAAATTATATAATCATACTAAAGCATTATAAAATCAAAATAATATATATATATATATAATAATTTAAGCAATAAATTATAATTAATGTTTAAGTAAGTTTCTATAAAACCATATCTTCAATATTTACAAAATTTGATTCATTTATAATTTAAGTAATAAATTATAATTAATGTTTAAGTAAGTTTAAAAATATATTTTCAATATTTACAAAATCTTACTCACTTTCATTTTGTGTTCCATTTCTAGAATCATAATATAAAGGAATATCTATTTAGAGAGCATTCGCAAAAATATCTATTTAGAGAGCATAGAATCAAAGAACGGATTATTATTCTCAACGAAAATATTTGTACAATCAACAACATATTCACTTTCTTGAGGTCATAGTTCTCGAGGTCATAGTTTGTGAGGTCACACTTATAGATGTCAAAGTTCCAAAGGTCATAGTTTCGAGGTCAATGTTCCCAAGGTCATAACTCTCGAGGTCAATGTAACATATGGTTTCAGAATTGAGTCTCATGTCCATCCCTAGATTGAGCAATTGTTTCACCATCAAGTTTGATACTTTATTTTTTAACCGTAATTGAAGAATTTTGATACTTTATTAAATCCTTTTAATTTTGTTTTTAAAGTTAAAAAACACATATACATGGTATTGTTTATCAATCCAAGAATAAGGCTACACACAAGTCTACCATTGGAGCATATGTAGGAATCAAAGATCATTTTGGGATTCATAAGACAACCATACCTCAACCGACAAGGTTGAAACCTCAACAAATGGATGAAAGAATAGCAAAGGGAGTATGTTTTAATTGTGACACCAAGTACAATAAGGGGCATAAATGCGGTGAGAACAAATTATTCTATATAGAATGTGAAGAAGAAGAAGATCAAGAATTGCAACCATCACAAGAGCTAGATCTAGAAGAGACTACTCCAACGATGTCTTGTCAAGCATTGGTCGGCATCAGTACTCCACAAACCCTCAAGACACAAGGATGCAATGAAAAGAAAAAATTAACAGTGTTGATTGATTGATTATGGTAGTACCCATAACTTCATCAATTACAAATTAGCAAAAGATCGAGCAGTTGATTTGTATTTCCATCACCAGAGTTTCAAGTAATGATTGCAAATGGAAGTACCATAAATTGTTCTAGGAAGTGTTACAGTATTAAGTTCAATATGGGGGAGTATTTTTTTTATAGTCCATGATTTCCATCCAAAATGGTGGTGTTGATGTTGTATTAGGGGTCCAATGGTTACAATCATTAGGAACAATGGCCCTTAATTTTCAAGATCTTTTCAAGAGATTTTCCATAGAGGCAAGGAAATTGAGCTTCGAGATATCCAAGGGAAACCCTCTAAGGTGATAACCTCTAATAGCATGACAAAATTACTAAAAAGGCAACACCATGGTGTAATTGCACAATTTTGCTCACTATATGTTCAAACACATTATCCTCTACTCTAGTAGATATCCAAATAGCTATCCAAAACCATTCCAAGGTATTTTGAGAGATGCCTAAGGGTCTTCCACTTGTTCCAGATCATGACCATGCTATTCATTTGCAACCAGGAAGTGTACCACCTAACATTAGGCCTTATAGGTATCCTTATGCACAAAAGAGTGAGATTGAGTGTATGATCTAAGAAATGTTAGAGGCGGGCATCATTCAACCTAGCCAAAGTTCTTTCTCTTCATCGGTAGTGATGGTTACGAAGAAGGATGGCTCATGGTGTATGTGTCCAGATTATAGACAACTCGACAAAATGACCATCAAGGATAAGTTTCCTATTCTTGTCATTCATGAATTATTAGATGAATTGCATGGAGCAATTTTCTTTACTAAGTTAGATCTTCGTTTGGAATACCTTCCAAAAATAGCCTTTAGAACACATGAAGGTCATTATGAACTTTTGGTTATGCCATTTGGACTTACTAATGGGTGAGTACAAGAACTTGGTGGCCGAAAAAGTGGCAAGGGCATGATTAAGAACGTGCACTCACAGGAACGCGTGCGCGTTCTTAGGAACACACACATGTTCCTATACCTATAGGTTCAGATATGGCCAAACCTCCACGTAGATCGCCACGTAGGTTTAGTGGAAAAACCACGTGCGCAGTCTTAAGAGCACGTGCACAGTCTTACTGATAAAAATATATTAAGGGCCCGAGCACGATTTGTGTCCATTGTGCACAAATCGCGCTCACGCTTCTCTCATTGGGAAAATATAGTGGAGCTAGAGAAGAGAAAAAAAGGGAAGATGGGGCCACCGTGTCCAGGTATATTACATTTTTCTTAATTTTAATCCAATTTAGTATTTTTCTCCCAATAATCTAAATTAAAAAAAAAAAATGTAATTTTGTATTTTAAATAAAAAAGGAACCTAATTTACATGTCATGGCTTTTAAATTGCAACATATATAATACAATGGAACCCCAAGACAATTTAAACCACTCACAAGAAAACCAAGAAGATCAAAACCCCAACCCACCACCACCACACAATGTAAACACTAAATATTGATGAGGGTTTGGTTATATTACGAACCCTTGAGGAACAATTAAGGGATACTAGAGAGCCTAGTAGAGTCTCCTTGGCCACTTCTTTGGACATCATTGTGCAGTCTAGGTCATGGTCTACGTCAAGCTCTGAGTCTAGTGACAAGATATTTGGAGGAATGGGACCTATTGAAATGGACATTATGACCGTTTGGAGGCTTGGAGATTATGATATTGCACTACACCCAAATTGAAAGGACCATTTAGAGGTGGAGTGTTGGCCCTTGACCAAGTTTTGGAGAACCTTGGTCATGTTTGACCACTTTTTGGGACTTCGACAAGCTAATCGAAGACGGAGCACCCAAGCGAAGCGGAGATCGTCGGATCTCGCCCCCCTTTACGGGATTTTTGAGTTTAGGGTTTATGTAACGGGTATGGGATGTCAGCCCAAGCGTTTACCCATGTTTAGGCCCCATTTGTAATGTATACATAGATATCTAGGCGAGCTAAGAAGGGGCAAGACTAGATCTGGTAGAATCGTCTTAGTGTGGATCTAGAGGCTTTGTGCATACTGTGTGATAAGACTTGCAGAGCTAAGTGCAAGTGATTGTAAGAGCCTTTGTGTGCAGACTGCATTGTGTAAGAAGGCTTTGTGATGTGACCTAACTCGGGGAAGGAGGATCTGGTGAGGTGCGCGTAGATCTCATGTCCTATGCAAAGTAAGATTTGTGGCTCTATGCATGTAAGAAGATTGGAAGAAGATAATAAAGAAGAAGAAGATTTGGTGGACATAGCCCCACACTGGGGTGAATCACGTATATCATGTGTTATGGTTGCTTTGTGTTGTATTATTCTTGTATTTGCTTAGTGATGTAACTTTTATGTATGTTAGATGCATCTGAGATAGTAGCTTAGTGCTTATGATGTGAATGAATGTTAGATCTGCTTTAATGTTATGTGCTGAATGGATAATTGTGTTAGATTTGGGTGAATACTGCGTTGTTATGTAATTAGGGTTTTGACCTGCGATGTGGATAAGGGTAAAATCCAATGAATGTTAATTGCTAAGTGCTTTGTTGAGTAGTGTGATCAAAGATCTATGTCCTAGCTAGATTGTAGACACTTGAGTCCTACAACCACCCCTGCATCTACCTCGGGTGAGACTTCATCTGCTTCGCAGATGTTGCTAAAAGGGTCGGTAGTTAGGGTTTTGTTGGTGCGTTGTTGAAGCGTTGAACCCTGGGTCTGCCCCTGCGCCAACAAATGGTTCTATTGTCGGGACCTGAAACTGTGATTGTTGGGAACTGAAGAAAAGAAGAAAGCTCTGTGCATAGATCTGTTGTTATGGTGCGCAGTATTCTACTTGACTTACGAAACTCTGTGCTAAGAAGGGAATCAGATCTGAAGAAAAGAGGTAAGATCTTAAAGCTATGTGCTCTGATAAAGGTAAGATAAGTGGATTTTTTTTTTTTGAAGGAATGGATCTAGGTATGCTTGATAGATTTTGTCCTAGTCTGAAAACTAGCGTGCAACTAGAAGAAAGAAGATTTGGTATGAATAGATCCGATAGAAATAGTGAAAGATATGTTATTCCTATGCATAGAAAGAATTTCTGGACTAACAAGTGGATGCAGGATCCTAGAAAGAATTTTTTTCATGTTCATCATTGTGATCCTAGTGCGCAGTACAGGAAAGGTTGGGGATCGTTTAAGAGAAAGAGAGGGTTGACTCTTTGTTATAGTTGCAGAAGACCAGGACATCTTGCTAAGGAATGCCCTAGGAGAGGCCCTATGTGTCTTTGTTGTAAAGCCGTGGGCCATGAAGTTTTGGATTGCCCTAAAATGATTGCTAAAGTTGAAAAGATGAATATAAGACAAGAGAGCCATGAGAAAGGTCAGGAGACTAAGGATATGATAGAACCCTAGAAAGAATCAGAGACTATATTATTGTAGATGAAAGAAACCCTGAATGATCACAGAGACATTAGTTTATCAGGGATCTTAAAAGAGAAGGAGTGCATAGAAACAAGAATAGGAGACTTCGACATAGATTGTGTTCTGAATGATGAAACACAGGTGAACATCATGACAGAAAGTACTTGGGAAATTTTGGGAAAGCCTACTATGGTTCCTTCACTGGGAGGAGTAGGATTGTTTAAAGGGAAGCTCATAACCCTATGTGGAAGACTTACCCATGTACCTATGAGTGCTCATGGAACTTCGACAGAAGAAGAATTCGAGGTCATTAAGTTTGTTGAGAACAACGCCCCCTTTGCACTTTTGCTAGGAAAAAACTGGATTGAGAAAGATCAAATCTGAAGGAAAGAAGAAGAGGAAGCTCTAGAACAGAAAAAGAAAGAATTAAGAGATTTCATAGCTAGGAGAATAACGCACTTACTAGAATAACAGGAGGACAAGTCGAAGCAACTGAGGACTAGAGACTTAGATGTCGAAGTTGAGAAAACGCAAGAAAGTTTGAAATACCTATCCATGCAGGAGAAACAAGCACCTAACCCTGAAGTAATAAGAGAAAAGGTATTCCACTTAAACCCTTTGAAAGACCCTCAACAATGTGAAGTTACTATACTAAGAGCAGACAAGAATCAAAATGGAAAGAGGAACCCAGTGACTCAAATCACAGGAAAGAAGGCAAGGAAGCTTAGCAAGAAGAAAACAAAGTTATAAAAATTGCAGGAAGTTCCAGAGAAGACTTCGCAGAAAGAAGGCTTGCAGAACTTGAACCTCGCCAGAATAGCAGAACAACGCAAATTGACACTTCGCCACGGCGGAGCAATATGACCGTTGGAGGCGTCCTAACCGTTAGAATGATGCTCCTGAATGGATAGCAAAGCATTTATTGCTGGAAAGCTCGCCATTGGACCGTTGGGACCATGCCATAATGGATGGAATCGTGTTGATTGAGGCATTCTTGCTCGTTGGAGGAGTTTGTTACGAAATTTTCTATTTAACCCATCGAACTTCTCACCGGGGGTACTTTTGCAAATTGTGATTACCTGAGCCTACAGAGAACTAATTATCACATTGTGCTTATTGAGACTTTGCCACCCATTTAGCTACCTTGAGTGTTTGTTCGCCTACCCGAAATCTTTGTTCACGAGCGTGCATGTCGAGCGAACGCAGTGTAGTGGAAAAGTCCGTGGAAGAAATTCTAATAGATCTAATGGCGGAAAAGGTCATGTCCGCAGGGGCACAGGCCTCATCGACAAGAGGATTGCAAGCCTCCCCATCAACTGCACGTCGATCTGGGCCCTATAGAGTTGAGACAGAGAAACGTAATTCTTTTCATAGTAAATAAGTGAATCAACGTCGACAATTTTCCTTAGACATGTTTCGTTGATACCTTTAGGCAAAATTTTCGACGTCAATTAAAACCATCGTACAACATTGACGTGGAAATGCTGACATGGAAGTACATATATTACATGGGGGAACTGGGGGAGAGACTAAGTCATACGGACTATTTACGTGGCAAAGGCATGGGGATTATTGATTTTGACCTCTTTGTGAGAAACATTTTTCGGCATCAGTGAATTTATTTAAACATACATCCCTCGCTACAATGTCCTATCCTGTCGATGACGATGACGTATCGGTGATCGACGATCAATGATTTGTGTCGGTCAATGTTTCACCGTTTCGACCCTAGGATTTCCCCGATGTCGATAATGTGTCGGCGATTGACGATTTGTTATGGTTGTCTGCAATTGTTATTTATATCTGGGATTTAGCTGATGCTGAAAAACGTATTGGTTATGTTAAAGAACTGTATTATAGTCTAGAAATTGTCGATCAACGACCGTTGAAAAAGTTTAACCCGTGTACAATTTAGGCCTTGCATGTCATGTTACTAAAAACAATCAATCTGTCAATAACTTCAAGCCAAAAAATAATAACCGATAACAAGACTCAATAACAACATATAAATTCATCCATCCCACAATATTGACTTCAATTCAAAAAATGATAAGTAGTACCCAAAAAGAAAGAAATTTTGCAAAATCTTTTAGGGTGTGTTGAGTGCTCAACAAGTAGATAACAATTTCAAAACTTATGTCTTTATTCAAGTTATGAACTTGTAAAGTGCATAGGATGGAAAAATCCATTGTTTATTGATTCCTAATATTACAAGTATGATTCCATCCAACATTAACTAACCCTCYATACCTGCCATTTGCACTAATTGCCACTAAACTCTTCTTGGGGAAAATCCTTTGAAGAGGAACTATTGTATCAATTTCCTATATTATTTKTTCTTGTACACACAACACCTTTGGACTGTATTTTTGGACTAACCTCCTAAGTGATTTGTTTTTTATTTTCATAGAGATCCCAAACCCCTTATGTTTAAGGATAAATACGACATTTTTTTATTTTTTTCAACAGATACCTTGCTTTAATTGCCTCACGAATTGAATTTTGTCTACCTAAATGCATCTCTTTATCTACTTTCTCCTTTGTTACTTGAATGTTTGACTTCCTACCTTAACTATTTTTTATCGGTTTTGTGTGTGGATCCATCTCCAAACTTCCTCCCCCGAGTGTAGCCCTCCTAGATTCCTCTTGCCTTATTTGGCCATATCTCAATTGATACATGTTTTCAAAGGTGTATGTCTTTTCTCCTTTATATTTATGATTAGTATCCAAGCTATCCTTCGAGTCTTCAATTGTAGTAATGGCCTCTCCTTTTTTAAAATACTTCTCTCCCTCTTGATTATCCTTCCTTCTTACCCTTCCAAAATTTTCTTCCTCTTTGCAAGGGATTTCTCCTTATGGCTAGGGGAATATTGAAGGACACTTGCTTAATTTATTATACTTATTCACCTTCACCCCTTTTGGAGTATTTAGGATCCCTTGAGTTGACTTGGACCTCCTTCATTTTTTCATTCCCCTTTGTCTTGTCCCTCTAACCTGGGTTATTTTTCTCCACCAATCCTCTCTAATCTCACTAGGGGAACTCTTAAGAAATTGTATTTGTTCCATTTTAGTATTCTCCATATATTCTAGACTCTCTGAAATTTGTTTTAGTATGTTAGATGATGTCTCCTCTTTCTTGGTAGGTTAGGTTGGATCTTGATCCAATCATCCTTCATTTGATTCATGTTTTTATTCTCGGCTCCAAATGACTTGAGAGTGTTACTACCATATCCAACATGGATACGTATTAACTGCATAGGCTAAAGGTATTCATCAACCTCCTTCGGGGGATGTGTTATTTAGGTGGCCATACTTTCTACATTCCCCACATTTGAAGGGGATGTAGATGTAATTCAGGTTTTCCTAAATGAAATATCCCCTTCTTCAATCTCAATACCATATGGGATAGCCTCTTCCAAATCTAGTTACACTAGTGTTTCTTCAATTGGTGTACCCTCATCAACTACCATGAACCTTTCTATATTATTGTTAATAGATTTGAAAACATTCTCCTACACAATTCTAAGGGGAGATAGGGAATTTTAACCCATACATCCATCTTTTTCACATTTCCCTTAGGTATTCAAAGCATGGTGTCTAGTAGCACATGGAGAGTGTATAATTTCCCCAACTCCCAATCCCCACCCCTATCATATCTCTATAAACCTTGTTATCGAAAAAAAAGAAGTGATTAAACCCCTAGATAACAAGTAAAATGTAGGAATGTAGCCAAGTCTCCTCTTGCAAACCTTTCATATGTTGTATTAGGGTCTTCTCTACTATGGGCGTTCCATAGAATTTCCCAATAGGACATATCTCAAGTACCTTCTAGTATTTTTACTCAATACTTTAGGGTCTATGACAAGGTTCAATTTCTAATGTCTCAATTTCAGACTAGCAACTCTTCTCCTTCTCTTGGATAGCCTAATTTTTTCTTTTTATAGCCTAGTAATTTCTACTACCTCTTGAAAAAAAATAAGTTTTGTATTACTTCTAGCATCGCCTATATTTCTAGGCGACGAGGGAGGGATCCTAGTAAGAAATTCATCAAATGAGTCTACATTTCCATCCTTAAATGAGACAAATTCTAAAGGTAGATTTGTCAAAGGACTTACCTTGAAGGCAATCTGCTTCCCATGCTATGTGGACCTCCTTGCTTAGCACTTATTCTGGCCCAAGAATTCTCTACACTTCTTCAAAAATATTTGATTTTGATGAATTATCCACTCCTCCCAGTTCCTTAACTCTTATATTTGGTTCCAACCTATCCAATATCATATCTAATCCATGCTTGTGAAATGAATTGAGATGAATCCTCCACCATAATTTTCTTCATGATTTTAAGTGGGTAAATGTTGTTGGGGGTGACCACCATCATTATGAATTTGAATTCCCTTCAAACCTCCTCCTATCATCCTCCCTATCTATCTTCTCAAACTTGTACTTTCTTCCTACTAGAAATTCCTCTTGGGTGGAGATATTCCTTATTTTTTGTTGTTTGTGGGATCCTTATATGAGTAATATACAAAATCATCCTCCACCATTTCCTATATGAATACTGAAACCCCATACATGTCTCTCACTACTACAATGCAAGGCTATATCATTGTTGATTTGTGTCATTATAGCCTCAAACCCTTGGCTAAGTTTTTTTTTGTTAACGTGCATCATGTTTTTGTGTCACATTTTTCATTATGGTTGCATAGTGTTTTACTTCATGGTTACATCATGTCTACGTTGCCATTTTTTCATGTTTACGATGCTCGTGATGTTTATAAAACTTTTTTATTCTATTAATGTCTCATTTGTGTCAAATGGGCCATTTTCTACTGTTAATATTTTTGATGTAACTACGGAAGATATTCTTGTATATTTGTTTTAGTCAAACCTTTAAAATGTTATTATAATTATATTGTACAAGTTGGCTCAACATAAATTATTATATTATTGGTATTTTACTTATAATTGTAAAAATCCCCATTGTGGCTAGTCGGCCTTGTTTTATGGGTTAGTTAGGTCAAGAGTCATGTCTCTTCAAGAGACACTGTTGTGTATAAATAGAGGATAGGTTCCTCTCATTTGGACACACACTCACACACTTCTCTTGTGCATCTTGGAGCGCATAAGAAGGTCTAGTGCACAAGTCTTGGAGACTGGTTCTTTTGGTGTTTTGATCTTGGTCTTTCTTGGAGAGCTATAGCGCATCATTGTACTGGTTGAAGGAATCTATATTGAGGATTTTGGCTGTTGGGTTTTCTTCCCCATGAGGGTTTCCCAAGATAATATTTGTGTTTTATTCTATCTGTGATTTTCTATCTTTCAGTGATCCTACTACAGTTGCTATTGGATTAAGTAATTGTAATTGTGTAACTAGAAAATTTAAAATTCCAACATGGTATTAGAGAAGGCCTGAATAGAAGCCAATTGCAGATCTAGAAGCCTAAAAGGGAGTCATTTTCAGTCTAGAGACGGTTGTCAGATAAACCAATACCATCAGAAGGCAGGATGACTACCGAAACAAATATCGATGAGAAGCTAGATGGAGCTGATAACTTCAGGGCTTGGAAGTACAGAGTAACCCTCCTTCTTGAAGAACATGAACTAGATAAGTTCATTATAGAAGAGGTTCAAGAACCTCAAGGAGATGAAGCTAGGTAAAAATATAAGAAGGACATCGTGACAGAAAAAAAAGGATTATTGCAGACTCCATTAAGGACCACCTTATCCATCATATATCATCATTATCTTCTCCAAAGCAAATGATGGACACCTTAACTCATATGTTTGAGGGAAGAAACATAAATCGAAGAATGACTCTGAGATCTCAGTTGAAGAATGTGAAAATGAAAAACTCAGAAACCATTCACTCCTACTTCTCAAGAGTGAATCAAATCAAGAAGCATATATAAGCCATTAATGACTCAATAGAAGGAGAAGGGATGGTGATGACTACCTTGAATGGCCTCCCAAGGCCATGGGATGCATTCATCCAAGGAATTTGTTCAAGAAAGAATCTTCCCAATTTCAATAGGCTTTGGGGACATTGTGACCAGGAAGAAGCTAGGACAACTGCAAGAGAAGAAAATATGGCAAATGAAGATCAAGCCCTAGTCACCCAGACCAGGAAAGGAAAGAACAAGAAAGAGCATTCTTTACCTAAGAATTTTAAGATAGATCAAAGAGACAAATAAAAGATCAGATGTTACTTTTGTCAAGAATTGGGACACTTTGTTAGAGATTTCCCCCTCATTATGGAAATTAAGAATAAGAAAGGAAGTAAGAGGCATCAAGCTCACACAACTGAATATGATGAGCCTTCGAATAAGGTTGCAAAACAAGATGAATCAAGTGATGAGGATTATGTACTTATCTCAAACCTCGCAGGTATTTTTACTCATGAAAGTGACACTTGGTTGATAGACAATGGTGCTTCCAAGCACATGAGAGGCTATGAAGACTCCTTATCTAAACTTATTCATAAAGATTCACCTCACAAGGTGAAATTGGGTGATGAATATCAGTTTCCAATCAAAGGTGTTGGAGAAGCTTTGTACAAGTTAAACTCAAGAAATCCAATGAAGATGAAGGAAGTTCTCTATGTTCCAGGTTTAAAGAAGAATCTTCTCTCAATTTAAGCATTGGACAAGAAAGGATTTAGAGTAGCATTTATTGATGTTCAAGTTCTTATGTGGCCTAGAGGGAAGACCCTTGATGATGTAATAGTGATTGGAGTTGAAGAAGGAGGACTCTACAAATTAAAAGGACATTCAGAGTCCATAATGGTTCATGATATTGTGAATCCCAATGAACTATGGCATAGGATATTTTCTCACCTACACTACAAAGCTCTTCCGGTTGTGAGCAAAATGGTGACAGGTCTTCAAAAAATCTAGCAGAACCAGATGGTGTGTGCAAAGGATGTGCATAAGGAAAGAATGCGAAGCACTCCTTTCCCAATAGAAATAGTAGAGCCAATAGAGTTTTGGACATCGTGCATTCAGACATAAATGGACCAATGTCGACATCTTTACTAAGTGGGTATGTATATTATGTATCTTTCATTGATGATTACTCACGTAAAACTTGGATTTATTTGTTAAAAGCAAAGAATGAAGTTTTTGGAAAATTCAAAAAGTTCAAGGCTCTGGTAGAAAACTTGACAGAGCGGAAGATAAAGACCTTGCTAAACATAGAGAACTTCCTAAACATGGAGGTGAATTTACCTCAGAAGAATTTAAGGAGTATTGCAAGGAAGTTGGGATTAAGAGGGAGCTTTCTACTCCCTATAACCCTCGACAGAATGGAATAGCTGAAAGGAAGAACCGAACAATCATGGAAGCAGTAAAGGACATGATCCATGATCAATATATTCCTATGCATTTGTGGGTAGAAGCGATGAAGACGACAATGTACGTACAAAATAAAATTCCCCACAAGGTGCTTGAAAAAAAGACACTCGAGGAAACATTTTCAGGAGAGAAGCCATAAGTCATCCATTTCAGAATATTTGGTTGCCCTGTATTTGTTCACGCCCCCAAGGAAAAGAGTACAAAGTTGGAACCTTCAAGACTTAAGGGAATATTTTTTGGTTACAGTGACACATCAAAGGCTTACAATATACATTCCCAATCACTGGAAAGTGGAGATAAGTAGAGATGTAACCTTCGATGAGAATGCAGCTTTCAGTAAATCCAAACAGATCTGTGCAAAAGAGGCACATGAAGAAGAGAATGAAGTTCCTAAAGTTCCTGAGGCAGTTTAATGAGAGGAAGTCATTCCATAGGATCATGACATGGTAGAACCTAATAAATCAGATGAGATACCTTCTCACAAGAGAAGACTAGCTTGAGAACAAGAGCTTATCATAGATGTAGAAAGAATTGGTGCCCCAGAGAAATATTTTAGGGAAAGTAAGAAGTTGAAGTCATATTCTAGCTACCTGACATGCTTGTGTGACATAATCGATGCATGACCTTCCAGTTATGAAGAGGCTGTAGAAAATCAATTATGGAAAGATGCCATGGAAGAGGAATACCAATCCATTATGCAGAATGATGTTTGGGATGTGGTTCCCATACCAACGGAAAAATATGTGGTGAGCTCAAAATGGATCTACAAGACGAAACACACAGTTGATGGCAGTATTGAAAAATATAAGGCAGGATTTTTGGCCCGAGGTTTCTCTCAAAAGGAAGGGATTGACTATGAAGAAAAATTTTCTCCCGTAGCAAGATATACCTCGATCATGACTATACTTTCATAGGCTTCTATGATGAAATGGAAGGTGCACCAGATGGATGTAAAGACAACCTTCTTGAATGATGAAATAAAAGAGGAAGTTTATGTGGAGCAACCACTTGGATTCGAGACACATCACAGGGAGACTCATGTGTGCACATTAAAGAAGGATTTATATGGATTGAAGCAGGAACCCATAACATGGTATGGTAGGATTGACAATTCGATGATGAGATTGGGTTTTACCAAGAGAAGTGCATATCCTAACCTTTACTTTAAGGTTGAGGATGGTGAACCGATGATTCTACTGTTGTATGTAGATGACCTATTTCTAACAGGTGCGGAAAATGTCATCAATGAATGTAAGAGAAAACTGGTTGCAGAATTCGTGATGAAAGATTTAGGAATGATGCACTACTTCTTGGGACTAGAAGTTTGGCAGAGATCAGATGGGATTTTCCTAAATCAAGGAAAGTATGTTGTGGAAATATTGAAGATGTTCAATATGTTGGACTGTAAGTCCATGGTTACCCCGATGGTATCAAACCTTAAGTTGTTGCATGATACAACTTCAGATATTGTGGATTCTACCTTATACATGAATATAGTGGGCTCGTTGATGTATAGTGGGCTCGTTGATGTATTGATGGATTCTACCATATATATGTTTTGTTGTGAACACCCTGAGTCAGCATTTGGAGCATCCCAAACAGGTTCATTTGGTTGCAATGAAACATGTGTTGAGTGTAAATGTGTTGAACCTACACAAAATAAATCTAGCTAAACAATGATACACACATTTGCAGAGAGAAAAGGAGAAAGAAGAAGAAGGAGAGAAAGAATGGAAGAATTCTCATTAACTGTTGTGAATAATGAATAATTTACACATGATATACTCTGTATAACTCAATGAATTCAACTTGAGGTGAACCAAGTCCCCATATTGGTGGTATAGAGTGATCTGGACACACGCCAATAGTTACGGGAGTGAAATTCCACCTATTCTAGTCTCTCAGGTAGTTATGGGAGTGAACTGCCACCTAGTTGAGTTAACTAGTCAACTAGTCTTCAGTTAACTAAATGAACAGAGAGTAGTGAGGAGTTAACTGAGGGAATCAAGGCTAATGCACCACTCTGGTGATGATACCAAGGCAAGTTCAAATTAGCATGGTGATGATCCCAATGCAACATCTAAACTCAACTCAACTAGTCAAACTTAAGTGTGAACTGAAAGAGAATATTCTCCAGGTGGAATATTCTCTCCTAAAATATAGGAGACTGGATAATGACTAATTATGACTAATAAAAAAACAAAAACCTTAGGAAAAATAAATCCTAGGTGTGTGTGAAGTAACTCCAACACCCCCCCTGAATATCACTATGGTGAAAATAAAGATTGGGTCCCGGCAACGAGGCCATGTTAGGTACCCAAGTACAAAAGATACATTGAAAATAAAGTGAGGAAAGAGGGAAAACCTCATGGGACACCCCCCCCCCTCAAGGTACAATGTATGTAAAAAGAAGAACTACAGTTGCTAGGCAACTGTGTCCTTCACTCCAAGACGACCTCACAGAGAATGGAATTTATTCTCAGTGAAGGTCTTGGTGAAAATATCTGTCGTCTGTTCTATTGAAGGACAGAACTGTAAATCAATGATCCCCTTGTGTACTAAGTCCCAGATGTAGTGCATGTGGATCTCGATGTGCTTCGTCCACTACCTCTGAACTAGATCTCTGTAGAACTTCAGAGTGCTCTGGTTGTCACACCAAATGACAATTGGTCAATGAAACTGAATTCCCAACTCAGTGAGAAAATTTTGCAGCCACATAGCCTGAATGGTTATGTTAACTACCCCTCTGTACTCTACCTCAGCTGAAGATAGAGTAATGGCAACTTGCTTCTTGCTCAACCAACAGATAGGCTCGGAACCAAGACTGAGTGAGTAACCAGATGTGGACTTGCGATCAATGCTATCGCCAACCCAGTCAAAATCAATAAACCCCATGATATCTAATGTAGAGTTTGTTGCATAATGAATCCCAAAGGTGATGGTGCCCTGTACGTATCGAAGGATACGCTTTGCAGCTTTCTAATGTAGCTCATGTGGCTCCTGCATGAACCTGGAAACTGCTCCAACTGCATATGAGAGGTCTGGTCTGGAGTGTGTGAGATACAACAAGCTCCCCACTAGTTGTCTATATAGTGTGTTGTCAACCAGTGGAGTCTCCCCGCCATCCTCAAGTTTGACTCCTGATAGGAAAGGAGTCAGAGCAGACTTGCAGTCTGTCATGTGAAATCTCTCAAGGAGATCTCGTGCATACTTGGCTTGAGACAGTTTGATGCCTGATGCATCCTGACTGATCTCAAGTCCAAGGAAGAAGTGTAGCGGACCCATGTCTGTCATAAAAAACCTGTCATGAAGAATCCTCTTGACTGCAACAATTGCTGAAGTTGAGAAACCGGTGATTAACAAATCATCAACATACAGAACTAAAAGTAGAAGTGAATCAACCGTCTTGAGCATGTATACATTCGGGTTTGATTTACAATGTACAAAGTTTTGTGACAATAGGTAGGAGTCCATCTTGGCATACCATGCCCTCAGAGCCTGTTTGAGGCCATAAAGTGACTTCTTCAGTCGACAGACCAAAGATGAGTCATGCATAAATCCCTGGGGCTACTCAATGTAGATCTCCTCAGAGAGATCACCATGAAGAAATGCATTCTTCACGTCCATCTGATGGACTTCCCATCTCTTGGTTGCTGCAATGGAAAGTGTCAATCGAATGGAATCCATCTTCGCTACTGGAGCAAAGGTCTCATCATAGTCAATACCATGAACCTGCTGAAAGCCTTTGGCAACAAGCCTGGCTTTGTATCTGCTGATCTGTCCATCCACTGCACTCTTGGTCCTATAGACCCATCTGCATATGACAAATTTCCTCCCAGAAAGAAGGGGAACCAGATCCCAAGTCTGGTTCTCGAGGAGGGAGTTGTACTCCTCCTGCATGGCGGATTCCCAAAAGGGATTTCCAGCAGCCTCGCCATAAGACTGTGGATCTGAAGACTGAACCAAGAAAAGATGCCTGGAAGGAAATGGTTTAGTGGAAATGAGTGTAACAGGAGGCTCCTCGAAATCAAATCGAGTCCTCCTAGTATCGGTTGGATCACCAACGAGATCCCCTACATCCTGAAGAGTAGTCTATGCCCACTTGGGCCTCTGCTCTGACTCTGCAACTGCATCTAGATGCTTTGACTCTACATCTGACTGTACTGACTCTGAATCCTCCGAGTCCTCTAAATTAGAACTCTCATCTGAAGAAGAGTCGGCATGTGCATGCTCATCATATCGAACAGGTGGAAGAGTGAAGGTGCCTGCATGCGGCTGCTGAGGTACATGTGAGACACGTTCCTCTAATTGGACACTACGCTCAATGATGAGCTGGTCCAAGGAAAGATCAATAAGCTGATATCCCTTCACACC
>ML780800.1:305158-318117 GCA_009831015.1 Picea engelmannii
AAGCTTGGTGTGGTCCCTCTTCAGAGGGAGTGACAGGTGGAACCCATCCAACATGAAAAAGGGTTGGCACTGAGTATGGAAAAATCTCATCTAGCATGAAAAAAGGTTGGCACTGAGTCCAGTGGGTTTCATCCAGCATGAAAAAGGGCTGGCATTAAGACATGAGTGCACATGATCAGACATTGTTGCATCGCATTGAGTGGATGTCCCGGGGACATGTTCTAGCTATTGAGAGCTACCCATAGACCTTGGTTGCATGCGGTGAAGTCATTTTGCACTATGGATATCCAAGGATGTATAGATTCGCATGTTCAACAATCAATGGATGTGAGCTCGTGCGGTATCAGACTTGGAGTCTATGTCTAGAAAGAATACCTTCTTAGTTAAGAGGGAGTGTTAATATTTTTGGTGTAACTACGAAAGATATTATTGTATATTTGTTTTAGTCAAACCTTTAAAAGGTTATTATAATTATATTGTACAAGTCGGCTCAACATAAATTATTGTATTATTGGTATTTTACTTATAATTATAAAAATCCCCATTGTGGCTAGTCGGCCCCGTTTTATGGGTTAGCTAGGTCAAGAGTCATGTCTCTTCAAGAGACACCATTGTGTATAAATAGAGGATAAGTTCCTCTCATTTGGACACACACTCACACACTTCTCTTGTGCATCTTGGAGCGCATAAGAAGGTTTGGCGCACAAGTCTTGGAGACTGGTTCTTTTGGTGTTTTGGTCTTGGTATTTCTTGGAGAGCTATAGCGCATCATTGTACTGGTTGAAGGAATCTATATTGAGGATTTTGGTTGCTGGTTTTCTCCCCCACGAGGGTTTCCCAAGATAATCTGTGTGTTCTATTGTGTCTATAATTGTCTATCTTTCAGTGATCCTACTACAATTGTTATTGGATTAAGTAATTGTAATTATGTAACTAGAAAATTTAAAATTCCAACATCTACATCATGGCTCGTGTCATTTGCATCATGTTTGTGTCAATTGCATCATGGTTGCATCAAATTAGCATCCCCTGAATAGATATAAAAATTCATACTGACAACATAATGGGGTATCCAATAAAAAATTTACATGTTATGAAATTGTTGTTGTATCTACACACAATTTCAATGCCATTCTTCCAGAGAGTTCCAACTCATCCTTGACAAGAGTGCAATTCACAGAACTTGATGTGAAGAATCATAAGGTAACTATGAAGGGAGCAATATAGAATAAGAGGTTACAAACATATATGATGTAGGAGCATCCTTGGTCTTGAAAAATAACCTACCTAGAAAATTAAAGGTTGTTTACATTCATGTGAGAGTTAGATAGAACCATACTTCCTGAGATTGTAACCACAAATGTGTTCTATTTGAGGCGAAGAAGAAATTTTTGTGGACATATTACTAGGGATGTGGATAGCAAAAGGTTTCATTGATCATATAACTCAAAATTGAAACCTTATGGATATGGGATGAAGTTACCTATATATCATTGTTTGATAGAAATAAAAGTTGAATGGTGCATGTATGTAAGCTAGATTCAAAGAAGGCAGTGACTTTCATATACAAGTGAAGCGTTTGATCCAATGATTATTTGTGATATAGAATTATCGCCATTTTCACTATTTCATAGATGGAACTAAACTAGGAGCATGTTGAATAGGTGGCAATCTTGCAGATTTCATAATTTCAAATTTGTTATCCTAGTTTATTGACAACCCATGTATTGGTTGAGTCCTTAACAACCATGACAGATCATATATGTTGAATTTATTGTAGTTTATGTGAATTTCCACAAGAAATTATTTTCCATGCTATTCCAACTATGAATTCCCGAGGTTGATTGACTGTGGGGTCTCATGTTAAGGCTCATTATGGAACCCAAGGAATAAATTGACCATGGGGATTCAGTAGTCTTTAAATATCATGGAGTATTGACCAAAACAAATACAACTTAGGGTCTTTTGGTTTGAATCTTCATCCCAATAATTAGAAGGGTTGAGTCCACCACAATTATCTCACCACCTAAAAACCTAGATGCTCACTGTGAGTTGGGTAACACTTCCTAGACATGAATTGTAACATCACAATCTCTATGAAAATAAAACATTCAAACCAATCAAATATCAATCAATTCAATGATAGTGAAAAAGTGTTGCTACCAATAGCATTTTTTGGGGGTGGAGTTAAAATTACAACTTGTTTGAAACAATGGCCTTAACAACTAGTGATGTTACAATCAAAATCTTAGAATTAACCCTCAAACCAAAAAGCAATGCTAGATCAATAACACCCCCTTTTTCGATCTTAAAATTGTTGCAATTATGGAACCATGGCCTTAACAATTAGTATCATGACAACAATAATACTAAAATCAACCCTTGAATTCAATCGTACTATTACCAGTAGCACCCTTTTTTTTTTTTGCTTAAAACCAAATATGTGCCTAATCCTCTCTCCTCCACATCATCATTTTGTATCTAAATTTTTTTGTTTTGTATGCCTTTTTTTTTATTATTTTTTTAAGTTTTTGCATTTTTTTTAAATGTTTTTTTTTTCAATTTTTGTTTTTCATGATTTTTCCCTTTTGTTTATTTTTTAAATAATAATTAATTTTTCATTTTATTAATTTTTTTTGTTTTTTGTTTTTATTTTTATTTTTTTTTTATTTTTAATTTTCATTTAATTAGCCCTTCTTTATTTATTTTTTAATTTTTCCGAGTGCAGTGGAGAGAGGATTGGACATAGATTTGAGGTTTTTAATGTATTTTTGCTTTCTTTTTCTAAATTAACAAAATTTAATGTTTTAATAATGTTAAAAACAACAATTTTTAAAATTTTTTAACAATGAAAAAACAAGAAAAAACATCGTTAAAAAAATAGACATTTTAAACAAAATTGAAAAAACAACATTTGAAGAAAAATGTTGATACTTTATAACTAAGAAGATTCAAAATGTCAAAAAACTACCTCAAAAAAAATGGGTGATCCTGGAGTACCACGTTTTGAAATAGGGGTAAAAGCAACCATGACGAAATGAAACCTCTAAGAAAATGAGAACTTTGTAGGGTTCTCGTCAAGTAGGTAACTAGATTATAGGAGGAGGCCGACTAGAATATAATTAACGTGATGACGAAGGAGGAAGTGGTCGTAGGAGACCCATGAGACTAGAGAGTGTAGAATATGTGCTTTTCCTTGCAGTGATGGTGAGGACAATGATGGAAATAGTGGATACCATGGAGGTATCCCAAAGGAGAGGTATTGTCCATGTGGTGTAGAATTCTAGAGATGATGAAGCAGAATCAAAGACTATGGGAGAAGAATTGGAAGAACAAGTGACAATTGAGGAGAGGATAATTAGAGCAATCAACATATTGGAGGTAAACCTAAATTTGATACTTGTGTATATTCTAAAAGTTTAAATCCTAGGGAATTGATAGATTGGATATGATAAATGGAAAATTTATTTGAAATTGAGAAGATTAGAGGTCGTATAAGGGTTAGGTTTGCTTGTATAAAAATGAAGATTCATGCTTCTTTTTGGTGGGATAATTTCAAATGAATAGAGTGATGTGTTTTTCTCTTTTTGGTTTTGTTGAACCTCGTCGTGAGTTAAAAAATGCATTGGAACCAAAAACACAGTCACGGAGCAACCGAGGAACTAGAACAAGTGAGCCAGTGATGTGTTTTAGCCTTTGGGGCTTAGTTAGACATTGCCATGAACTAAAAAAACACATAGGATACAAAAAAACAACATTGGGGAGCCTGTGGCAACAAAACAAGAGAGAAAATCATGCATTTTCCCCTTGGGTAATTGTTAGACCCTGCCACAACTGAAAAAACACTTCAAAGGGTAAAACACACTAATCAAGCAACTAAGAAAGCAAAGCAAGGCATCCACTGCTGCATTTTTCCTTGGGATGGCCCCGTCAGGGCCCAAGCAAGCTAAAAATGAATTCTAGGTGAAAGCATGGATGCATTATCGAAGCAAGAAGGGAACTAATGCATTTTTTATTAAGGTACGTTCTTTGACTTGTTGGTGCAACATTTTTCCTATTGACTGATCTTGGGCAATAAGATTTTCCTTGTAGATATTAGATCATGCATGATTAAGTTTAGACACACCTTTCATGCTTAACACCATCCTTTTTGGTTTTTCATGATGTTTCAGGAGGCATACTTGGCTACCAAAATGATTGTTACATTTATTTGAACTCGATGGGAATTCTAATTAAAAATCAAGTTTCTTTAATAGGCATAGAGAAGACTTTGAAACCATTGTACAATGCTCGAATATCAAATTTGAGTTTTAACCTTGTTCCTCATACTTGTTTATCTCCCTATCAACTAGTTATATGCATCACATTGCATCGCTACCTTGATTATTAGTTCATTGACGAGAATTTATTAAAACAACAATGATTGATGAGAAATCTTAATTGATGAATTAAGCATCGTTTCTTGTGCCACAAGTGATTGGAAGTTGTCAGAATGATATTATGCATTTGTGGGAGGGGAACAATACTTCATGTTTCTCTTATTCGACAATTTCATTTCGTGATTTTAATCATTTTTAGTTAACCGGACCTTATTAACTCGTTAACTAACTATGTTTGTTTTGTTGTTTCGATGCATTTAACGAATTATCATGACAACCAAGGTAATGCATCTTCTTTTATCTTATGAACATTATAGTATAAGCATGGCTTGGCATTATCATAATATGTTTGCAAAGGCTTATGTATGCAGAGAGTTGACTTCACAAGTGGGATGAAAGGGAATGGATTCATGATTGAAGTGCTAATGCAACTTCACTTAAGTACAAGAAGGGAAAAGGTACTCTAGATCAGAGTAAGCAAGGAGGGATGAAAAGTGTTTTCCCCAAGGCAAGAGAAAGGCCATTTTTTGAGTAAGCTTCATGCCTGAAGAAGAATGAGGGAAAGAAGATTAGCCACATTTTGTATTTTTCATTTGTTGCATTTCATTCCTTGCATCCTCCCCATATTCATTTACATTCCTACATTCTACATTGAATAATTTAGATTAATTTAGATAAAGAGCATAACATAGCATCTTACTTTGCATATGGCAGTCGAGTTGTTACTAGATATCTTTCCATTCCAATGGAGAAAGGTCTAATAAGGATTTTTTTCCCAATAAGTATATGTGGTTGATGAGGGTTAGTTGTTCATATCAACAAGTTGCACCCAGAGGGATTGTATTAATGATCTCATAACCTATGCACATAAGTGGTTCAAAACCCACCCCCATGTCTTTCAACTTTTCAAGCCCCAAGGGTTAGCTTAATCAATTGGACTAAATCGGTTGGACCATCCCCCAAAGGCATGTTCCCAATGGGGTCATCTGCTTCAATCCAGTCAATTCCTCAGGGTTACTAGTGGCTCTTGTGGCTAGTGGTTGACATTGTACCTCATATGAATATTCAAGGGAATATGTGAAATATTGTAATGTTTTCCTTTGGATACACACACACACATGCCCCAAGGGATATAACACAATTGGTTCAACCCTTTCCGCTAAAATGTAATGCACATGGTGATTGTGGGATCCATTTGTGCAAGGTTGAAGAAGGGGGAAATCCATGAAATGGTGTTGGTAAGGTACCAACTTCCCCATTCCTTGCTTAAATGTGGGAGGGAGGGAATAATTATCTCTTTTGAAAAAATATATCTCTATATAAATCATAATATACATTTGGGTGTAACGAAAAGGTCGCAACCCTTTCAATATTTCTTTATATACGAGCCTTGTGCTTTGTATTGTAACATCATGGAAGATTGGACTTATTGGATATTTTCCTTTTGAGCATATTTGTGTCATTATTAATGTTGTGTAGAATCATAAAATGTAATATAATTGATCCTCCACTTATAATCCATTGGGATTGAAATCCTTTCCTTAAAACCAACTCGATTTGCTTCATTCTTCCTCACCTTGATTCTCGCTACAAAGATCCATCTCCCTCCAACTTGTGGTCTCCCTTGCATGTTTCAAACCAACTCAACCACCACATTGTAACAGTTCAACTTACCTCCTTCTTGGCATGGCCCATTCTAAGATTTAATGATTGCTACGGGGAAAATCCCCCTACACTGGGTCTAAGGTAAAGGAAAAGCGATAACTCCCTTAAAATATTGTTCTACCCTTGATCTACCCCAAAACCATCTAAACAAAGTGACAAGAGAGAAAGGAAAGAGAGTTAATGAGTGCACCTTTAGCCATTGCGGTTGGTGTAGACCTCTTTCACTTGTTTCCGCCTCCTAGATCATGGATCTACTCCCAAAGCTGACCTACAAAAGATTAGGAATACAATGCAACAACATATGCAATCTCTACTGATCACTTTAAAATTTTAGACATAGATATAAATGCTCAAATTAACAAAAGAATGTAAACATAGGGTTTTGGGACAAGGATGAACTCTTTTATTCAATTTCAAGATAAAAAGGATTACAACTTTCGTTAGCAACGGCTCCACGAACCAAGTCTAGGCTCCTTTGTAGTGGCTCCAAGTGCATCAATCCCACATTAGCTTCTTGCAACCAACATATCACCAAGGGAAGGAGGAAGGGTTGCATAAGGAGAAATGCTAGAGGGGAAGCCTGAGGCTAAAACTCAAAATGGGATGCAAAACTTGGGCTAAGAAAGTGAAGGGATTTTGGCAGAGTTTTCGTATTCTGTTATTCATTTTTATAAATGACTCCCCAAGACCTCTTTTTATATGAGAAAAAGATGGTTATTCAGTTTGGGGATGGGCTATAAGGGGAAAAATGGTTAGTAAATTCTCCATATCCTGTAAACTCCATCGAATTCCGCGTAATTTTATATTGTTTGCAACTTTTGGAGGTAAACGCGAGCTATCTAGCATGCAACATGCGTGTGTACACGGTCTAACTAGCATGCAACACACATGTGTACGCGGGCTATTAGTTCAACAGGGCACGTACACTTTCCAAAAAATGGGTTTTTAAAAGGAAGCCTCAATAATATTTTGGAAAAATATGCATATGAAATGGCCAATGTCTTGTATGCACAGATAATGCATTTAGGACTATAACATATGCCCCCTAATGTGTGAGGTCAGAAGAACAACTGATGGCCAAAATACATTACAATATATTTACACAGTGGGAAGGCACATAGTTGAATGAGCTCAAGACAAGTGTTCGCGAGCATGTCATCTGAAAAATAATGATAAACTCTCTGAGGCGGGCATACCCATACTCGAGATGAACTAAACATGGATGCCAATCAAGTACACTGCAAATCCATGTCATATATGACTACTTAGACAAAATATAAATGTCCATATAAAGTGCATTTGCGAATAATACGCAGTGCATTTACATCTCAAGATCATCTGAAGATATACAAGTACAATATGATATGCATCTTCAAGAAGCATTGATCCCTATGGCTGGAGATGAGGACTTCATAGCTTGAGCAACAACTTCAAGATCTTCAAAAGATCATATAGGAGTACAATAAGAGTGTAAGACTCACTACTCTGAGGTCTTCGACATGTCGTCGGGGAAAGATTGGAGGATTTTGATCATCAGGCACAAAACTTCATTGATTTTGAATCTGAACTTGACTAGATTCTCGGGATGGCCAACTCATGAAAGTCAAGAGATAAACTACAGAATGGTCGACTCAGGTTGGATAAAACTTCCCTTGGACAAAATCACGACAAAGTGATGAGACTTAGGCAACATACTATTGACATAAGTCTACGATACAAGAGGCACCACAAACTCTCCATATGTTTGGAAGGTTTACCAAACGAAGGAAGACACAACTCTATGTAACAAGAACAAATTCCTAAGGTCATACTAGATCCCAATGCTTGGCTAACAAACAAAAGGATGTGTTTTGTCCAAGGGTGACTATCTTGTTGTTGATAAAAGAGAATGTATATTTTGTCCCCTCTTTTTGGAATATTTGACTTTTTTTTCTTTTTCAAATTTTTAACCAGCTTGAAAAAGAACAAAATAATGCTACGTTACAAAGGAGGAACGAGTGTCACGGGAAAGCAAACTAGTTCCAAGCGCATGGAACATACTGATGCTAAATTCAAGGAGAGATGTGCAGGATAAGGACACTCAGAAAAATACTTCCATGGGCCAAGGTGTCAAATCGCGAGGGAAAAAGTGCTACAAGGCTTGCATTTAAAGAATGCTTTGAAGGTTTAGATAATAACAACATGAAGCTGGAATTAGTCCAAAGACGCAAGGATGAGATATCTGATGCGATTAAGTATGACACAACAAGATTCCTTCCATGTGGAGTTTTACGAGCCTAGAGAAGGTAAGCTTGGTGGTTTTTCAAGTTCAGAGAGTCTGAAAAACACTAAAAGAAGACTCCAGAGTGTTCATTTTTCGTAATTAGTCCAGTTAGTTCGAAAAAGGATTAAACTTATACCAAAAGGATGTCTCTTCAAAACCATTTTAACGAGTGTGACTAAGACAAGATCACTAAGCTATATTTTCAATTTTAAGGAGTCTGAAAATAGCTTAACTATGGACTCACAACCTTTTTCTAAGTTTAGTTTCCTTAGCCCAAAAAAGTATAAAATATAACTTAGGAGAACTTTCCCGGTGAGACATGTCTCTCGAGGCATACCTTTTTCCTGTTGAGATTTGGGTACCTTGGAAAGTGGTCCCCATGTTCTTATGAGTCTTTAAGCACAAAGGGGCAGACTATTACCCTTGTACTTTACTTTGTGATTCTAATTTCACTTTGACTTAGGAGATTTAAGTCAAAAGTGAAATATGTCACTTAAGTCATAACGTGACAATTAATTCACAAAGTGGGTGAATTAATAGACATAAAGCAACTAAGGAAAGTGGGTTTCCTTAGTGAGATTTTTGGATGAGATCTCACCCATTGATTATACTTGGCTAGATTGGATCTAGGCCATTGATCTATTAGGGCTTGGCCAAAGGAGGCTAAAGGAGGGTATAGTGTGTTTTTGAGATTCATTCTTCACTTGTGAGTTTTGGAGAGGAAGAGGAGAGGGCACATTTCTCAAGGAGAGGAGGGCGCACTTGTATGAGAGCTTGAGGAGGAAGCTTGTGCTAGTTTTAGGGAGCTTGGAGAAGCCTTCCATGGAGGCATGACTACATTTCTAGAGGAGGGCGCACACATTTGTTGGAGGGTGCATTTGCTAGAGAGGAGGGTGCAACCTTGAGAGGAGGAGCACATTTCTAGTTGGAGGAGCTCTACCCATTACCTGTTGGCTCACTCCCATGGTCTTGGCTCACTCTTGTGCTATGGAGGAAGCCCTATGGAGTGAGGGCTCATGAGTCTAGAGGAGGAGGCACATTCTATGGAGGTAGGCACATTTTCTTGAGAGGAGGGCACATTCTTAAGAGGAGGGAACATCAAGCAAGGGCTTGGCCTATTCTTTGTGGGTTCTCACTAGTAGAGAGGAGGCGCACTTCATGAGGAGATGAGGGTTCTTGGCTAGGGAGGATTCACTCCTTATTTTAGTTTTTGCATGTGTGGGGGGCGCACTTCAGAGGAGGGGCAGTCCATCACTTGGAGGAGGTTTTTCTATTGAGAGGGAGACTACTTCAAAGTCAAGGACAAAGACAAGGCAAGTTCAGAGGCAAGCAAGAGCAAAGGCAAATCAAAGGATTAGGATAAAGACAAAGGAAAGCAAGAGGAAGAAGGCTCACTAAGTCAAGGGGTGCCTTAGTTCACAAGGCTTGTGGGAAAGTCTTCGAGAAACTCCAAGGCACCAAAGAGTGGTTTCTATTGTACCAGGTTCACTTGTTTATGTTTCTTGTGTTGTACATTTTTCTTTGAGGTTTTCTATATACATATATTCCAAACTAGTTTTCCCCAGGGGGGTTTATCCAGGGTCATGTTGACCAAAAATACCTATGTCAAATTTATGCATGCTTATAAGTGTAGATCAACATTTTAATGTTCAAAGATCTAGAGGTAGTGTTATGTGTTTTAATTTATTATGCATGTGCTAACATTGAGTAAAGAAAACACTTGCAAGGGAACCTTAAAAGAGCACTTAACCATCAAATATTGAGCAGAAAGTTGGGTGACTATTTTATGTCCTAAAATAGAAAGAAACGACATCCACACAGTTGAAACTTAGAGCCATACTAAGTTCAAGGATAGACCTTAGGTGGAAGCCTCGTAGGACCTCATAAAATCTACATGGTATCAGAGCTAAAGGTGGCTTAGACTTGCTGATTTTGGAGCACTTTTGTGGGAAGTTTTGTGAGGTTTTATATCATATTTGTTGGCTATTTTGGATGGAAAATTTTCAGTCCAAAATAGTGGGTAAAATTCAGATCTGAAGGTAACTCTCATTTAGTGCCAGTTGGACAACTCAGAGCAGATTTTGAACAACTAGTTGACAGTGTTTGTGGAAATTTGTGGGCTGATTTTTGACACTTGTGGACAACCTCTTTTCACACTTGCGTGGATAGGAGTGAGGTTGTAGTGTACGACCTCTTTTCACACCTATTTTTTAGGAGTGAGGTCGGGGTTTCACTTGCCTCTTTTCACAACTGTGTTGATAGGAGTGAGGCAACGTTCCTTTTCATTTGGAGCATCAGAGTGAGCGCAGTTTGATAGACATGTCAGTATCTCATATGCGTGTTGAGGACAGGCTAGCCGAGGCTAGCAACCGGTCATCTTGGAAGACGAGGATCATCTTTGTCTTAGAGGACCTCGAGCTATGGGATACAGTTGAGGCAGTTTTTCCCGTTCTTCCTGTCAGTGCCCCAGTCTTGTTGGCATATTTCAGTAGGAGGAACAATAAGGCAAAGAGGACCATTTGTGATGCAGTCAAAGATCATATTATTCCCCACTTGAATGAGAAGACTTATGCATGGGAGATGTGGGCATCTCTATGCAATTGTATGAGAGCTCTATTGAGAATCAGAATTTGGTTCTTCATGATCGACTGAGGGGAATTCGCATGCTCGAGGATGAGTCGGTTACTTCATTCCTTGGTAGATACACCCAGATTAGAGACGAGCTTAGAGCTGTTGAAGAGGTGGTGGATCCCAACTCTATGGTGAGGACATATTTGAACAACTTTACCAAACCATGGGGTCCATTCGTATGCGACATTGTTGTCAGGGAGGTTATGCTTACATGGGAGAGGATGTGGGATGACTTCGTCCAGGAGGAGACTAGGCTAGTGGTAGAGGTTTATGGAAAGTAGCAACAACAACAACAACAATCAGTTTCGGGTGATGAGGACCTTGCTCTTTGGATAAAGGGCAAGAAGAAGATCGGTCATGGAGGTCGGCAGGGTCCCAAGTTTGGGGCCCCACCACAGGGAGGAGAGAGCAGCGGAAGCAGTGGGTAGAAGAGAGACATGAGCATAGTGAGATCTTTTTCTTGTGGAGAGATGGGTCACTATGTAGGACAATGTCCCAAGAAGAAGAAGAAGCAACAGGGTGTGTCAGCAACTATAACAATGAAGATAGAGTTTGAGGAGAAGTTAGAGAGAGAGTGTGTGATTTCATGACTACTTTGTCTGTTGTTACACCATCCAACATTAGATGGGGAGACAAAGTTGATGAGGACTGGCTGACTCACAAAAGTGATTTAGAGGGATAGCGGACTTAGTGTCCCTAGACATATTCAAAGTGGGTGACTGGTCCACCAAGTATAGCTATAGTTTTAGAGCAGCCGAGCAGACAGAGAGTTGGTGCTACAACTTCAGATCATCACAGGTTGATGAGAAGGAGCAGCAGGGCACCACAAAGGCTTGAGCCTCACTTAGCTTCTGAGATGGGTAGATTAGGTTTTGGATTCACTTCAAGTGGAAGTGACTTTGCGAGAGGCCAAGTTGATGACTCTTGGTGAGATACCAAGAGGGGAAGACTCTTAGTGAGATGCTAAGAGTAGTGACTCTTTGTGAGATGCCAAGAGTAGTTGGAAATCCTTGGTGGGAGACCAAGGTGGAGATATTTGGTGTGATGTCAAGATCTAGGTGATCTTGGATAGATGGAGAGTTAGTTCCATTTATAGATCACACAGATTGAGAAGATCTGTGACAGAGTCCACTTTCAGTGATCAACGTACATCCATACTCATCAAGTATATGCCAGGAGGAAACCATGTCCTTTGCAGGGATGCGATTGGTGGTGACGAGCACTTTCCTCGGTAAGAGGGAGTGTTGAGATTTGGGTACCTTGGAAAGTGGTCCCCGTGTTCTTATGAGTCTCTAAGCACAAAGGAGGAGACTATTACCCTTGTACTTTACTTTATGATTCTAATTTCACTTTGACTTAGGAGATTTAAGTCAAAAGTGAAATATGTCACTTAAGTCATAAAGTGACAATTAATTCACAAAGTGGGTGAATTAATAGACATAAAACAACTAAGGAAATTGGGTTTCCTTAGTGATATTTTTGGATGAGATCTCACCCATTGATTAGACTTGGCTAGATTGGATCTAGGCCATTGATTTATTAGGGCTTGGTCAAAGGAGGATAAAGGAGGGTATATTGTATTTTTGAGATTCATTCTTCACTTGTGAGTTTTGGAGAAGAAGAGGAGAGGGTGCATTTCTCAAGGAGAGGAGGGCACACTTGTATGAGAGCTTGAGGAGGACGCTTGTGTTGGTTTGAGGGAGTTTGGAGAAGCCTTCCATGGAGGCATGGCTACATTTCTAGAGGAGGGCGCACACATTTGTTGGAGGGTGCATTTTCTAGAGAGGAGGGCACAACCTTGAGAGGAGGGGTGAATTTCTAGTTGGAGGAGCTCTACCCATTACCTGTTGGCTCACTCCCATGGTCTTGTCTTACTCTTGTGCTATGGAGGAAGCCCAATGGAGTGAGGGCACATGAGTCTAGAGGAGGAGGCACATTCTATGGAGGTAGGCACATTTGCTTGAGAGGAGGGCACATTCTTGAGAGGAGGGTGCATCAAGCAAGGGTTTGGCCTATTCTTT
>ML780800.1:367555-383605 GCA_009831015.1 Picea engelmannii
GTTTAGTTTTAGTAGTTTATTTTGAGAGGTGTTTTTCCCCACTCAAGTTCAATTTTTGCAAGTGATATGTTATATTCTTGATGTTAAGGCGAATTTAAAAAGATTATTATGTAAATGTAGTAGATACTGATAAAAAACAAAAATAGTATAAATTCATTTTAATTCACCTTTAAAACATTCAAAAATTTATATATATATTTTATTTCTTATTTAATACTTAATAAATTAAAAGTTAATATGTTTATTTATGAAATCTTGTAACATATTATTCTTAAGAACATGATTATTCATTCAAAGAAGCTCGACAACACATAAAAAAAAGTTGCACCTAATATTAATTGGGGCACCACTACTAATGAATATTGGGGCACCACGACTAATGAGTTCTTAGGAGGGTTGTGTTGACCATAGCAATCACTCAAGTCATTTGATGACTAAGTCATATAAGTTAACTTAATAGTCGACCAACTATTGGTATGAAACAATAATATGATGGATGGTTGTAGGTGTCTAATCTACACGATGAGTAGAGATACTCAATCGATTATTTAACAATATTTTTTTTATTATCATTTTAGAGGTTGTGGAACCAACATCAATTTATGAAGACCCCTTTATATATGAGCTATTACCCACTATACCCAAAGTGAATGGTAAAGGTTGTTATTATCGACATTATGTACTAATACATCATAGTAATATATGGAAGAAAATGTGAAAAAATCCTTATACTATACTAAAAGTATATAAAAATGATTGGAGTATAAAGGTTTTTAAATTTTGATTTTGATTTTAATTTTAATTTTTAATTTTAATTTAAAATTTAATTATGATTAATTTTTTTATATTTATATATGTATTTATTTTTAATTAAAAGTTAATTAAATAATTCAAATTAATTTTTAAAATATTAGTTGAAATAATTTATTATATATTATGAACACAAATATATATAAATAAATAATGATTAAATAATAATAATTGTTACTCAATAATTAAATATGTTATGAAGAGATAAATTTTTTTTTATGAAAGGTCATGTTTTTTTTTTATAGGAGAGCACCTTTGTGTGGGTATATATACAATCTTCATTCTCAATTGTAATATTCTCATCTCATTTATTCTTATACATTTATTAAATATATTATTATTTCATCCTAAATGAATAACTTTATATTTAAGATATTTTGGATAATTTATGTCTGAACGAACTTTGTTAGAGCGATGTCTGGTCCTGGCCATTGGCCACACTTATTCAGACTTTGTCTAATCCGACCTTTAACCAAACTTTGTCTTTTCAGAGTTTCTTTGATTTTGATCTTTGACCTCAACCAACCTTTGGCCATTCATAATTTAGATTTTCTATTGAAGAAAAAAAATATAATTCCGATGTTATATACCAGTCATAAATAAATAAATTATGCAGTTGCAGAAGAAGAAGAAAGAGGAATTGTGAAGAGATTCCATCGTAAAAAAGAGTGAGAAGAATTCGATGTCATCCGTACATTTACTAGCAGTCCGTACGATTTGGAAATAACTATTATGTTTGAACATCCATTGAATTAATTGCAAGCCATGCATTTTTAATTAGAGACCGCGTGATTCATTAAATTTGCTTCCTTTACAACTTAGTTAAAGCACATATTTTTCATTAACAGTACATACTATTAAAATTTAGTTGTCGTACGATTTGGGTCGTACATGTTGTACGTACTATCGCTGTATTGTCTTTCGTACAACCAAAAAATATGCATGTCGTACTTGGTTTCGATCCATACAATCATCAATTTTTTGTTGCAATCAGTGAATCAGTTGGCAGTAGTCTAAACGTTCTACCTTTTGGGAGTTTTCTGACCACTTGTTCCGTTTGATTTTGCCTGAAATCCGGTGATGAATGGTTGGATCTGAAGATTTGAGTGGCCAAGTTTGTATAATTGGAGTGCCCCATGGCTTTTTCAACATGTTGAGTCCATTTATGCATTCAGAAAGGCAAGTTAAATAACATAAAATAAAGATTTTGTCCAAATTTACATCATCAGATTCCGACTAATTCCTATCAAAAAAACCCAAAAGGTAAAACGTTTAACCAACACTAAATCAGTTGTACTCTATACTTTCATCAACCATAAACATTCATCGTATTTTTTGATTGGTGTGAGTAAATTTTTGTAGAAACTGTGAGTACTATTGTGTTCGTACATGTATCGTTTAGACTCGACCTTACAAAATAATGATTAATTAATCAAACAAAATTTATAACCTGCCATATGATTTCTTTGTTAAGGATTAAGAAGCCGACATTAGTGTATGAGGGAACATATCCATTACTAAAACAACCTTTAATTAAGGGATTGATATAAACTATAAAAGGTATAAGTATAAGGATTAAAAACAAAGATAAGCAAGCTTTATTTAAAAGAAGAAGAATAAATATTATCGAAAATAAATCAAGTAATATTAAGATACCTTCAAGGAAAGAGAAAAAAAAAGAAAAAGAAATATTATCGAAAATAAATCAAGTAATATTAAGATAAAGCAAAAAAAGAAAAGGTGATATCAAATTACTTTTTCCAAGGAAAAATATATATCCGAGTAGAATTATTAAAAGAAATTATAAGACATGAAAGTGACAAAAGAGTGAAAGGATGAAGTTCAAATTTGAAGTTTTAAGAAATGCACCATTAAAAAAAGAAGATTTAGTTTAATTATCAAAGAGGTATATAAACGCTTTCTAATAAGGAAATATCTATTGTAAATTATGAATGAAAGCAAAATGGAGTCTAGAAATAAAAAAGGAAGATTTCCTAAGACTACAAAAAAATATGTGTTAATGCTACTTAGAATTGAAGGGACACTTGCAGGGAAGGATGTCACTATTTTTATTGATCCTACTAAGCATGGTAGTTATGTTAGTATCGAATGTGTTGACCAATTATTGATTCCTAAGTCAAATATAATTGAAGAGATAAATACGTGGAATGAAAAAAAAAATAGCATAAGCAATTTACAACTGGACATTGGAGAATATACTTTTGTAGCGCAATTCGTTGTTAAATCCTTATGGAACGGTGGCGGTGACATAATTTTGGGTGCACCCTAGATGGAAACACTAGGGACATTCATTTTAAACACGAAGAATAAATTTTTGACATTCTCATATAAGAAGAAAAAGATAACATTACAAGACACTACATCGAAGCTAGATTCAATAACACTAGAAGACTTTAGGGATATCTCAAAAGTGATACTTCAAGAAAATAAAAAATCAATGCAAAATATGTAAAAAGAAATTGATAAAATTACTACAGATAAAAACAAAGAAATTTCTTGCCTCAAGAATCATATTCATAAATTGATCGCCTAGATTAAGAGGTTGAAAGGTGAGAATAAGTCGCACCAAGAAACATCAAAGCAACTTACCAACAAAAAATCACTAATTGATAAGAAAAAAATGGTTGATCCCATTGAAATCAAGAAATCATCAACTGTAAAAATCCAAGTTGCAGAGAAAGGAACAAATATGAGTCCAGTTGAAGTCAAGACAGTGTCAGATGTTGGAGTATAAACAAGGGAAGCTCCAAGTATATATAATAATAGAAGTTCATCAATTAACCAAACAACATCAATGCGTGAAGAAAATCATATATCGAAATTAAACCAAGAAAACAATACAAACATGATAAGGGAAATTAATGTTATAATAACTTCTTTTTTCAAAAAGAAAATTCGCTCAATTATATTAGTGAAAATATAATTTTTTACGTATTCTTGACAATACAGATGTTCATAGCAGAACTAGTCCAAAGACCATGCTCATAAACATAAACTACTACATCCCCAAAGTAACTAGAAATTCACTAGAGAAGATAACCAACATGCAGGATGCAAAAGGAGAAACAAAACAGGGATAAACCCCAACAAAACCTAGAAAATAAACTATACCAGAAGTCGCATGCCCCCAAAGGACCTCAAAGTGTTTACCCAACACCGCATGCCCCCAAAGGACCTCAAAGTGTTAACCGAAACACCGCACACCCCTAGTGTGGACCTCGAAGCTCTGGCCCAAATCCTCTTCTTGCCAAGGAGGAAGAGGTCAAGAGGGTCCAGAAAAACCGAAGAGAAAACAAAACACCCACTGCAACAAACCCCCTAAGCCTCCACCACCGCATAAACTCAAATGATAAACACCCCGCGCACCCGGAGTCGAGCCCTCTAACACCAAAATGAAGGCTTCCCTGGAGTAGACAGTAGTTGTTACAGCTTGAGCTGAAGCTCAGCCCCAAATAGGGTGATGCAGGTTTTTGTTTCCACCGCCATGCAGAGCCCTCACGCACCCCTTGTCGCATAGACCCACTGCACCGCAGAGCCCATAGGGTTCTATTCTGGACCCCTCGTTCGCCCTTCTCCTGCCACGCCGCATAACCCACTCACCCTGGTAGTGGCCCCCTATTTTCCCTTCTCCCGCCACGCCACTAGACCCCACGCTCGTCCTTCTTCACTAAGCTCTCCTTATCGACATCCAAATCATAAAAGCATATATCTTAAACACTTAGAGTATCAATATCACTTAGGCTGGGAACAATTAAATTATCATCTGAAAAATATTGATACTGACGTAATTAAGTCTCATGATAACAGTTCATCATGGAAGAGCAACATTCCGCAAAGGATTGAATTAGGGTGGTCCAATCCTTTTATGATTCAATTTTTTTTCTCAACACTCAGAGTTTCATATCGTCTCGTATCATTAACTACAACAAAATAGAGAATGATGTGACGACATTACAAGCTAAAGAAAAAGACGTCCAATGCTTCCATCACTATGCTTTGAGGACAAAGAATTTCAAGAGGGGAAGACAATGTTATGAACACAAATATATGTAAATAGATATAAATAAATAACGATTAAATCATTATTATTATTATTACTCAATAATTAATTATGTTATGAAGAGACACCTTCCTGATGAAAGGTCGTGTCTTTTCATGGGAGGGCACCTTTTCGTGGGTATATATACATCACTCATTCTCAATTGTAATCATCTCATGTCACTCATTCTTATACATTTACTCAATATATTATTATTTCATCCTAAATGGATTACTTTATATTCCAGATATTTTAGATAATTTATGTGTGAATGAACTTTGTTCATCTCATTATATTAAGATATGCTATATTTTATTTTAATATAATTTTTATAATTTTCACATAATTTTAAGGGTAGCAAGAGCAAGGGGGAGTCTACACGATCCCAAAGGAACACCTATTATATCCCTTGCTTGGGGCTTTGTCTAGCTATCAAATAATTTGACAAAATCATATTCCTTAGTGTGTGGATTTTCTCTCACAAAGAAAGAAAATATCAAATCCCTCTTAATTTTTGGTGACTCGATGATAGCCATTAGGATAATGATCGGAAAATCCATCCCTAAGGGACACAAATTAAAAAATGTCATTGCCCGGATCAAGAAAGAGGCCAACTTATTTGACAAAATCTCATACTTCCATATCAAGAGAGAACTCAATGAAGAAGTTGGCCAACAATCCAATCAAGCTACTAGTCTAAGCCTTAGCACCTTATTAAAAAATGGGGACTTTGATTATAAGCCTATCCCCTAAGTTTCATAGTATCGTGGGTTCCTCACTCTCATTTATTAATGAACATGATGAAAATCCCTACAATGCATAGGCAAGGTGTTGGGAAAGGTGATCCATGGATATGATTCAACCGTCAAAGAATGCAAGTGTCATTCATAATCATGGTAATTGAATGTTCAGTTGAAATTCAATATAAACATGGTGGGCTAATGACTAAGCCAAGGTTTGGGTTTGGGAATATTTTGGTTGGGTTGGAGGAACGTCTAGACATCTAGTGCACAAATTGATAGGTGTTGGGTGATTTATCGATTTTAGTTTCCTTTGGAATTTGTTTATTCTCACCGGGGCTCTCTCTAAATTCAGATCATTGGGGTTTCTTAGCCTCTATATCTCATAACTATTTGCATTAGTTGTTGTGTTTTCACAGTGAAATTTTTTTGGGAGGTCCATAACACAATTAATGATTGGAATTGGTGTGAAGGTTCTTGTGCCTCAATTTGGAATGCCTGTAAATTGAGAGAAGTTGTGGTGAAACTCTGGGCTCTAGGTAATCATGGGTCTTTTCTCATAAGTTTGTTTGGAACTTGTATGTTGATTCAAGCATCTTAATCTGGATTGCATGTAATCTTATTATGTTTGAGTTGAAAGGTTGGGTTCTAGTTAATTATGGGTCTTCTCTCCATTGTTGTGTCTTTGGCCATTGATTTGGTATTGGTTCATGGTTTTTTTGTGTGTGTTTTTACATAAGTTAAGTTCCTGTAGAAAGCCTTGGTAAAATTTTGCAATTGTTAAGGGCTGTAACTATAGAGAAGGTTTTGAAAGCCTCTTTGCATGGATATCGAGTTGGAGCTTGGGTTTCAAGGTAGATAATTTCTCAACATTTTTGGTTTTTGGAGCAGATGTCTTGTCTTCCTCACTCAAGGGTTCCCTCATTGATAGCTCAAAGATTGTTTTCTGGGCCATAGGATTTTTTGGAGGTATTTTACTTATTCACTGTAGCAGTATAATCAAGGATTCATTGGCATATTGATCCATATTGGATCGTTATATTATTTTTCATCTATCTCACTACTTTTTGGGTGAAAAAATTCGAGGAATCAACTTGCAGGGCCATTTTGGCGGGTGGTCCAAATTTGGAAATTTGGGTCCAAAAAATAGTTAGAAATATTCTGGAGCCATTTTGAGGCATTTTTTAATGGTCCAAACCTTACTATGGAGGAATATTCTAAATTATACATGTCTATACCTTTCCAACGACGTAGATCATTCGTCAATTAGAGTTCATATGAGAAAGTTATGTCTCCTACAAGTTGACCTACCATATTGATCACCATGGTGCAAGTGGATGCCATGTCAACCTCCATGACTTAGACATGTGGGGATAGCCACGTAGTGGATTTTCTAAGAACATTCTAGAAGGTTCAAAACCTTATCACAATTGAAGGTTGAGGAAGTAAAAAACCTATCCCTAGATGGCTATTAGGCTATGTTAAATGTCATACCACTAAGAGGAGAAGGGGTTCCATTCTTTTACATTGTATCTTGTTCCATAATTGAGCAAAACATTCGAGAGTGGTATTCTGTGAGAAAAACAAAGGAGGAGAGATTTTGTAGCAACCATACGAGCCACATGTCAAAGGAAACTTCATAGAGAGTGACTCTTTCTTTGTACTTAGATATTTATTTTACCAGAGAAAAGAGAGCAGAGCAACCTCACCTTCTAGCTGGGTTTTCTCCCGTATTGGGTTTCCCAGGTTATATCTTGTGTTTATTTGTGGATGGTGTGAATGTGTTTTATTGTTCTCTATTTTCGTGCTTTTTATCTATTTTATCAGTAACTAAATATTCTGGAGATCTAAAGGAAATTAACCTTAATAGTAAATATTTCAGTATTTTATTAAATCTATTGTGACGAATTGTTCATTGGAATATCCACAACAATTTACAGATCATATTGGTATCAAAGCATGTTTTTCTTTTGGGTATTTATGGGAAGTTGCAAGATCCAAGAATCAAATTAAGGAGAAATCGCAGAAACCCTAGCCATGGCGGACAAGTCTGTTCATAATAACCCTCAAGATCCAACATAAGATATATTTGAGTAGTCGAAAGCACAAGTTTCCAACATCAGTCACAATATGAACCTCCTCATGGTGACTCTAGCAAGCAAGCTCAAACTGTTCGAGGATGATGGAGGCTCTAACTTAGAGAATAGATCAGAGGGGAAATCAAAATATCAAGAAGAAAAGGAGTTGCAGAAAGAATTAAAAAAAGAGTAGTTGAGTTCGAGTGTCATGAACCCTTCACAATACCTATTCAATATGGAATTGAAAGTGGACATAAATCCATATCAAGGTGACAACGATGCATTAAAACTGAATCATTGGTTGCAACAACTAGAAGTTTATTTTAGCGTTCACCATATAGATGAAGAGCATAAGATTTCATTTGCTAGATTGAAGTTAGAGGGCCATGATTTAACCTGGTGGGAAATCCATACATAAACACTTAGGTTGGACGGTGATCCACTAGTAACTAGGTGGGAGGACTTCAAAACCCTTATTAAGTCCCAATTTTACCCTACCAGGTATGTAGAGGACCAATGGATCCGATGGCACTACTTCATGAAGAGGTAGGGGAAGAGTGTACATGAGTACACTGCTGAGTTCAGACATATGGCCATCATGTTGGTTATCTCTCCCAATAACCCATATGTACTCCTCAAGTATATGGGGGGTTTACATAGTCATCTATGAAAGCAAGTGATTCTCTTCAAGCCATCTTACGAAATTCATCTGTATATTCCTGCACCGATTGTCCTTTTCTTAACTTAAGACTTTTCCATTCAATTAAAGCCTTTTCCTTATATCCCAATGGATAGAACTTTTTTCTAAGTGCGGAAATAAAATCATGCCATGATGGAAAAATCTTACCAACTTGATGAGTTCCATGTTACATCTTACTTTGCCACCAGATGAGAGTTGTGCCTTCAAGACGAAGCGATGCCAATCTGATTTTGGTTGCCTCATCTTTGATTTGCTACACATTACAATATACCTCCATCTGTCTAACCCAGTTATTAAGTTTCTCAGCATTAACTTCACCATCATACATAGGCAAAACAAATTTTACATCGATTTTAAGTAATGGCATATCAGGCTTATGTTTATGAGAATGTTTTCTTGAAGAAGTAGTATACGAATTTGTACTTGAACAAGAAGAAGATGATGGAGATGACAGAGGTGAAGGAAGAGATTTTGAAGGGTCCTCTCCTTCTTCACTTTTGGATTTCTTTGAATATCCCCCTTGACCCGGCCTCTTCCATTCCAAGCAATCATCATACAATACTTTTACCATCTCCGACATGGAAAATATTTTTTTTTGAAACTCTCTTTCGCTTTGAGAAAGTCCTTCTTCCGATGCCATCTTATCGCTTTGAGATGTCCTCCTTCTTGATCCAATCTCCGGATTTCCTTCTACAAGATCTCCTTCACCATGACTTATCTTTTCCATGATAATCATGCAAACTCAAACAACCAACTGTCAACTTGCTTTGATACCACTTGATCCGAAAATGATCTTTTAAAGACTATGGTTAAGTTTATGCATGAGTTGATTTTCCATTGAGAAATTGAATAGAAGAATAAGATTTAATGAAAGAATGTTGCAACCATCATAAAGAATGTGGAACAAAATGTAAGCACTAAGAACAACAAACCATAACACCAAGATTGTTAACGGAGTTTGGCAAAGTTGCCTACGTCTTCGGGCCTTTGGCTCAGTGGGGGAGGCTTTCTTATTAATATTCAATGCTTCAAAAATTCATCAGAAGTACATCAAATAGAATACAAACTGGTCTGGATGTGTTCTTCTCGACCTCAAGAATCCAACACAACTGACGACACTGAAAAAGGTTGAGCATAGCTCCTGTAAATGGCCTCCAAAGTTCGCTTCCTCAATGGTTTCCCTGCATAAAAATGACTTAAGCTTCACATAATCTTCAACATTATGTTCTTATAAACCTCCTTGGATTGTCAAAAACCTATGGTTTATATATATTTTGATTTTTGGATCCTATCCCAACTTCCTCCCAAGATTTGGCCTCAAAAAGAGCTCAAGATCCTCATTTTTGGGCAAAATCCTCCAAAAATCAAGCTAAAATCAACAAAAAATGTTATTATATGGTTTAAAAACCCATATTTGGAAAATATTTGGGTGCTCACCCCCTTCTCTCCAGGACCCTAGTCATGTGGAGGCTCCATGTGGCTAATATGCAAACATCTGCGCCCCTAAACCTCTACCCTCGGTCCTATGTGAGTGCGATATGACCATGTGCTAAGCCCAAGTGTCATCCCGCGTCGGGCTCTGATCTTGGTTCTGTGGAATGGTATACGACCAGGGCTTGGTCGTTCGGGCTAGTCCCCCACCGACCAGGCTCTAATTCCCCCAAATCCCACACATATCCAAACTTATATATTTATTGTGCCATTTGTATAAACAAGCAACAATTGTGCCCTAGTGGCTAGCCCGTTTGGTGAAGTTGTTGGCGTGCCTGAAGGTCACGGGTTTGACTCCGTCGTAGTGAAAATTAAATTTTTGAATCATTCCTCATTGGCCTCATCTATGGTTCCACTTGGCGCTCTGTGATTGGTCCACGTGTCACCTCTGGATTGGACCGTGCCAAACTAGTTAGCGCACAATCACCCTGCCAGTCAGCGTGCTGAGTCAGCACACCTGCCATTCGTACAACCATGTGTCTGCCATGCATCAAACTGTCACTGGGACACATCACTACCACCTTTCATCTGTACCCTTCCAAGTGTCATGACATGATCCTACCACATTATCGTATGAACTGCCACGTCAGCGTCTGTACGGTCCACGTGTCTGCCACATCAACACCTGAAAATGCCAAAACTGTCTGAAACATGTCACCTTTTCGTGCTGCCACATCAACATGTTGACATCAGCACAATTTCATGTTGACGTCATCTTCCACGTCAGCATTACGGCCTCTGACTGTTGACTTTGACTTTTTTTGCATGTTTGGGAAAAATTTCAAAACACGTTAACTTTCGCATACGGTGTCCATTTTCAGAAAAAAAACATACTACCGGAATCGAAACAACGAGCCCTACATGATGGCATTGGTTTTGTTTGATTTTGATAACTTTGAAATTTTGGCCTTCCTAGATCCATTTTGAATCATTTCCATTTGGTGCATGCCAGAGTCGTACCTCGGTGTGGTCCTTACAATCTGTTCATCTGATTCCTTCCAATTTTTTGGCCTTCTGCTACCCCTCGTGCTGGATGATGGAGGATGCCTTAATGCATTCCTTCCAACAGATCTCTTCCTATCAACTTCAACACATATTCCTCTGGGACAGGGATCTATAGTATTGTTTGGTACCTTGGTTCTTGTAGTCATCAATGGTAGGTTCCCTCGCTATTAACAATGGGAATACATCAATGTCCCCTAATCGATAAATTCTACCAGGTGTTCGACATCATCTCATTTATTCACACTTGTTAGATTGTACCATGGTACCTTGACACCCATTATCATCATCAATGGTTCATCTCACGTTTGTTAATGGTATACATCAATGACCAATAATCAAACGATGTATCACTGTGTTCAACCCCAACACATCTATTCACATGGTGTATACTTGTACCTTGGTGGATCATTTTGAATACTTCGGGTGAAGTACGATTATCACATCTTTTGTGCTCCTACTCGACATATTGTAGCACCCCTCAGACATTGGTACTTGCAAAGGATCAACTTGTTCACTCCATTGACTCAAGATATCCTTTGATTTTGATTTTGAAACATAGCTCCACTGTGTATCTATTCGTGGCTATGATCTATTTTCGCATTGATCCACTATGTATTCCTTGTGGCCATGATTTCTACTTTATATATCACATGGATCCACCATGTATTGTTCGTGGCCATGGACATCAGTAATAATATCATATATGACATGGATCCACAGTGTACTTGGTTTGGAAGCCATGCTTACATCACTCCTAAGCATGGGTATGCCTGACTTGGGAAGATAATACTCTTACTTGATCTCTACTGATAGTTTATATTCTTGGATTAGTTGTTCAGGAAATTTCATTGGATCTACTTCATTGAATCCTCACCTCTCATAGTTATAATGTATTTTGGCCATTATTTTCCCTTTTGACCTCACACATTAGGGGTCATCTATTATACCACAATTTTCCACACTATTGCATTTGTGGGATGGCTCAGTCATTTTCCTTAGCTTGCAAATGTAAATCCCATCCTCCTACATCAGATTCATCTAAAAAACAACAATTTTATTTCCATATGTGGGTCATCAGTGTGTAAACCATGGATGTCTGTGATTTACTAGTGTGCAACTTGCAGATGCCCTAAAAAAAGTGAAAAATAAAATAATTCCACTTTTTCGGGTGGGGTTTTCAATTGGGCATGTTCCTAACCTCCCCTGAGCCTGTACACAACGAAATTCATCCACCTTAAATCCTTGAGGATGGTATAAAGGCACCTTTGGGGGCATGGATGAGGGAGGAAAACGAAGGTGCAAAGTTATGCTGAAGATTTTGTAAGCTTCCATATCTCCCCTATCCTCTGAGTATCATCCCCTTGATTTTGGAACTTGCTTTCCAGTACTCCTTTCTCTCTCATATGTGACTATATGGTGTGTTCCTATTCCTATTGAGTCATATGAGGAAGGGAAATCCTACTGAGTTGATGCTTGAAGGACCATTGGAGGAACCTGGGCAGTTGGCTTCGAGACAGTGTCAACAGTTGGAGTAAGGTTGTAACCACTCATTTCTACCATTTCTAATAAAAGATTCATCTTTCCCTCCACAATTGTGTAATATTGTTCAATTTACTTATGTATGCCAATTTGTTTCACATATTTGAATTTATCTATATATTACATGTATAATTTGGTCATGTAACTACCTTGTTGCAACATTTTCTTGACCTCCTCTTGTAGATTATTTCAGGAAGATATCATGAGTGGATCGAGGGTCGAGAGCGAGGAACGACATCAACCGATAAGACACAAGGTGTGAAATTCTTTCTCCTTTTTTCTTAGGTAGTTATTTCATTGCAATTTTTGTATGTGAGGGTAGGGTCTGTCTTTTTTATATGGTCAAGATTTGTTGTGACATGACCCAAAGTCATAGGGGAAAAATACCATAACACTGAGGGTATCACACCCAATCAATTTGTACTAGGTCAAACACCATTTCTAGGTACAATATAACTTAAATATCCAACTCTTTCTTGACCAAGAGAGAAATTGCAATCCAATAAACTTTGATACCATTTAGAAATTTTATATCTAGGGCAATTAATGAAACTATGAAATTTCACCTCATTTACTTGAGGTTTCTTGAATCTAATCCTTGTGAACTTTCAGCCTTAGGGATGATCTAAAGTATTCAATTACAACATTGAATAATTCACTTTACTTCAAGATAAATCACTCAACAACCCAAGAGAATAAATACCATACAAGTGTACTTCAATTCCAACAAGGTACAACACTTAATGCATGCTTTTTCAAGCATATAAAGGATCTAAACTAATGTTAATACAATATATTTCTATAGCATATAATTTGCTTTCTTTTCCTAAGGAAAACCTTGCAAAAAACCCTCCAAGTACTTCCTCATGATCCATGGATGGTAAACATGGTAAATCGTTGACCTTGATTATGGACTCTAACCCTAAAGGGATCAAGACAACAAAATCGATGACCTCTCCAACTTTGGGGGAGAGATCCCATGTCTAGCTCATGATTTCTTGAGCTAACCCTTGGGGATAAATTCCACTCTTTTTATCTTCTATATGTGTGCTAAATTACTTAAATCTCAATAATATAATATGCCAAATCAACATGAAAAACAAGTGTTGGAATCCACACAATCAATAATATAAAAAGGATGACAATCAAATATGCAAGTACACAATATTTGGACACTTGAAAACTTCATGTACATACCATAACTTTATGATCACAAAGCTGGTACAAGTCAATCTCTCTAAATCCTATCTAGGGAAACCATGAAAACCTTAGCCACCATATCCTCCTAGCTAGGAATCACTCCTAAACAAAGTTGGTCACTCTACCAAGGATCCTCAACAAGCCAAAATCACTACCAACAAGTCCTCCTTGGCACATGCAAAACATCTCCTTCTCTTCTTCTCCTTAACAAGCATAACATGTAGAACTAGGGTTTCCAAATACCACAAAATAAAACCCTAGTCTTATTCTCTCATAAGAGCTACAAGATAAAAAAATTATTTTACTCTCTATCATTTATTAGTAACCTTCTTTGCCTCCTTAGGAAAAAACCATAACCCTACATTTCGCTTGATCTTCCTCCAAGAATCTGATGCTCCAAGATAAAGAGATAATATAATGAATAATACAAAGAGATAGAAAGAGAGGCAAGTGTGGTCCACCCCTCACATATCTAACACAAGTATGTGATGAATGGATGAAGTGATCCAAGTGGATCATATTAAAATTAGATAGAGTTAAAGTATTCAAAATGCAAAGTAAAGCTTACAAAGTGGAAGAGCTCGTCAGCAGCTTTCCGGTGACGTTCGTTTCGAGAAAAACGACCTCCAGATGACAAAGATATCAACAGTGGAAGTTTCGTCAAAGATGGTGAAAAATGGTTAGAAATGGTTAAGAAATGTAATTTGGGGCTATGGGAATTGAACCCAAGACCTTGTGAAAAGGCCACCATGACCCCATGGTTTGGAAAAAAAGGGGTGGTCAAGGGATTAGCCCTTAACCTTGCCAACACCGAGGCCCCCCTTGGTATTTAAATGTTATTATAAACCATGCCATATGCCTCCATACATTATATGCCAAACGTATATATTAAACCAACCATATAATATAATGCGCCATACCATATCAAATCGCGCCATATATATATATATATATATATATATATATATATATATATATATATATATATATATATATGNCGCGCCATATATATATATATATATATATATATATATATATATATATATATATATGCGACTTCATAAGTTATAACCATATAATACATACCATGTATTAAACCAAATGCGCCCAAAACCATATGTTAAACGATATGCCATATCACATATGTGGTGGGAGGAGAAGCCCACGGGTTTGACCCCGGGACTTCTACCCCCCCTAACCACCATAGCTACCAACGTGTCATTGCCATGGGACGTGGAAAGAAGTGGCGAAGTAATCTTAAAAAGTTGCCGAGATTTGAGGGATTTTGGAGGGTGCGTGGCCCATAGCTCGCGCCTCCCTAAACCATTGTTTTTTTTTCATTATTTAAATGAGGCATGGGCACGAATCTCGAGGGTGTGGGAGTTTTGATGCAGGCAGAGACTGACACGTAGCTCAAGGTGGTTTTGCACAGTGATCGAGGTGGTTTTGCATGCGGATCGAGGTGGTGTTGCATGCAACCTGAGGTGAATTTGCACACAGACCGAGGTGGTTTTGCATGCAGATCAAGGTGGTTTTGGATTGGAACGCATCTCGAGGCCGTACAAACTGTACAGATCAAAGGCAGATTTTGGGAATTGTGCCAAGAAGGGTATTCTGAGTCTAGTTCGGAAAAATATCGAGTTTATACTCAAAAGTCTCGGTTTTTCGCAAGGATTCCAGATCCAGCTTCAGTTTTTGCATACAAGCATCTAGATAGAAAAGTTCTCACATAATCTTTCAGATACACAGAAAGGTATTCATGTTCATACTTAAAAGTCTCATAATTTCATCTAGCAGTTGTTGTTGAAGTCTGTTACTGTATATGATAGACATAAATCAGAAGTCACTTTGTAAGCATTTGAATACTTAATCTATCAGCCTTCCCATTTGGAAAGTGGCCTGGAGACGTAGCCAGGGGGTCTGGTGAACTCTGTTACCAATTATTGTTCATAGATGGTTTGCTTACATGTTTATGTGCTCATGTGCTTGATGGATGTTCTTTAATTTTGCATTACAAAGGTGGTTAACAGTTAAAAATTCACATGCAAATAATGGTTAAAGATCTTGAATTTTAGATCAAGTTGGTATCAGAGTGAGGTTAACCATTGCTTTGTGAGTTGATGTTAACAAGATCCAAGCTTCAACGTGGTGAAGGAGAACTTGAAGAGTTTGATCCAGAGATTGTATCAAGAAGAGGAAGGATGTCTTCACCAAAAGGAGAAGAAGCAACTTCTTCTATCCCTTCTGAAGGGGAATTTCTGAAATCTTTCATGAGAATGTAAATGATGGTAGAGGAGCTCTATCAAGATCAAAAGAAAGGTGAACAAGGTGGACCATCTCATACAGAAGGTAAAAAAGAAGGAGGTGGTGAGGAACCTCCTAAAACCCCACCAACTTCTCCATCTCTTCTTGATGGTTCTATTCCTT